>JAKSZU010000004.1:32707732-32947732 GCA_026018925.1 Tupaia tana
TTATCTGTTCAGCATCACTGAAGATGCAGCCTGTGTTCTCTGTTCACAGTTTACGTTGTCTAGAGAGCGTGTGGTGTTTACAGGTATGTGGGGAGAAACCTAGAACTAGGGTACACCTTGTACCTGGAGGGCAGGGTTGTGGCAGGTGAGCCTTTGCTGATCTTCTGTGCTCCTCCCCCATTGCTGACTTCAGCTGTTCCTTGGAGTGTGGAATGGGGGTCAGCCATGTGAATAGATCAGGATTACTGCAGGCAGGACGGGAGTTGGAGCTGGTTTCCTCCTTAGCCCTTTTTATCATTCATTCATTTATTTATTTAGAGAGATTTTTGCTATAGGACGTGTGTACTTGCTGGAGAGACCGAGACAGAAAGTGAGAAATTACCCCCTGGGGGGATGGCCATACTGCAATCCTGTCTCCTCCACTCTCCTCTCAGGATTTTGGGCACACACACACATGTGCCTGGTGAGTTTTAAGCTGCTGGCTCCAGAACTCCAACTGCAGTCAATTACATGGGAATCCAGTGACATAATCATTATGTCATCCATGGTCCCAGCCCTTTTTATCTCCGATGGAAGTTTTTTGTGATGGCAGTGATGATGATCCAGTCTCTCTATTGTCAGGGTCCCTTCCCTGTGCTCCCACTCCCTAAACCTATGGAACAATCCCAAGCGTGGAAGTGTCTTGGGTAGGAGAAGCAGAGTATGAAAAAGCCTCTGAGCTCTTCCCCCTGGTGTGGGCAGAATTGGCAGAAGGATGCATGGGAAAGGGGTAGCCCAGTAACTACATATGCAGAGGATGGGGCACAGGCTGCAGTGTATTGGGAAGGGGGTATGTGTGAGGTGGGGTAAAATGTGTGAGGTGGGGTGAGGTAGTGGAGAAGGCACCTACTTCCAGCTCCACTCTAGTACTCAAGGAGGGGTGGCATCAAGGTGTGGGCACCTGGTTTGAGGCCTGGACAGAAATAAGGGGTTTGTTTATTGTCTACCTGCCAAAATACAAGTTAGTTCTATGAGAGCGGAGGCTATTTCCTTCACCCCGTATTTCCAGCTCCTAGCTTAGTGCCTTGCACATAGTTTGTATCTGTAAGTATAATATACGCTGTACATCGTGTCCAAGTAGTGTGCTAGTAAATGACTGTAGCGCCAATCTTTTGTAGCATTTGCCAATGTCTGTGGTGTAAATACCTCTACCATCGCAGATTTCAGGATACCAAAATAACATCACTGATCACCGAGTTGGGAAGTGATACACCGTAGTACTTCACTGTTACAGGTTTCTCTTCGCACTAAGTCTGTTTCGTTATCTGTCTCAGCTGCATTTAGCAACTAAATAAATCAACCATTTTGTCTATCTCTTTCATTGTCTCCCTTCAGGATTCTGAGTTCTTATAGAGTGTTTCCAGCCTTCAGATAAACATGGATATTAGTAAAACATAGTGGAAAAACAATTAGAAAGTGATAGATTTTGAGTATTTATTACATTTATTTTTAATTAATCATAATTTATATGATTAGATTTTTGATAATGGTTGTGTTTAACATCGAGCCAGTTGGCTTGATAAATTTCTTTTTATTTTTTGGAGAAGTTTTTTGCTATAGGGCATGTGCACTCACCAGAAAGACAGAGAGACAGAAATTGAGAAATCACCCTTCCAGGGGGAATGGCCATGCCTTCACCTCCATTCTCCTCTCGGGATCTTGGGCACGCACACACATGTACCCAGTGTGAGTTTAAGCCACCAGGTCCCGGACTGGAACCACGGTCGACTACATGGGAGTCCAGCGACAGCCATTACGCCAACTGCTGGTCCTTGGCTTGATAAATTTCTGAAAATTACACAAATTGTTCTTATAAGTCAATACAAGCTAGCTCTAGCATGTCACTGGATTACCTGTATGTGGGTCCATGGATAATTCTCTGCCCTTTGATGTTAGTTCATAAAAAACAGAAAGGAGTATTGGGCAGAAATGGGTGAGTAAACTGATGCTCTTTTAGACTGTCAGAAAAGTCATGATGCATTTTTCCATAGAAAAACATGTCATGACTTTTCCAAAGTCATGTCTCTGTGTTTTCACTCACCCCAGTAGATGTACTGCTACAGAAAATGACACTGATGTCTCCTCCTATCTTGATAGACATGATTCGGTACAATGACTGGACAAGGGTACGAGGGGACAGCAGTGAGAAATGAAGAAATCATAAAGAGGGACCAGGAGTGAAAACAAGCTTATCCTTCTATTTAGAGTGCCACAACATCTTTTTTTTTTTTTTTTTTTTTTTTTTTTGCAAGGTTTTTGCTATAGGGTGCATACACTTGCAGAAGAGACAAGAGAGACAGAAAGAGAGAAGTCACCCCCTCCAGGGGGGATGGCCTTGCCACAATCCCTTCTCCTCCATTCTCATCTCGGGATCTTGGGCACGCACGTACATGTACCTGGCATGAGTTTAAGCCATCAGGTCCAGGACTCAAATCGCTGTTGACTACTAATCGCTGTTGAGAGTCCAGCGACACAGCCATTATGCCAACTGCTGGTCCCTAGAGTGCCAGAATATTTTATTGCCAGCGATGGTTGTAGATCCTCAAGTGCTCAGTTTTCAACAGCACTTAATTTTCAGAAAATTATCCCGAGGCCAGAAGTCCCTTGTGTCTGTGGGACGTCAGGGAGGTCTGGTCAGCCGGGCTTCTTGCCACCTCACATTTGTCTGTGTGTCTGTAGTGGACGGAAATGAGCCCCAGATGGTGTCTGAAACAAGGCCTGTGGAACTCTGGGGACTCCGAGCAGATGACTGAGGGTAAATGACTAGGTCAGAGATAAGAGATCACAGAGAAAAGGAAGAACCAGGGAGAGAGCCCCTTGTGGTTGCCTTGCTACCCTGTGTAGGGTGTTCTCCTTGCATAGTTAGAGATGGCTGGGTATTTTTAGATAAGCAGACTATTGGTCTAGGAAATATAATTATAAATTACATATAAATCACGGCCACCATGAGAAATCATTAGCTCTCCATCTCCGTCTTTGAAAGTCAGGAGAATGGAGTGTGGTGAATGCCCTAGACCTTTGCAGCCAATGGCGATGACTGCAATCAGGACTTGCGTATCTTTACTCCGATGGAGGGGTCAGAGTGGAGAAACTCGTATCTTAGTCCATGTGACTCCTATCAACCAACAGAATCAGTCCCAGAATAAATAATGAGTGCCTTCCCCAGACTGGAGGTTTCTCACTGAAGTAGGCTAAGTGGAAAAGAGCCTGTTGGGTGAGAGACCATCTTCCACAGATTAGTACAGATAGCATTAGGCAAGCCTATGTTTGGTGCCTGGCGCTGTCCTAGGGCCTGAGGTTGTAGAGATGAAAAATACAGACTCTGCTTTCAGTTGAAGAGACAATGAAGAAAGGAATACTAAGTACAGTATGTTGTAATTGTGGTAGAGATGTGCTCAGACCGGCATGTGGCGTGGTGGTTAAGGACGCTGAACTCCCACATGAGTGACCGCAGTTCAAGTCCTGGACCTGGAGGCTTACTTGCCTTCTCTCCATCTCACTCTCTCTCTCTCTGTCCCTCTCTGGTCAAATTAAAATAAATAAATAAATAAATACAGTTAAATAAAATAATTCTTTAAAAAAAAAAGGTGTGCTCAGGGTAGTCTGGAACCCCAGAGGGAAAGAGACCCCTTAACACAAGGCTTCTGGAAGTAGCACTTGGTATTGTAGTTACTCACATTAGATGCACTTCTAATTTGTTTATTAGATAATAAGGGGGAGGTGTGGTGTTCTGGGAGTGGGGCACCCTGAAGAAAAGTGAAACACAGCTTATGCATGGGAACCATAGGAGTCCCTGGAGCCGCTTCTGTACATCTGTCTCTTCATTCCAAGGGAATGTGAAAGGAAAAGAAACCAGTGACTTCACAGTTTTACTTGTGGCTAATTTTACCATTATTGTCCTCTTTAGGGATTTGGGTGATGTGATTTGAGAGCTGTAATGCTTGATGTAGGGTTCACAGCTGGAACGGCCCAGACACGTCTGTGTCATGTATGATGCCATTGCTCTGTGTTTTGCTACAGCTGCTGCCTATTCACACTCTGAGGCTCGGCGTGGAAGTGGATTCCTTTGATGGGCACCATTATATCTCTTCCATTGTTCCTGGTGGTCCTATTGATACACTGCATCTCCTACAGCCAGAAGATGAGCTTCTTGAGGTAAAATTTATGGCGGGGGGGAGGGGGAAGGCACAAGGCAGGAATTTCTAAGTTCTAGAAAAATGTGTTAGGCCAGCAGGTGGCGTGGAGGTTAAGGACACTGGATTCCACACGGTCAATTCCATGGTTTGATTCCTGGTGGCTTGAAAATCATGCCGAGTGTGGGTACATGCATGAGCAAAATCCAAAGAGGAGATTGGAGGAGAAGAGATTGCAATGTGGCCATCCTCCCTGGGGGGACAGTTTCTCACTTTCTGTCTTTCTCTGTCTCTCTGGTGAACACAGGTAGTGATAGCAAAAATCTCTCTCTCAAAAAAAAAAAAAAAAAAAAAAAAAAAAAAGTTCATTTAAATGATTGACTATCTGGATGGATCTGTGGTTTGTTGGTTAAGGTAACCAGATCCTACATGACCAGTTTGAATCCCAGGCCTGGTGGCTTTGAAAAACACACTGGGTGCATGTGCGTTCATTCCCAAAATCTCAACAAGGTCGAGAAATGGGGGAAAAGGCACTGTGGTGTGACCATGCCTTGTTGGTGGTTGCTTTTTCCTTCTCCCTCCCTTCTCTCTCTGTCTCTCTGCCGAGCACGCGTATCCTCTGGCAAAATGAAAAAATAATCATCATAATGTAAGTGATTGACTATGAAAGAAGTTTGATAGCACAATTAGTAATTTTAGCAAAATTCTTTTTAAGGATCAAATCCCGGGGGTTATTTACAACATGTAGCCACATTTATTTGCAAGTCTTATTGATTTTTATCTTTTATTTATTTCTCAGACAGTTTTGCTGTGTTACATGTCCTCCTCTCTCAACCTTCTGAGTAGCTGGGACTATAGGCATATACCACTGCCCTCAGCTTTTTTTCAGAGTGAGCCAGGAATCGAACCTGGGCCTCCCACCTGGCTTCAGCCTGCTGAGAAGCAGCATCTATGAGTGTCCTACCATGGCTGGGCATTGTTGCTTATTTATAGTCAAAATTAGAGCTGAATGACCACAGGCATAAGTATAGTTGGCTAGCTTTTGAATCATCTCTCTCAGTTTGACTTCTCTTAAGATGGCAGCCTCCTGTGGGCTTGCTTGGGTTGCCAGCCTTTCTGCCTCAGCTTTGAAATGCCTTCCTAGGAGATTATGTTATCCCGAAATGTTTCATAGCTAACACAACAAATAAAACGGGTATGGAAATAAGGCATTACCCTACCTTTCAGCACTAATTAAATGATAGAATGATAACTTCCGTTTGTGTTTCCTAATTGTTTTACTGTGTTTTTTGAACCACCTCTTAGGTTCTTAAAATAGTCAAATGAGGCTTGCCTAGAAATTGTTCTCCCAGGGCCGGCAGGTGGCATGGTGGTTAAGGGTGCTGGACGACCACATGGTCGACCGTGGTTCAAGTCTTGGACCTAGCGGCTTGCTTTCTCACTTTCCTTCTCTCTTTCTCCTATTTTGTCCCTCTCTGATCAATCGATCTAAATAGATAGATAGATAGATAGATAGATAAAACAATCCCTTAAAAGAAAAAAATGAAGTTGTTCCCTCAAGAGGTAGGATCCATAGGAAACTGTAGGTTGGATTTAATAGAATCAACTGAATACCTTTAGCCATGATTAGAAGTCCATCAGCCCTGATTTTAGGGACTTCTTTCTAAAATTTATGTTTGTTCAAATTGAAATGACAATGCTCGCAAATAGGTTTCATGTCGGGTGCAAGTGAAGTTTATTAGTAGTGCCCATCCACCTGAAGTGGAATGCTGAGAATTCTGGGTTGAATTTTAAACTCAGAGAGAGAAGAACTATGACTAGTTATCTAAATCTGGCAAAAGCACAGGAGGGCAATCTGTTGGAGTCGTGTTTTAAGATGTAGAAAGTTGCTTATTTTTAGAGGCTTTCAAGGGAATGAATGGTATAAGCCTGCATATTGCAGATTAATGCCCTAAATTAAAAAAATTATTCATCATTATTATTATTTTTCAAAACTTGTTGCAGGGCAGGTGTGCTCACCAGAGAGAGTATGAGAAAGAGAGAGAAAGACAATGAGAAAGCAAGCCACCACCTCTAGGACTTGAACTGTGGTCAGCTACAGTGAGAGACCAACACCTTAACCACCATGCCACCTACTAACCTCAGTGCCCTAAATTTTATTAGAAGAGTTTTGCTTTATTTTTGGTGCTGAGACTGTGTTCTTTTTTTGGTGCTGAGACTGGCTGGGCAAGGGGCATAACTTTGTGGATATCATTAGGATAACCTGTAGAATGTAGAACACTGCTATAATATGTAGTTACTAGATACTGAGGAACAAGGTATTTATTTAGGAGATGTGGAGGTATAAGTAAAATCAATTTAGTCTCCCCTTCCCTTTTGTTTTATTGATGTTAAAATACATTTACAATGGGCTGGTGTTAAGGCAGTTGATCCCATATAGGCAATCCTGCAACTGGAGTCCTAGACTCTGTGACTTGAGAAACATGCTAAATGCATGTGCATGTGTGCTCAAAACCCTGAAAGGAGGAAGGGATAAAGGAGAAGAGATTGTAGTGTGATCATTCCTCATGGGAGGGGCTTTCTCCTTTCCCTTTCTTTCTTTCTGTCTCTTTCTATCTCTCTGTAGAAAAAACAAACAAAAACCAGAATTTACCATTTTAACAATACTTAAGTGTAAAAAGTCACTGGCATTGTATAAATTACCACTAGTTTGTGGTAAGTGCTTAAGAAATGTTGGCTGGATCAGAGTAGAACAGGTATACATGATCTTAGTCATCAGTTCAATCCTGTGTGCTCTAGATAAGAGTGAATCCCATGGACCTACCGCCTTGTGTTAGAATGTGGTATGATAAAGCAGTATGAAGGTTTTTTCGTTTTATTTTAATTCTTAAATATAGACTTCTGGTGAAAGAACTTAGGCAAAAAAGTACAGGTTTGGAAGCCAGAAGAGCTGCCTTTGGTACTGAATATGCCACAGCTTAGCTAGGGTCCCTCGGCGTGTCACTGAGCTTTTCTTGAGAATGAGTATCTTCAATCAGAAACTACCTCACTGTGTATGTGTTTGTGAAGATCTAATGAAATATCATCCATGTAAACTGTAGAGCGTTCTCTCACCCTGAGATGCTGCCAATATTATCATTACGTAAAGGGCGTATTAATAAGCTGTATGGGCTGGAATGAGGATTGAATGGGGTATTGTTAATACAGTAGAACAGTCCTTGTACAGTATTCTGTACTCTGGAAGTGTGTATGTGTGTGCAATTTCTAATTAAAATGTGTGAATAACTGAGACTCGAAAGCACTTAAGAGGGTTTCTCGTGTTGAAAGACCTCAAGAAGTACTGTGAATTTTAAAATAAAAATCCTGCTTCTGAGTAACTGAAGACAGAAATACAAAATCTCTGTGCAGTTAGCCAAATAAACTTCTGAACTCAAAGTATGAATGTGTGCATGCATGCGTGTGTGTGTGATGCACTCTGTAAAGCTGAAAACCAGAAACACAAGTGTGCTTTGGGGTTAAGACACCGTGCCAAGTCTCAGTCCAGAACAGCTATTTACAGCAGCCGTAAATCTCTGTAGATAGACGTGAGATTGGGAAATGCGACCAGTCTCTTTAGCAATAGCGAGTACCGAGGGAGGACTACCAGCACTGCTATAATAATTGGAGACAACCCAAATGAATTAATAATGAGCTAAATAAATATTTAAAGGTGCTCCAAGATAAAAACCTGAAAAGTGACTTTCTAATTTGTCAAAGTGAAATACAAACTAATATTCATGTATACTTAGAATTCCCACTTTGATTATATCTGCTCGCTTTTTCTGGTATAGGTTACTCACTATTTAGCTGATTCTAGAACTTTCTGCACTAATGACTTCAGTCTGCCTTTGGCTATGGTGTGACCCATGACGGGTACTTTCCTGCCTCATCTAGTGTAAAGATTGACTTGCATTTCTTCCAAAGAAAAGCCTTTTATCTGCTACTGAACTTGGTATCCCCTGGACTCCTTCATCAGTGATAAAGACTTGGGAGATGATATTTATCTTTCCAGTAGGGCTAGCTCCCTAAAGTGCATGTGGGTCTCCTTACCATGTGATGGGTTCCTTGTAAATAATTAAGAGACAGGGAAGTATGTCTAGCTCAGTGGCTAAGTGCTTGGCCTGTTACAGGTTTGAGAGTGGTTCCCAGGGATGCTTGACTTGAGGCTTGGCCCTCTGCAGATAGGAAGCTTCTAGCAACCCATTGTCTTCTTACTCTCTGGTGCAATGGCATATTTGTGGAGCGGCTACTCCTAGTAAAGTGAACCGGGCCGGTTATCTGAATATTAGCATTGTGCCTGTCAGCAAGTAATGCCAGACTAGAAATTACCTTTAAAACGAATAATGCTGGTGCAGCAGTAACACAATGCCCTACAAGGTTGGAAGCCACATGGTTGACTACAGTTTGGATCCCCAAGTAGGCCTGAAAACACATGGGGGACATGTGTCCTGTGGCACTCAAGATCCATGGAACTGGGAGGTTAGGCTCACAATGTGACAAAACCCGGTGGGGGGATGGAGGTTCTCTCTCTGTCTCTCCTGAATGTGTATATGCTCTCTATCGTGAAAAAAAAAAAAAAAAAAGAAAAGAAAAGAAACAAAAAACCAATGATGTTGCTAAATTCCCTCAGGTAGACAGGAGTCAGATGTGAAAGATTAAGTGGTAAAAAAGAAGTGATTTTTCTAGGACTGTGTTAAGAGTATATAGGATGTAAAAGAAGATTGTGAAGCGATGTTAAATTTTGACAGCCAAGAACTCTAAATTTTGTTACGTACACATTATAAATTGAACAGTTTTTCACAGTCTTAAATTTAGGTTAATATCTGCAGTGCCAGTTTTAGGAAATAAAAATGCAAAAGGGAATGGCTTTAAGACGGCTGTAAGAGATGAATTAATATGTTTCAGGAGAGACAGGTAGAGCAGGTGAGAGAATTCCACATTGGAGCACTGAAAGGAAAAACCATTGAGGTGCGGAAAAGTGGGCACTTCACCAATAATTGTACTGTGTGTGTGTTATACTTTATTCACCTGGATTCAGTAAAGATTTGACCTTAAGTTTTATGCATTTTAGGGATTTCTATTATTTTCAGTTACTTCTGAAGATAGTATTTGAGTTCTTGGTTTTCAGAAAAAATTAAATGATATCATATTTTCATTTTGGTAGGTTGGTGTAAACGGTAGGTTTTTATTTTTCATTTGAGGTTTCCTCCGTTCTGACTCATCCCTTGTCTTCCCAGGTCAATGGTGTGCAACTCTACGGGAAATCTCGCCGAGAAGCAGTCTCTTTTCTTAAAGAAGTGCCACCCCCTTTTACCTTGGTTTGCTGTCGAAGGTTGTTTGATGACGAGGCCTCCGTGGATGAACCACGGACCCCTGGCACCTCCCCTTCTGAGATGGAGGTACGGATTGAATTAACTGCTGGTCTCATCGCCATGCCCGTTCATGGGTGCCCGGCAGAGGGGATTGCAATAGGAAGGGAGAGGAACCCTGCACTGTTCTTTTATTTGACTAAGAGAACGTCGCATTGCTTCTTAAATGGTTACTTTTCATTTAATATCTTACAGCTCTTGTTTCTTTTTCCTTTTTCCTAAAATGTTGGTGACATTGATGTGTTTGCATTTTGATTTTAGAGAACCTTTTTTTCGTAATTACCCGAACTCATTACATTTGGCTTCTGGTTCAACTCAGTTTGTCTTAATAAGTTTAAGATGTTGGTGAGTGGTGAATATCTAATGGCTTTCTCTTTTTTCAGAGCCTAAAACATATGAAGATCTATGCTCAGTTTTGAAGTGAGGCTAGAAATTGCCCTAAAAGCCTTAGAAGGTTAGAGAATGAAATAGCACTTTTAGTGCTTAGTGCTCTTCTTTTTTTTTTTTTTTTTTTTTTTTTTAAGAGCGTTATCATTATGAGAAGAATTTTGAGCACAGGCTTTCTCGTCTTACGGCATTCGTAACATCATCTTCTGTGGCACTTTCTCCCCTGTTTAGATTCTTTTAGATTCTAATGCCATTATGACCATTTAGATCGATGGTGCCTTCCCTTTTACCTGTCTAAGGTCTTGATTTCAAGGTAACTTGGACTCTAATGCTGCCTCTACTTGCTTAGTGACTGAATCTTTGGTCAAATAACTTGACTTGGGTCGGCAGTTGGCGTGGTGGTTGAGGTAACTTCACCTCATGGTAAACTAAGGTTTTTTTTTTTTTTTTTTTGAGAGGTTTTTGCTATAGTGTGTATGCGCTTGTCAGACAGACAGAGACAGACAGAGAGACAGAAAGTGAGAAATCACCCCCCAGGGGGGATGGCCACGCTGCAATCCCTTCTCCTCCATTCTCCTCTCGGGATCTTGGGCACAAACATGCGCCCGCGCCTGGTGTGAGTTTAAGCCACTGGTTCTGGGACTCGAACCACAGTCAACTACATGGGAGTCCAGCGACATAGCCATTACGCCAACTGCTGGTCCCTCATTCATTTATTTTAATTTGACCAGAGAGAGACACAGAGAAAGAGAGAGAGAGAGAGAGAGAGAGAGAGAGAGAGTGTGAGAAAGCAAGCCACTCGTTCCAGGACTTGAACCATGGTCGGCCATGGGGGAGTATCCAGTGCCTTAACCACCACGCCACCTGCTGGTCCCCAAGAGTAATTCTTTAAAAAAATAACCACTTTTTGTTCATATTCTTGCTCTGAAAAATAGTGATACTTATAGTACTTGTAAGACTCATGAGTTTGTATAAGAAGAAAATTGATATATGCAAAGCCAGTGCAATGACTTGCACATAGAAGGTGCTTGGTAAAAATTACCTAACCATAGAAGTTGGGCAGTAGTGTGTGCCTGAAATCCCAGCTACTCAGGAGGTGGAGGCAGGCAGATTGCAAGTTCAAGGCCAGCCTGAGCAATAAAGCATGAAACCTTGTCTCAAAGGAAAAAAAAAAAAAATGCTTTTCTTACCTCCTCCAGTCCACCCATCTTTGATTTCTGATGATTTACATTATAAGAGTGTGGTACTATCTCATAGTCACTAATACTTCAGTGTGTACATTTGTTTTTCCAAGAAGACTGTTAGCTGCTCATGGGCAGAGGCTGAATCTTAAAATTGCTTTCTGTATCTTAGTGCTTTTATTCTGTACTGGATATATGAGATTCTTTGAAAAGTTCATGGAGAAAGGTACATTGTGAAAAAACTGCACGGATTTCAAAACTTTTTTTCTCACCGGGACCAGCAGTTGATGTAATGGCTATGTCGCTGGACTCCCATGTAGTCAACCGTGGTTCGTGTCCCAGACCCGGTGGCTTAAAACTCACGCCGGGCGTGTGTGCGTGCGTGCCCAAGATCCTGAGAGGAGAATGGAGGAGAAGGGATTGTGGCGTGGCCATCCCCCCCGGGGGTGATTTCTTGCTTTCTGTCTCTATCTCTCTCTTTCTGGAGAGCACACGCGCCCTATAGCAAAAACCTCTCAAAACAACAACAAAAAGACAAAACAGAAAAACAAACAAAAAAAACTTTTTTCTCACCAAAATAAATTTATACTTTTGTATTTTTTAATGGTAGGTGTTTTTAATGAGCACAACCCTCAATGAGGTGTGGTCATACTGCAATCTTTTTTCCTCCATTTCTCCATGGTGTCAGGATTTGGGACACATACTTGCACAAGTCTGCCATACTTTTCAAGCCACTAGAACTGGGATTCAAACCACAGCTTAAATCGGTTCCCTGCACACCACATGTAACCGCTACACTACACGGTCGGCCCTAAACTCACACTTTAACTCCACTTTTCTGTGACTTTTTGAACTTCCCCTGTGTTTAGAGAGAATTAGTCATTTGTCCATTTTTTTTTATCATCGATTAGCAATTTTTTTAAATTTTTACCTTTTGTGGGAAAAAAAAAAACACCAACTCAAGTGCCATACTTCTGTAACTTTTGCTGTCCATGCTAAAATGCAACATGGGTGGTGGATTCCCTCTGAAGGTTATAAAAATGCCTTTAATCTAATCTTGCAGGGTGTGTAAATCACCGGGCTAGCTTGCTAACCCTGAGCTCCCATCCTTCACGCTTTACCACAATGGGGAACAGCAACTGTGAATTATGCGAAATGTCAGCCTTCCTGCCCATTAGTTGATTGCTTTTCATTCTGTAAACACAGGAGTTATGCAGAATTCATTGTATCAAAGTGATGTATTTCAGGTTGGCGTAAAATATTTTATGCACCTTAGAAGGCTTGAAATTTCTGTAGACTTGAGTTTTGTGATTGTCTTAAAATCCTGGCTTTCTTTTCCACCTGCCTCTTTGTTCATATATCCTGATGCCATGCTATGTTCTTAAACTCAATTTGATTAGTCAGTTTAGCGAAAACTCTAATTCTTATTAATCAATGAGAATATTAAGTGCCCAGTAAAATATCAATCATATCTGTCATCGGAACTTTACTTTTTATCAGAATATAAAAAGAATATATTTAAGTGTATCACTTCCTCACATCAGGCTGAAATACAGAGATTATTGATCCAGAATGTTCTCATTAATTTCAATACCCACGGACTGGGTATTGACCTTCCATGTCCCGTGGTAACAGTTTGAGATCTGGATCACCCTTAATTTTAAAAATGTTTTTGTGTTTGCTATGGCACCTTACTCTCCTAAGTTATAGAGGTCTTCCCCACACCTTTTGATTCCCTTAGATGGGTTTTTCTTATATAGGACACTCAAACGTGTGCTTGTATTTATAATGTATTTTCATTTTATTTACTAGAGATCTCCCAAAGTTTTAAGAAGACTACTTTTTAAAAATTGTTATGAATTCTGTAGCTTTATTAAGAAAGAATTTCAAGAGTTAGAGATAGGTGGTTCATTAAGGCATGGAGCAAATACTTATTGGGTGCCTGTTACACTTCAGGCGCTGTATGGGGGAGTGGATAACCATGGTAAACTCAAATCTAGCCCTCACTAAGTTTCTATTGGAGTCCAGGAGCCAGGCAGTTGCTAGGGCTACAAAGAAAAAGAAGATAATTCTTGAGCTTCAGATAGAAGTTTAGAGTATTTGACAGAAGATAAATCAGGTGAAAACAATAATACAATGCTATAAATAGTATAAAAACAATAGGTTTTGAAGCAGCCAGTCACCTTCTACATAGCAGACTCATTGACCTCCTTATTGAACTTCCTGGGATTCCACTTAGCAGTGACTTTTTGAAAGGACATGGAGCGTGGAATAGAAACACTTTGGGGTGTGAAGTTAGAAAAAAATAATGAAAGATTGGTGTGCTGGGCAATTGTACTTGTCTATTTCCTTTAAGATCAGATTTTTATTATTCAATTCAGTGACTTTTACCTGTTTTTATACTTACATGATGCCCATGAACTTGGGTGGGTGTTGTTATTTTTTTCCCCACCTTATTTTCCTAGTAAAGTTTTTCTTGAAATCTTTTAGGAGCCAACAGAAATGGTTTCTTTGTGTCCTGCTCTGGCTTGTCTCTGTGTTGGCATCTTCTATTCTATCTTTTACTGTAATTATGAATCTCAGTATTGCTACTTAAAAAACTTACAAATTTCTACTTTGCAACATGTTTTCATTTTTATTTAAATTGTTATTTTTTTTCTTTTATGCTTCTAATGGGATGACAGAACTCATTAAAGTATTAAGAGGTCAGTGTTAATATTTTGAATGAATGGATACTTTGCATTAAAAAAAAAAAAGCTGTGTGAATATTCCATTGTTTTCCAGTGCTTGAATTTTCATGACAATTTTCTCCTAGATTGTGTGTGCCCCCCTGCATGGCCCTTTAGAAAAGATTATAAAGAAGAACTTCGCATGCCAAAGAGAATTTCCAGTTTGAGAAGAGGCTGTGAGATTCCTGATATTCATCTTTTTTCAGAATTGAAAGGACACTGTTTTGAAGCATTGATCTTCTTTGGTATTTTAGGTTGACCACAATGTAGATGTCAATACTGAAGAAGATGATGATGGGGAATTAGCACTATGGTCTCCTGAAGTCAAGATTGTTGAGCTAGCAAAAGATCATAAAGGCTTAGGATTCAGCATTTTGGATTACCAGGTATAAAAATTCATATAGAGGTTTTTGTGTTTTCGAAGTGATTGCTTGTGTTAAAGTTATGTGAAGCAGTAATTGTTTGGGGCACACATTGACGGAAGCAAAACTGAATGCTGAAGATGAAATGTTACACCTTTAATTGTTACCTTCAAAACAAATAGTCCTCTTGGGACCAGCATTTGGCCTAATGGCTATGTCTCTGGATTCCCATGTAGTTGACTGCGGTTCGAGTCCCAGACCCGGTGGCTTAAACTCACGCTGGGTACATGTACATGCATGCCCAAGATCCCGAGAGAAGAATGGAGGAGAAGGGATTGCAGTGTGGCCATCCCCCCTGGGGGGTGATTTCTCACTTTCTGTCTCTCTCTGTCTTTCTGACTAGCACATGTACCCTATAGTAAAAACCTCTCCAAAAAAGAAACAAAAAAAAACCAAAAAAAAAACAAAAAAAACCAGTAGCCCCCTTAGCAAATAAAATGATGACTGATATAATAATGAGACAATAAGGTTAGCAGTCGTTTCATACCCGTAGATGCTTTTAGGGACTAGGACTCGATGTACTCTCTTATATGGAGCATTTTCCCCCCTTAGCTTTATTAAGATATATTTCATATAACGTAAAACCCACTTAAAACATACAGTTCAGTTGTTTTAGTGTATTCACAGTTGCACAGCCATTACATGCTGTAAGAACACGTCCAGCTTCCCCCAAGAAACCTCTTACACGTTAGGAGTCATTCCCAGTTCTCATTCCCTTCCCTCCCCTCCATATGAAGGTTTTGTAGTCTTGCTTATCTATTAATTTCCATGAGGTAAAGTAAGTAGAAATGTTCTTGATGAAAGTATGTGTTCTATTAATACATACTACCTATGTATTTATATATTTATAGGTACTCCAGTCATAAGCAGGGCAAAGTTACTGATGTATCTTGTGAGGTGGGTGTGAGGGCATAAAAGGTCAAGGTAGGTCATCTACACCCTAGCTCAGTTTACAGTTACTGTTATATTTTTAGACCTCTCATTATTTAGGGGATTAAAAAATGTTGACTGGGTCTAGCAGGTGGCATGGTGGTTGAGGGCACTGGACTCCCACATGGCCAACCTCATTTCAAGTCCTGGACCTGGAGGCTTGCTTTCTCGTTTTCTCTCTCTCTCTCACTCTGTCCCTTTCTAGTCAAATAAATAAAGAATTACATAAATAAAATTAAATAAAATAATTCTAAAAAACTTTTGGCTAAAGATCCCTTCACTTTTAAGATACATATTTTAGTACTCTAGTGCTGCCCAATATAATGTGGTTTAATAAAGTAAAATGTACTCTATCAAAGCACATAAAATGCCAAGTGATATGAAAATCAATGTTTTAATATAATAAGGCAATTGGGAACAGATTGAAAGAAGAATACTTTGAGGATTGTGTAAGAACATTAAATTCTGTATCTTGGCAGTGTGATTTCAGTTTACTGAAATAGGCGACATCTATTTCGTTTTTGCTGACTTATTTCTGTGCCAGATAGCCTTCTCCATTATTAGACCTTCTCTTTGGAGTATTTTTGCATTATGAGTTGTTGATTCCAAGTGAATATTTTTGGAAATAAAATATCAATACCGTAAGGTTATAGAAGTTTATATATTAGTTAATATTTTTATTAGCTGATATTAGGGTGTAGCCATGGTAAATGCCATGCTCTGCCAGACTGATCCACATGGGGAGGGTACAGGTTCACGTCCACGTGTGCCTATCCTTCAAGGCTGGCTGAAGCTGGTGGTAGATTACCGTGTCAAGACCCTATGAGGGTGCTTTGTTTCTTTCTCCTACATAAACTTGAGTGTGTACACAAACACACACACACACACACACACACACACACTCTTATGCATTTGGGCTTGTAGTGATAGACAGTGGCACAGCTGGACCCATATGGAAGACCCTGGGTTCATAGCTGAGGGTCTTCCTCTAAGCACCACGTGATGGGCTGACTAAAGCTGTGAGTGGATTGTACTATGAGGACTCTGTTTAGGGTGATTGTCTCTCTCATGGAAGAAGTAAATAAACTTAAAATTTATATATAGTGCACATAAAAATGATCTTTTTTAAATACCTCCCATTGTAACCCTATTACCTAGTACATAGTAGGTAGTTAATAAGTACTTTCCAAGTGATTGAATAAAACTTAGGTTAGGCAAAATTAACTAGAATTGAATGAACAAATCCAATGGGGCTTTGTTAATTATTGTATTTTGACAGTTGGGATTTAATTTAGAAAACACTTTTCAATGAGGTCTTCATTCTTTTTTTTTTTTTGGAGAGGTTTTCGATATAGGGCATGTGCGCTTGCCAGACAGACAGAGAGAGACATAGAGACAGAAAGCAAGAAATCACCCCTCAGGGGGGATGGTCATGCCACAATCCCTTCTCCTCCATTCTCCTCTCGGGATCTCGGGCATGCACGCACACGCGCCTGGCGTGAGTTTTAAGCCACGGGGTCCGGGACACGAACCACGATCGACTACGTGGGAGTCCAGTGACATAGTCATTACGCTAACTGCTGGTTCCCAGAGGTCTTCACTCTTTAGATAATTTTTAGTATCATAGAAATCTATATAACATGTTTGTATTCTACCATAATAAATATTTATATTGTAATGGAGTTGCTCTTGCCCTTTTAAATGACATTATCTGCAAGTTGTATATTTTGCATATTGCACATGGTAAAGCAGAGAAGTATTTCAGAACTTAAGAAAAAAAATCTCTTTACCAGTTGAGCTTTACATTTTCTCAAAAATGTGGTCAATTCTATGGCGCCAACAGATGGCATAATGGTTATGTCACTGGAGTACCATGTAGTCAACCATGGTTTGTGTCCTGGACCCGGCAGCTGAAGAAAAACCTTACACTAGGCATGTATGCATGTGTGCCCAAAATCCTGAGATGAGCATGGAAGAGAATTGAGAATGGAGGATTACGACATGGCCATACCCCTGGGGGATGATTTCTCACTTTCTGTCTCTTTAGCTCTCTCTCTGTCTCTCCACCAAGTGCACATGCCCTATAGCAAAAATATTTCTCTCAAAAAAAAAAAAAGTGATCAATTCTACTGTAAAAATTTTTTTCCTTACTGCATTCATATACATATGCATTGTAGCTTCTATTGCTTTTTGGGTTTTACTTGTATTTGTTACATTCTATGGTTTTCTTTTTCCTCTTATCTTTCCACAGTTGGCTCACATGCTAAACTTAATTTCTGTACTAACTATATAAAGTAATAATACATCAAAGAAAGTGTTAGGTATTCTTTTTGCCTTTGTGCTTCTTGGAGAAGAATGCTTAAATTCCTAAATGCTGCTTTGTTTCAAATTAAAGGTCTCACCTTATTTATTCTTATAGCTAAACCTTGAAAAAAATACATTCAATCCCAAAATCGAATACTTTTCTTAAGTCAATCTCAACTACTTACAAGTTATATACAATACATTTTCACGGTTTGTCATTGGTATATTATCTACTGTGACATTTAGATGACAGGTAAACACAATTGAAAATTCGGTTTGGGACAACTTAATTAATTAGTTATACTATCCCTTGTTGTAATTAGGTAATAAATTCTAAAGTTCAAAAATATTTTTTGCAAGGTCAGACAAAGGTTTGCAAGAGCCATGAAAGGGCACGTTCCTGGCTATTATTTGTATTTTATGTGTCCTTTATAGATTTATTAGGTAACTGAATGGGGCCAAGGCAGATTCCTGCCCTGCCAGACTCAGCACATTTAGAGTGAGAAGTCCTATAGAAACATTTGAGCCACAGGGAGAAAGCATCAGTATAGTGTGAGAACTTCTGAAGCATAAATGACCTGCATTTAGCAGTACTGAAGAGTTTGAGATTTTACTTCAGAATATTAATTCCAGTTTGCCACTTGTCTTACTAACCGTTTTTTTCTCTAGAACAATAAGAACTTCCTACAAAACCTGACAAACAACACACCTCTTTTGTTGGTGCTTCTGTAACTCCCTCATCTGTAAAACGAGGATGACAGTGTCCAGCTAAAAGAACTGTGTGGGTTAAGTGAGTTCATGTATAGGAAAGTAGGTAGGCTGTATTATGTTGTCAAGGGAATGGGAATCTTATTAACATTCATTCGATTAGAAAATAGGGACCAGCAGATGGCATAATGATTACATCACTGGACTTCCATGTAGTCGACTGTGGTTTGAGTCCCTGACCCGGTGGCTTAAAAACAAAAACAAAAACAAACAAACAAACAAAAACCTCAGGCCAGATGTTCATGCACAAAATCCAGAGAGGAGAATGGAGGAGAAGAGATTGTGGCATGGCCATTCCTCCTGGGGCGTGATTTCTTGCTTTCTGTCTCTCTTGTCTGTCTCTGTTTCTCTAGTGAGCACTCACACCCTATAGCAAAAATCTCTCTTGGAAAAAAAGGAAGAAAGGAAAGAAACACACAAAAAATTGATACTGTCCTCCAAGATGGAGCTATACTGCAATATGTTTGTACTCTATCCATTTTTAACTTTCTAGTTAAATTAGGAAAATTAATAAGTAGACACTTTTGTTTAATGAAGTCTAAATTTAATTTTAAAATTGCATCTTAAAGTGCAACCAACTCTTGATGAGCCATATGTTAGTTCCTCAGTTGTGAGGTTTTGACCAGAAGTTTGCTTTTTAGATACGTTGAACTGAACTTTAGAAAAAGATGAATAAGCAAGTAAGGGTCTTCCCTTGGTCTGTGGAGCGACGGGGTGGCTGTCTGGAGTATTGATGGAAGTTGTACAGCTGAGCAAGGGACAAGCCTTTGCACCTGAAATGAGAGAGCTGATTCTGAGCCACACGTCTACAGTTCAGTCATACAGCCCAAGAGCAAAGTGTGGACAGGCAGTTTTATGAAAGGCATTTTAAATTATACTGAGGCAAAAGGAAAAAAAGAAAGCAACAGGAAGGACAGTAAATAGAATTTGAGGTTTACGTCTCTTTCTTAGATTTTAGGATGAAATGATCGTAGCCTTGTTGGCTACGATTTGAACAGAAGTGGGGTTATTCGTTAGCCTTAAATGTACTGAGGTTAAAATCCTGCCCTCTATGGTACCATCTTCGAAGGGTCATTGGTGTCTGTGTTATGTTGTGGCTTACAGGATTGTGTCCTGGAAAACAATGGTGTATATTAGGGCTACAGGCTTTATTTCTAAGCAACAAAACTCTTCGGAATTTGTTTAAAGTTTTTATATAGTAACTTCTTACCAGTTTTTAAGTGAGGTTTCCATAGTATACCTTAATGATTTTTGTCTTTTTTTTTTTTTTGTTATTGTTGTTTTTCTTAACTTTATTTATTTATTTTCATTTTACCGGGGTTGGGGGGTGGTCAGTGAGAAAGTAAGCCAGCAGGTCCAGGATTCGAACTGTAGTCAGCCATGTGGGAGTCCAGCATCCTTAACCACCATGCCACCTATCGGCCTTTTATTTCTTTTGTTTTTATGTGTTATGTCTTTATCTCTCAGAATATTATCTCCATGGAGTATTACTGATACTCATATTAGTATTAATATAAATGCAGTCACAATAGGTAACAGTTATTGAGAGTTTACTGTGTGCTAGACGCTGTCATGATCGCATAGCATTTATTAGCTCATGTATTCGTCACCAGATCAATGTGACATAGCTACTGTTGTGATCATCCACACTTTACAAGTGGGAAACTGAGGCAGAGGGCAGTTAAGTAACGAATCCAAGTTCACACCGTTCGTATATTGATAGAGCTGGCATTTAAGCCCAAGAAGTTGGGCCTCAGATCTCAGGCTTTTAACCATTGTACTGCTGTTTTCTTTAGGAGTCACATTTCCTTACGAGGCATCCCTATAGCAAATTATTTACAGTAGATCTCCTTGGGTTTTTTTTTTTTTTATGTTTTTAAAATATTTATTTATTTAATATTCTTTGTTATTATTGTTATTTAATTTGACCAGAAAGAAGCAGAGAAAGGCAAAGCGAGAAAGCAAGTTGCCAGATCTGAGATTTGAAACGTGGTCAGTCATGTGGGAGTCCAGTGCCCTAGCCACCATGCCACCAGCTGGCCCCAGATTATTTTTCCACCTTGCAAAAAAAAATTCGTATCTTTTTTTTTTATTTTTAATGCTTATGTGAACGTTTTAATAAGTACTGAAAATTAATTATTATAGTGTGCTCAGTGTATTGTGTAAACCTAGTGTTCACTACTTCATATCAAAATCATTGCAAATTTAGGAATCCTACATTACTTTAGGTCATTTGTTATGGGCTAATGTTTGATAATGCAGTAATTAGTCGATAGTCTGAGAGTCTATGTTTTTAAATTTGTACCAAAAAAGACTTGAAAAAAATTGAACCTATATGAATATTATCTTCAGTTGACCTTATAAATTATGCATGACAAGTGGATATTTTCTGGTGTTTTGATTTATGTTGAACTTGGAATAACCCCTCATGATTATAATTCACTGGAAAAGTTTGACATTAGCCAATTTTGAACATTAGCCATGATATTGCCGTCTTTGGTACTTTTGAGTTTCAGTGATTTAGAAGGTAAAATTTATTAACCAATAATTCTACCTCCTACATCCTATTTCTCATTTCTCTACCCTCCTTACTAATGGAATTTTTGTCAAAGTGGTTTTTTTTCCTAAAGACATTGGGTTTGTCTCAGATACTGAGAGATAGAAAAACAGACAGGAAAGTATAATAGCACTGACATTGAGAGGTGATTCCTACTTAAATACTATTAATAATGCTTTTAAAATGTGTCTGAAATGCCAAAAGCAAATAATGACTCATTAAAAAGAATAGTGGAAATATTACTCTCTATAACAGTTGACAGTTATGAATTTTTCTTTACAGAAGAAATGGCTTAGAAAATCAAAATAGTATAAAATAGTGTAGTATACTGAGTTTTGGATATGATATGCCTTAGTGTTGGTGAGAAAAATTTACTGTGTAATTTTGGTTAACTGTTAAGCTCTACTAGAATTCTCTTTTTAAAAAATCTTTTTTAGATTTTAGAGAGATTTTTTTTTTTTTTGAGAGGTTTTCGCTATAGGGCGCGTGCGCTCGCCAGACAGACAGAGAGAGACATAGAGACAGAAAGCGAGAAATCACCCCCCAGGGGGGATGGTCACGCCGCAATCCCTTCTCCTCCATTCTCCTCTCGGGATCTTGGGCACGCACGCACACGCGCCCGGCGTGAGTTTTAAGCCACCGGGTCCAGGACGTGAACCGCGATCGATTACGTGGGAGTCCAGCGACACAGCCATTATGCTAACTGCTGGTTCCCTAGAGAGATTTTTGCTATAAGGCACATGTGCTTGCTGGAGAGAGAGAGTAATGGGAAAGTGAGAAATCACCTCCCCCCCCCCCCCCCCCCCCCCCCCGAAAGATGGCCATGCTATAGCCCTTCTCCTCCATTTTCCTCTCCAGATTTTGGGCACGCTCACATGCATCTGAATGGTAGTTGGCCATGTGGGAGTCCATCAACGGAACCATTATGCCATCTGCTGGTCCATAAAAAATTTTTTTTTTATGTTATGGTAAAGGATTGTATCAATTTTTTGTATGTCTTAAAGTTGACTTTCTTATGTGTAACTGAATGATTTTTGGAGCACATAAAAAAATGTTTAAAAATAGGTAAGACAGGGGCCAGCAGGTGGCATGGTGTTTAAGGCACTGGATTCCCATATGGCTCACTGCAGTTCAAGTCCTGGAGATGGCAGATTGAAAATAATACCAGGTAGACGTGTGTGCATACATGCTGAAAATCTCGAGGAGATAGAGGAAAAGGAATTGGAATTACGCCATAGCTATGCCCCCGAGGGATGATTTCTCACTTTTTCTCTCTCTGTCTCTGTCTCTGTCTCTCTCTGGTGAGTGCGTGTGCCCTGTGGCAAAAACCTACAACAACAACTATATACACACACACACACACACACATATATGTATATAAACATATATATATATTTAGGTAATTCATATATAGAGCACAAAAATTCATAGGTACATAAAGATAACTTGTGAACAAGTTAATCTACCTATGACCATAATCCTTTAATTACCCTCCCAGGTAAAAACTGCTTTTTTTCAAGCCAGCCAGGTGACATGATGGTTAAGGTAGCTAGATCCCACATCACTGACTGTGCAGTTCTAGTCCTCGACCCAGTGGCTTGAAAAACACATCAGGTGTGTGTGCGCATGAGAGGAGAATGAAGGAGAAGGGATCGTGCCTCCAGGGCTGCTTTCTCGCTCTCTCCATCTCTTTTTCTCGGTGTCTCTCTAGTGAATGAATATGCCCTATAGGAAAAAAAAAAAACTGCTATTTTTCTTTTTCATACTCCCAGAAATATTTTATGCAGTTATAGAAGTAGTAGTGTTTGTTGTCGTCTAGTGATCTTCTGTTTTTTTGACATAAATGGGATATGTCATACACCCGTTAAACATTTCACTTTTTTCCTCATGTAATAATATGTTCTTTCACTTTGATATTTATTGAGTTAATTCTTTTTAATGACTACATAATATTTGATTGATGATGCATAGTAATTTATTTAACCAGTCTCCTAGTCCCAGTTGGCGGATATCTTTGTTATACTCTTCTGTTTAAAAAAAAAAGTCAGTATAACTCTTGTGATAAATTCCTTAGCATGAAACTGTTCATCAAAGAGCATTTATCTCTTAAATTTGGGTACATTTTTTAAAAAAGAATTATCTGTTCAACTTTATTTATTACTATTATTATTTTCTTAATTTGACCAGAGAGAGACAGAGAGGAAAAGTGAGAAAGCAAGCCACCAGTTCCAGGACTTGAACCATGGTTGTCCATATGAGAGTTGAGTGCCTTAACCACCACACCATCTGCTAGCCCCAAATTTGAGTACATTTTAATATATTAATATATATTATATCAATTAATATTATATAAGTTATTTATTCATTTAATATATTTAGACTATTAAAATAGATATCTCATAATATAGAGTAATTATTCAGATAATTCTAGAAAAATAGTGTAAGCATGAATAATTAATTCATGAATTTGCTAGTGGTTTTGCATGATATGGAAAGATTAAGTGACAGCAGTATATAACTACCAATTTTGTTTCAACTTTATGTATGGCAAAAATTAATTTATTAGCCATTGTAACTAAAAGGGCATGAAGTATTTATAGTCAGACTATGCAAAAGTCTATTCTTATTTCTTCCACTAAGTTTTTTTTTTCTCCCTTTGGAGAGGTTTTTGCTATAGGACTTGTACACTTGCCAGAAAGACAGAGAGAGACAGAGAAACAGAAAGGGAGAAGTCACCCCCCAGGGGGGATAGCCACACCATAATCCCTTCTCCTCCATTATCCTCTTGGGATCTTGGGCACACACGCACACGCGTCCTGTGTGAATTTAAGCCACCAGGTCCAGGACTCAAACTATGGTCGACTACATAGGAGTCCAGCGACATAGCCATTATGCTAACTGCTGGTTCCCTCCACTAAGTTTTTTAAAAAGTTTATTTATTATATTTCTTTTGTGAAAGAGTGATAGAAGACAGGAACTTTCAAAAGGGTTTTCACAGGCCAGCAGATGGCGTGGTGATTACGTCGCTGCACTCCCACACGGCTGACTGCAGTTTGAATCCCCGACCCAGTGGCTTGAAACTCATGCTGGGCACATGTGCATGCATGCCCCATATCCCAGGAGCAGATTGGAGGAGAAGGAATTGCAGGGTGACCATCTCCCCTGGTGGGGTGATTTCTCACTTTCACTCTCACTGTCTCTGTCTCTGTCTCTCTCTCTCTCCCCATGGCGAGTCCATGTGCCCTATGGTGAAAACTTCTTAAAAAAAAATAAAACAAAGGTCTTCACACTGTAATTCATCTTCGGTCTCAGCCTAGATCACAGGTGTATGTGTGCACGTGCACTAATGCATATGTGCACACATACACACACACACTCTGTGTGCTTGGCGAAGTCCTGGAACATGGATCCAATGACCTTACCATGTGTGTCCAATTGTGTTACTGCTGTGCAACCACCTAGCTCAACACCAATTGTTTTTTTGTTTCTTTGGGGGTGAGAAGTTTTTGCTATAGGGCGCGTGTGCTCTCCAGACAGACAGAGAGAGACAGAGAGACAGAAAGCGAGAAATCATCCCTGGGGGGATGGCCACACCGCAATCCCTTCTCCTCCATTCTCCTCTCAGGATCTTGGGCACGTGCGCACACACGCCTGGCGTGATTTTAAGCCACCGGGTTGGGGACTCAAACCGTGGTTGGCTACATGGGAGTCCAGCGACATAGCCATTACGCTAACTGCTGGTCCCAACACCAATTGTTTTTAATGTTCTTTCTCTTTTCATGTCCTCTATGAGAGAAAGAGAGAGATAACAAGCACCACCAGAGAGATAGGCACCCCTAACACGGTCTTTACACTGTGATCTCCCCAAGCCCCAACCAGTGAGTCAGAGGCAAGAGCACCCAGAATATACAGGAAGACGTCAACACAGACCCGGATATCCCCTCATGCCGTCAGCCTGGTGGAGCATTAGATCCTACTGCACTACTGCGATTGGTCATCTTTCAGCAGTTGTAATCTTGTGTGGGGAGGGCCAGCAGGCGGTGTAGTGGTTAAGGTGCTGAACTCCTACGTGGCCAACTGCGGTTCAGGTCCTAGACCTGGTAGCTTGAAAAGCATGCCAGGCATGTGTGCGTGTGTGCCCAAAATCCCAAGGGGAGCATGGAGAAGGGATTGTGATTGTTACGTGGCCATCCCCCTGAGGGTGATTTCTCACTTTCCCTCTCCCTAGATCTCTCTCTCTCTCTCTCTCTTTCTCTGGTGAGTACATATGCTCTGTGGCAAAAGCCTAAATAAATAAATATTTGAAATTAAAGAAATTAATCTTGGGTTTGAATCTCACTATCTTTACATTTATCTGAGTTGATTAGTTTATAGAATACAGGATATAGAATTTGATAATGTCTTGATGTAACTTGACATATAGCATATATGTTGAGAACACAGCAAGAAATGTTAATAAGTAAGGTATGAAACCGTACTACTTCCTGAATCTAAACTATAAAGGATAAGATAACAATATACTGTAAATCATCATACAGTTTCTCTTCATTTATGCGTTTGTTTTCAATGTATTTATGTCCTGAGATTGGGGGGGGGGGGTGCCCTCAACAAGATGCAGCTAGGATCATGGGCACAGCCCAGCGTGATGAGAGAACCTCAGGAAGGACCTCACTGTAGCCCTCCCACGTGGTCTCTGCATCACACAGCAGTGCCCCTTACTGTTTCTATCCCTGTGGCTGGGCCCACAGTTTCACTTCAGTGCTCAAGGCTTGAGGTTTGTTTTTGTTTGTTTGTTTTAATTGCCAAAAGATGTTTGTGCTTGCCAGAAAGGACCCTACCTAATGGAGAATGGTCCTGCTGCAATTCCCTTCCTCCACTCCACCTTCCTTCAGAATTTTGCTCCTGCATGCACATGTGTTCAGCTTGTCCAAGCTGCCAGACTGGGATTCGAACTGCTGTCAGCTGTGAGGGATCTGGCTCTCTTAACCACCGAGCATGCCCTCATGGGGTCTCTGGTATCTGTTCATTCATCCGTCCATCCTTCCTTCCTTTTGAGCCCTTTGGATTCAGTTCACTCATATGAGATATTGGTACTAAGCAAAATGCAATCAGTCTACTACTAATGACAGTATCCGTATCTTGCAAATATGCCATGTAGCTTACTGTTGAGCAAACCACACAGTTGCATTGAAAGGTCACTTTTTGCTAACGGAACTTAAGGGAACTGATAAAGGCTACTTTTGCCCATTCCTGATTCCTAGCCACATTTATTTTTATTAACATCAAAGTACTGTAAGCTTCGGTGCCAACTGGGCTGAAGATTTCTTTTCACAGAGGATTTGCTTCCTTTCCCTCTATGGGAAAGTCCTATATCCCTTAAATCATTTTATGCTGCTTCATTTGAAAAATAATTCTTAGTAGTGTGTTCATGGAGTGGATTGATTGTGGCTACTGGGGAAATTCTCTCATGGCTTAAATATCGCTTTTCAAGCCTGTGAAGTGGGTGAATGAAGGCAGCCCGCTCCTGGTGTGTGGAGTTTGTAGTGTGTTCAGGATGACGACTGACTTCCAAAAACCTCAGTGCAGCAAGACTAAAGGCATCAGGAGACCAGAAGCCACTTAATAAGAGATCAAAGAGGTTGTGTGTATATCAGCTTGAAATCCAGATAGTACAGATCAAAAGCTTGCCTTAGTGAGGCAGCTGCAGGGGGATGAAGTTAGCAGGAGGCCTCAAAGATCTTAAGTCAGGCCTGATGTTGAACTTTGCGGGAATTTCATGGCTCTGGAATAAGAATTTGGCAAAAAATCCCATTGTGTCTAATGGGGCCGAAGAAGAATAACGGGTAAGCAGCAAATGCCTGTCAGCTAGATGGTGCTTTCTCATAGCATAACTTTCCTTTCAATGAATGTTTTTCCACGTCTGTTTTCGCATTATACCAGAAGGTGTTGAGAAGGTGAGGATCCGGGAAGTGATACATTTGTCATATTACCTTTAGTGAGTACTTTAGAAATGGCCAAATTATATATGTCAGTGTTTATGAAATGGATGTAGGGAGCTAAAATACAGGCATAAAGATGCCCAGATTTACTGCAGGACCTGGTAATCACATCTCTTCTGTGAAGTGCTCCAGATATTCCAGGAAGTTAGTGGATATCAGTCTGGCTGTGCATCTGTGTCTTCCATGTAGTTAATAAGAAAACCACAGCTACCAAAAGTGAAAATCAAGAGTTGATCTAAAGAAGAAACTCAGTCTTTGGGGATGTCTCATCACCAGTCTTTTTCTATCTTCTTTGGGTGTGCTTTAGAGGTTCCCACTGATGTCTGTGTTATGAACCATGGGAGGAAATGAAAGTTGTAGTCCTTCCTAGAGTACGGCTGAGTGATTAGGTCAAATCAGCGCATAGGTGCTAGGTGGAAATGTTTCCTCAAGGCACAGTGATTATTTTGCACTGCCATGTCTTGCTTGTGCGTGTCATTTGGAGTCAGACCATAATCTTGACTAGCCACGTTTTCCTAGGGAGGGCCAGAAAGGAGTTCTTCCTCTTTCTGGTACCAAAGTTCTAATTGATCAATGGTGTATTAGAGAAGATGAGCTGCCTGATCTGTAGTATCATTTCTAGAGCTCAGGTTCCCCTTTCTGCCCTTCCCTCTGTATTTTATTTTAATCAGATACTACTTTTACCGGTGTGTCATTATGAACACAGAGCATGGTTAAGAGCCCTAGTGTAATCATCAGAAAGGACCCATGGACCTGAGTTTACTTTCTGGGGCTTTGGAAAAACTTTAAGTCTTGCTTATTCTCAGTTTTCTAGAATAATAATCTCTCACAGAGAAATTGTATTTGCTTTATAAAGTTATAAGTACTATGTAAAAAGATGCATATAAATGTCCCCAATTTGCTCTGCACAAAATCGTCAGTGTTACTAGTTACTGAAGATGATGACAATGATAGTGATAACAAGGAAGTTTTATAAAACTGGAATCTGAGCACAGTTTTGCTATGCCTGTCACTCATTTTCACTTTCAAAAGGTATTATTGTTCACTTAATACAAGCTAGTATGGAGGATATAAAGATGAAACCGTATGCTCCTTTTAAAGATGTTGTATATGGGACCAGCAGACAGCATAATGGTTACATCGCTGGACTCCCACATGGTTGACTGTGGTTCGAGCCTGGACCTGGAGGCTTAAAACTCACTCTGCGTGCATGTGTGTGCGTGTCTCTCGCTGTCTCTCTGGCTAGCACACGTGCCCTATAGCAAAAATCTCTCTCAAAAGAAAGAAAAGGATGTGATATACAACAAATGTTTTTGACCACCTCCTGAGCCACAGACCATTCTAGGCACTGGGGAATCTAGCAGTGAACAAAACAAAATCTCTGGAGTTTAAATTCAATGTGGAGTAGATACTGGACAGACAAGCACATGTTAAAATATAATTAAGGCGGGGCCAGCAGGTGGCATAGTAGTTAAGGTGTTGGATTCCCCCTTGGCTAACTGCAAATTTGAGTCCTGGACCTGCAAGTTTGAAACTCACACCGAGCATGTGTGCATATGAGCCCAAAATAATCCCAGGAAGAGTATGGAGGAAAAGGGATTGTGGCATGGCCATCCCCCCTGGGAGGTGATTTCTCGCTTTCTGTCTCTCTGGCAAGCACACACTGTATAGCAAAAAATCTCTCTCAAATATATATATATATATATAGTATATATATATATACACACACACACACACACTATATATAATAAAGAAAATAGAGTTGGGAATACCTCTATACCGCCATATGATAAGTAGCGATTTTAGCAACTCGTTGAAGTAAGAGTGAGAGACTCTGAAGATCATTTCTTAAGAGTTAGAAAGACTTCACAGAGCATTGAGGCCTATCATGTGAACAAGGATTTAGGGGGTCCAGACATACAGAATGACCTGGGATTGATAAATTAGTCCTGATTTCATGTCCTTATTTTCTTTAGTAGCTGTGAACTATTTAATATCTTTCTAAACTTTCAAAGTTTCCTTTTAATGAAAAACCCTTTGAGAAACTTTGTGTTCCAGTTTTGTATTTGAGGAGTACGACTGCATCATAATAACAGCCGACAGTTATGGACTGCTTTCTCTATGTCTGGCATAGCTTAAAGCTTTTTATAGGTATTAACTAATTTAATCTCAGCGACTCCAGTTGGTAGGTCCTGTAGTTGTCCTCACCCTGAACTCCTCAGTCTGTGATTTCACAGGGTGCAAGTACACCCTTCAGATCAGAAACACCATTGATCCTCCATAATCGTGTTTCAACTTCAAGATGATTGTTTTATCTTCCCAGAGAGTCATGCTTATTATACTTTTAAAAGTTTTGCTTCAGGGACCAGCAGTTAGCATAATGGCTATGTGGCTGAACTCCCATGTAGGTGACCGTGGTTCGAATCCCGGACCCGATGGCTTAAACTCACACCGGGCACATGTGCGTGCATGCCCAAGATCCTGAGAGGAGAATGGAGGAGAAGGGGTTGCAGTGTGACCATGGCCCCTGCGGGTGATTTCTCACTTTCTGTCTCTCTGTCTCTCTCTGTCTTTCTGGTGAGCACACGCTCCCTATAGCAAAAACCTCTCCAGAAAAAAAAAAAAAAAAGGCTTCAGATTATTCTTGAAGCCTATACTACTCCTATCTGGCCAAAGCTTTTTAGAGATCTGAGGGTTTTTTTGCTGCCGGAGAGAGTATGTTCTGTGTGCGTTACCGTGGAATTCCCGGTAGGACTCTTGAACTTTTTTCCTTACAGTTTCAAAGTTAGTGAAGTTTTTATTCTGCACCTTGTGTGCTGTATATCACAGAGTAGTGGTTGACCTTTCAAGGCTTATTTTAAAAAAAAAAATCCACTGTAGAATCTTTGCTAATGAACAAAGGGTATTCTGTGTCCTTGATGTGTCCGAGGTTGTCAGACAATCGCCTGGCCTAGATAAGGCTCTGGTATCTGTTACGAGGAATGAAGACTGAGGATACCATGCTGGGAAATTGGGGAGTTAGAGGCCCGAGTAGCTGGAGAGTGTGTTTCCATGTGTTAACATTCTTTAGTGCTTTTTTTCTTTTTAAAAAAAGAATGATTTATTTAATTTTATTTATTATTATTCAGTTTGACCAGAGAGAGACAGAGAGAGAAACTCAGCAGGTCTGGGACTTGGACCATGGCCAGCCATGTGGGAGTACAGTACCTCCACCACCATGCCATCTGCTGGCCCCTCCATGTTTTAACATTTAGAAGTAATATCATCAATGGGTTAGCAAATGATAGCACTGTTGGTCTAAGTTACAGATTCAGTTTAATTTAGAAGGCAGTAAATAAGGCCAGCCCATGGCCTTGGTAGTGAAGGAAGCTGGATCCATATGGACAACCATGTAGTTTGTGTCCTGGACCTGGCAGACAAGACCTACTTGAAAAGTAGCTGGGCATGTGTGCATGAGTGCCCAAATCCCCAAACGAGAGAGAATTAGAGAAGAGATTGTGGCGTAACCATCCTCTGCAGGTGGTGCTTTCTCACTCTTCTTCTCTCTGTCTCTGGAGAGCACACAAATCCTCTGACAAAAATAAAAAAGAAGGCAACGGTAGTAAATGGGATGGAACTTAACTCCTGAAACGCATGTGTCTTACTGACTTTGCTATCATAATCTTCACAGGAATAGTAAAAGTCATCAGAAGTAATAATAATGGCATTTATGAAGTGATTAATATGGGTTTGCTAAGCACTTTGCAAGCTTTATGTCTTTGAACACTTCTAACAATTCTATGAAACTTGTACTTCTGTTATCTCTATTTACAAATAAGCAGCTCGAGACATAGAGATGAAAACAACTTGACCAGTATCGCTTAGCTCACTAGTATTTGTGTTGAAAGTGACTTGTTTGGAAAATTTAAATAATTTCCAAAATTAAAATTTGAAAAGCTTTTAAAATTTTTATATGTCTATGTTTTTCTTATAATAACTTTGAACAAATGTACTTTTTTCTTAGAAGATATTGGGATATCTCTTATTCTTACTTATTTTTTGCCTTTAAAAACATTGCACATAGGGGCCAGCAGGTAGTGTGGTGGTTAATGGTGCTGGACTCCCACATGGTAGACTGTGGTTTGAGCCCTGAACCTGGTGGCTTGCTCTCTCACTTTGCCTCTCTCTCTCTCTGTCTCACTCTCTCACTTTGTCCCTCTCTGATCAAATTAAAAATAAATAAATAAAGTTAAATAAAATAATTCTTAAAAAAAATTGCACATAATGTAAAATTTACTATCTTAACCATTATATAGTTCTGGGACGAGCAGTTAGCGTAATGGTTACATTACTGGATTCACATATGGCCAACTGCAGTTCGAGTCCTGGACCCAGCAGCTTGAAACTCAGGCGAGGCACATGTGTGTGTTTACCCAAAATCCCGAGAGGAAAATGGAGGAGAAGGGACTGTGGCGTGGCCACCTCCGTGGGGTGGGAGGTGATTTCTCCCTGCATGTCTCTTGCAAGCTGCATGCTCCCTATAACAAAAATCTCTCTTAAAATAAATAAATAAATAACACATACACACACACACACACACACACACGTGTGTGTGTGTGTGTGTGTGTGTGTATATATATATGTGTATATATATATATACTATATATATATACATATATATATATATACACATATATATAAAATCAGCCAATGTAATTTTAATTGTACTTAAGTCCTACTGTCTATCTGGTGGATGATGGGACTTTCAGATATAAAGGATGGTTGTGTGGTTGTCTTGTTTTCCTTATACCAGCAAAAGCCACAGTGGTGCAGGCAGTGGTAGCCGCTCTGCAATACTGAGCCACCCGGAAGACCGCAGTTTGGATTCCAGGTCCACCTGAGACATGCACGGTGCGCCTGTGATCCTGTCTGAAGGGGAGAGGATAGTAACGTGGTCAGGTGCTGTTAAGGGAGTCTGTTTTCCTCTCTTTCTCATTAAAGAAATAAAAAAATTTGGGGCCTCGAGTGACTGATAAACATGTAAACAATTACAGTGTGGTATAACATTTTCAAAAGATGAAACATCCAAGAAACATCAAATATTTCCTTAGATATCAAATATCTAAGGAACTATCCAATAAAAAACTAGAAGGCAATAAGAAAAAGTTGGTCACCAAGAACTGATTTCCATGGGCCTCCTGCTTTAATCACTATGCTGCCCAAAAGAAGTTGTTAAAGTACTAAATGATACAGGATAAAGTTAAGTGCACACTTAGGGGTTAGTTCTCTCCTTAGAATATTTTGATCTTCTAGCAAGTTTCTCCTTCCACGTCTCTCCCATTGCCCTGCTAATTGCCTTCCATGCTGCGCTTGCTGTGCTACTCAGGGCTTGTAGTTCTGTGTATGATGCGTGGAAAACTCTGTTCTTAATGCCCGATTGTATTTAGGAAGTAATGAGGAGCCAGGGACCATAGCGGTTGCATCTATCTTGAGTGAACCGAATGTATTTTGTGGGCACTTACTTTGAACATGATAGTGTTGTGGTGATTGGTATGATTAGTGTAATACTTCGCTATTTTAAAAAATAGTTTAAAATAGCATCAGATTCCAGATAAGATAGCCTGCTCACTATTCATTAGAATCGTTTCATTATTGCCTTGCATTCACTGTAAACACATTTCTTTGTCTTTCTGAAAAGTAAATGCTTAACTTATTGGTCAAGTCAGAAGAAACTCTTTTTTGTTTGTTTTGAAATAATTAATTACAGCTTACTATCTTAAACCAGAACTATTCTGGTGATTTTAAAAAAAGAAAAAAGTCTGTCTGTGTGTATGTATTCCTGTCTCCTTTCCATGAGTAAGACAGACGGAGAGAGAGGGAGGAGACAGCCACCCCGATGAGGTCCTGAACCACAGTCCGTCACCACCCTCAGCCAGCCCCAAGTCATGGGCCCACATACGTGCCCAGCATGATCAGGGTAGTGTCCAGGCACACGCCGGGAACCTCCCCACCTGGGTTATCCTCGCAGCGTTCTGCATTTTAGTGCTGCGTCATCACCTGGCCTCTATTTTGGTGATTTTAATAAGACTAATGGTCCTTGACATGTTTGTTGCTATTTAAAAATAGCAAGATGGGAGTGTTGTATAAGATTTGTCTTACCAAAAAAGGCACATACCATATACATTTTGCTGTTTTGTTTTGTAGAATACCCACAATGTTAGTTTCGTGTAGTCCGTGGCCTTTTTATGAGTTCTTCACAGACATTACTGGCTAAAATGATACCATGTTCATGACCATAATGCACATCTTTATTATTCCCGATGCCATGTCTTGAATTAACTTCCATCTTCCCCTACTTTTTATAGTGGTTTTGTAAATGTTTTGGTAGAAATTAAGGACAAATTTGACTCAAGATACACTGTCAAATTCAGTTACAGGATTTTGGAGTTCGGGGCAGGATCATGTACCAACTATATCGTCTTACATTTGAAGAGAAATGAAGACACTTGTGAAACTGCACAGAGGCAGGCAGGGTCCGAGCGGACTCAGCATGTGTCTCTTCTAATTTACACTCATCCTCCCAGTGGTGGGTTGAATATCTGTCTTCCTTGTATCTCTCTCGTATCCATTTTTACTCTTCTTAAAAAAAAATTCTTTGAATCCCTGTTTTCTGACTGACATGGCTGACAGTGGAAAATTTAATTCATGCCAGCTGTGTATAAAAGTTTTTGCAAATTACTGTTTTTTCCCCTTAAGATGTATACACGTCTCTGTGTGTGTGTGTGTAAAAGGATCTTCCCTTTGCCACTCTTCGTACCCAATTCTTTCTTTTGCTGATCTCCAGAATGATGTAGTTAGCCGTCTCTTTCTCAAGCTTAATTGTTTCTTCCTATAGTCTGCTGTTAAGCATCTTCCTTGAGGTTTTTGAAAATTTATTTAACATAGATTTTAATTTATGGATCTTTACTCCAAATAATAATGGCCACATTTAAGAGTATACTCAAGAAGTGAATATATGGTTATTTGCTGTTCTCATAGTTTTCTCTCAATTTACCATCACTGAGTTGGAACAATTCTCTTATCAAATATGATATAGCTAACTATATTCCCCAGAAGTTAGTATATGGAAGCCTTTGCAATTATCTTTGAAACATACTTCAATTAACACACATTATAAATGTGTGTGGAATGAGGCTTAAAGCTTCCTTTTGTAGTAATGTATACTATTACGTTGAATTTCTTAGCAGGTGGATTGTTTCTTTTCATTTGTAGAGCACTTTCTATTTCAGAGTTGATCGAAATTGTTTTGTGAGTCCTTCCTTACCATTTCATCCTTGTTGGAGGACTAATGTAATATAGTAGAAAGCAGGTATTTTGGTACAGTGAGCTATGTACACAGCACAGAACTCAAATGACATACAATTAAGACTATATGAATTAACCATATTTTCTTGAGTTTAGTATACCAATTTATTTATTTATTTATTTATTTTAGTTTTTTGCTATAGGGCACATGTATTCATGAGAGAGAGAGAGACAGACAGACAGACAATGAGAGGCAAAGTGAGAAATCTCCCCCCGCCCCATACACCCAGGGCAGATGGCCATGCCTCAGTCCCTTCTCCATTCTCCTCCTGGGATTTTGGGCGTACACACACACACACACACACACACACACGTACCTGGCTTGATTCTAAACCATGGCTGACTCGAACCTCAATCAGTCATATGGGAGTATAGCGCCTTAACCACCATGCCACCTGTTGACACCTCCCCACCTCCCGATCAACTTCTTTTTAAAAAATTTTTCTTTTAGAAGAATTACCTTTTTTCCCTTTATTTATGATGAGTGCATGCAGATGTAAGAGAGAGATGGAGAAAGAGAAAGCATCTCCCAAAACAGGGCCTGGACATGGTACAGCCCTTTTCCTCTAGTTCTCCACCCTGTCAGGATCTTGGGTGTGAGCTTGCACCTGATACATGGCCTCTGGTGCCAGGAGCCGAGCACCTGTTGGCCATGTGGGATCTGGCATCCTCTGCAGAGTGTTCAGCCACTGCACTGTGGGGCTGGCCCAGTGGATCAACTTTATATTTTAATATGCACAGTTGACAAGTGTCAAATTACCAAAATTAAAGGAATTGCTAGAAAGATTTTTTTTTCCTGAAATAAACTGGTCCATTTCTGCCATTTTGCTGCATAGACTCCAAATTTCTATCATTTATGTTTTTAAAATTTGGGTTAGAGATGAGAAAGTTCTTGGTTGAAGTCTGGAGACCTCCCATCGTATACCCATGATTCAGAACTGACTCAAGGCTGGGATGAATTGTGGCATCAGGACCCTGTGGTGGGTGCTGTATCTGTCTCCCTCTTATTTGTGGAAAAGGGAAAGAGGAAAGAAAGAAGGAAGGAAGGAAGAGTAGATAGGTGGGTGAGTTTCAGGGTTAAAGACAGAATAGATTTTTTTTTTTAATTATTTATTATTATGTTTTAATTTGCTGTAGGGCCCATGCATTCACTAGCGAGAGAGAGGGGAGAAAGTGAGAAGGCAAGCCACCAGGTCTGAAACTCAAACCCCGACTGGCCATGTGGGAGTCCAGCACCCTAACCATGCACCTTAACCACCTACTGGCCCCCAGAATATATTTAAACAAACAAACAACCTCAAAAGTCATTGGGGTAATACTTCAAAGCATATGGGTGTCACGTGTCAGAGCCGTCCTTAGTGTGTGTCTCCTGCTTTTCTTATTTTCAAAAATGCCTCCTACTGATCCTTTGCCAGTTTATTAAGTATGACCACTTTTCTCGGTGACTCTTTCTGTCTTGCGCTGGCTCTGTGATGCAGCAGTACTGTACTGCTCGAGAGAAGCCAGACTTCACCTAGTGACCACGGTCCACATTCCTACCTGGTCAGCCTGGAGCGTGCTGGGCACTCACGAGTGCCAGGATGCAGCAGGTTGGAGGGCTGGGCTGGAGGAAGGTGATTGCAGTGTCGAGAGCCCCTGGGGGCGCTCACCTCTGCCTCCCTTTCTTTCTCTTTCTCACATCCACATGGCCATGCTCTGTCATGAATAAAAGAAGAAAGATCTTCCTCTCTTTATGTAAGACTCCTTACTTCATGCCTATCCCTGAGTGTGTCACGGGTGCTGGGTTATATTTGTAAATGAGGTTTGGGACCAACTTCCTGGATAGAGCTCTCCACATCTTCTGGTTGATGTCTGTTTCTGACAGAGCTCATTTCAGCCAAACCACCTCCCCGCCCCAGGTGACGCCCCGCCCTCTGCTTTAGTTTATGTGCAATCTGGTCTCTTTGATCTGTAGAAATATACACAGATATTCATATAATACATTTTATAGACACTTCAGAAACTTTGAATCCTATCCAGTTGGGCATAATGATTGTCACATGTTTGCATCTATTCATGTAAAGGGATTTTTTTTTTTCTTTTAAATTTTAGGTTTTTGCCGAGGGCTCATGCACTCACCAGAGAGAGACAGAGAGTGAGAAATTATCCCCACCAGAAGGGATGGTGTACCTCAATCCCTCTCCTCATTCTCTTTGGACACCCACGTGCGCACACACACACACACACACACACACACGTGCAGTCTGATGTTTAAGCTGTCGGGTCTGGGATTCAAACTGCACAGCTAGCATGTGGGAGTCCGGTGCATTAACCACCATGCCACCTGTTGGCACCTCTTTTTTTTTTTTTTTTTTTTTTAACAGGACCTGTGCACTCACTGGAGAGCGACAGAGAGAGAGAGAGGAGAAAGAGAGAGACACAGAGAGAGAGGAATCACCCCGAAGGGCGGATGGGCATGCTGCAGTCCCCTCTCTGCCAATCTCCTCTCAGGATTTTGGGCATGCACCCAGCATGATTTTCAAGCCACTGGGTCCAAGGCTCTAACTACATACTTGGCCATGTGGGATCCAGCTGCCTTACCTCCATGCCACCTGCTGGCCCCTTATAAGATATTCTTAGGCTTGCCAAGTGAACGCATCCTGGAGAAGGTAAATGTAAATCTAACTTTGGCAAATAAATGTGTGTTTTGCCTGTTCTTGAGCAGTCTTGCACACTGAACTCTTTACTGAAATATAAACCTCTACGGCCAAGTGTGATATTTCAAAGGACTCAGTTTTGCATACTTTAGGAATGTGCTCTGTGTATGTCTGTGTATCTTGTCTTCTTTCAATATCCATTCATTTAACAAATACCTTAAGGTAGAAAAGCTGTATCAGTTAGTGACTAAAATCATAAACTGGAACTTACCAAGTGGTTTGAGTTCTGGCTCTACCATTTACCAACTATGTGCTTTGGTTAAATTATTCCATTTTTCTTTTTTTTTCCCTCAAAAATTATTTATTTATTACTATTGTTTTAAAATTTGCTATGGGGTATGTGCACTCATCAGACAGAGAAATACAGGGGTTGGGGGGAGGAGAGAGAGAGAGAGAAAGTGAGAAGGCACACCACCAGGTCTGGGACTCAGACCATGATTGGCCATGTGGGAGTCTAGTGCCTTAACCACCATGCCACCTGTTGGCCACAAATTATTTCATTTTTCTCTCTTAGTATCCTCATGTGGAAAAGTGGGAATGATAGTGGTGCCTACTTCATGGTAACGTAAGGATTAAATGGATTCATATAAGGAAGACTCTTAGAAAACTGCCCGGATGGCAAGACCTCAGTGAGTGTTAACAATTGTTGTTATAGTCCAGTGAGGACAGAGGAACTTCATAGGTGGTCATTCAGTGTTTCAACTACTATTGAGTGTCGTCAATGAGGCAGTCAGCATAGTAGGCCATGGAAATCAAGCAGCAAATAAGCAAAGACATTCTTGTTGTTAGGAAGCTTATTTTTAGTAGGAAGACATTTAAGATCATTCAATAAAGTGTCAGAAGTATTGTAATAAAGAAAATGCAAGGTTCTGTAGATACATCTAACAGAAAGACCTAAGTAATTCTAGAAGGGACAGTAAGGAAAATCTATTATGACAAATGCTGTAATGGAAGGTCTTTTTAAGTTTACGGATATCACAGAATGGGAGGTGCCTGGGTCTTCATGGAGTCAAGACGTGGTGGTAACGATGTGGGCATGTGGTGGTGAGTTGAGCAGGGCCGGCGGTTTGTATGAAGTCACGGAGCATGCCAGAGCATTTAATAGTAACTGAGTTTCAATAGTTCTGGATTGTTGGGATCAGGTGGGCCAAGTAGGGCAGGCAGTGGTATATGTGAGGAGAGCCAGAGGAGCTGAGACAGACCTGCAGATCGGAAAGAGTTTCTCTCCACAAAGGATAAATGAGGTAGAACTTCATCCTGAAGGCAATGGATGTCACCGAAATATTTTAAGCAAAGGAAAAACCATGATCACATTTTTAATTTTTAAAGGTAATTCCATGATCTTTGTAGAAAATGGACTGATGAGGGCAAGGTTAGAGACAGGTAGACCATCCGCAAACTGTAGCAATGCCCAGGCAAGATGTAATGAGGTGAACCAGGGTGGTGGCAGTGGAGGTGGACAGAAAGGATCAAAAAAGAGCGAAGAGAACATCTGCATGCCTTAGTGAGCAATCAGTGGAGGGAGGAAGACGGGTAAGAGAATGCTTGGGTGGCTGATGTGCCACTCAGGGGTCCTAGGGCGGAGTCTGTCAGCTCAGATCTCCCCCAGAATCAAAGTATCCTATGTTTACAATAAATATCAAATATAGCATCACTTCCATAGACCGCAATAATCCTTATACCCACTTCTGTTCTGTCAGGTATGGTGATTTGACTCACTTGTGAGACAAAGCAGTTAATGGCTCCTCAGGGTTTTCTAGTTGTAGAGAACAGCTTTCATAAATGGTTGAACTGAAGCAAATGTACGGGACACTATGAGACCAGCTATAGTTTTAAAAAGCTTTTAAAGAAAGGGGAAAAAAACATTCCTTCCAAAGAGAATGGCTTGTGTAAGAGATGCTTGTGTTCTACGATTGGCCTGTAGTGCCCTCTATTGGCTGTTTAGTCTAAAACATCATCTTGAGGCTTGAAGATTAAGTTCCTTGCTGTTTTATTTAACCAAAAGAAGATAAGTTAGAGATTTAAAAATTCTGATAAAAACAAATAAGGATGTTAAAAATACACTGTAGGGGGGTGGTCTAGAGGTCCTGAGACGTGTCTTGTAAGGTTTCATTGGCTACCACATGGACATGATACTGTTGGCTGAATTTTCAGAAAATGGCCTTTCCTGTTGAGCAGCAGCCTGAATCAGGCTGGTTTCTGAGCATTTTTTTTTTTTTTTTTTTTTTTTTTTTTTTAAAGCAGCAAAGCCTCAAGAATAGCAGCCGCCCTAGTAGGCAGTAGCAGCTGTTGTTTTTTCATGGGGTGGCTGCTACATGTGATGGCCATGAAAGGAAGTGACTGTTCCTCATTAAAGCGACTTCATTCGGCTATGTGGGAAGTCACAGTCAGGAAAGTCATCATAGAAAATGAAAGAGTGATTAGACCTAATGGGGTATCTTCAGAGGTGGCCATTTTGTCTTTTTGTCCTCCAAGTGACAAGCTACTGCTGGCTTTGCTTTTCTAGGTAAAGGGATGGTAGGTTAGATGTAAAGGTCTAAAGCTGAATAAATTTTAGTAAGGAAGCACACCTGGCACTCGTGTGAGGCCTAAGGACCACACTTCATATAAATAAGGACTCACTGTGACTTTTCTGCAGCCAGAGAAATCTATTAATCTTTCAAGAGGAAAGTTTTATATGTTATCTTTTGGTGAATCTTCCTTTGATATATGTCTGCTTATCATTTCAACAAGGTGTGCTCTATGGTAAGTGCTGTATATCAGTTTTTTAAAAATAAAATAGAAAACATTAGTGGCGTTATAAATTAGTTTTTACTAGCCAAATATATATATCAGATGTCAACGTTTTTAGTACTGTTCATTTTTTAAAAATTTATTTTTATTTATTATTTTTCTAGAGGTTTTTTCCTATAGGGCACGTGTGCTCACCAGAAAGAGAGAGACAGGGACAGAGAAAGCAAGAAATCACTCCCCGGGGGGGATGGCCAGCTGCAATCCCTTCTTCTCCATTCTCCTCTCGGGATCTTGGGCATGTACACACACGCACCCGGCATGAGTTTAAGCCACCAGGTCTGGGACTCAAACCGTAGTCAACTATGTGAGAGTCCAGCGATATAGCCATTACACCAACTGCTGGTCCCAGTACTATTCACCTTTTAGCTTAAACATAGTACTTTCTGATTCCATGTTATTCACAGCTGCAAAGATTGCTCGCAGCCAACATAATGCTTTTGGTATATTTTACCGTTGCCATTTTCTCCAAGAATGTGTAGTCCTTATTAATCTGAAGTAATGCTAGATGCTTTCTGTGTGTTTCAGGAGAGGAATAAGCTATTACATCGTCGCCCTTCCTCCCCAATAAAAAAGCCTTTGATCAAAAACTGACATCCTAAATGAAGGACATAATTGTACAGCTTATTTATTAGTGTGTCAAACTTCAAATGTAATGGTTTCATATTTCAGAATGAAGAGCGTGTGGTGATTCATGGTTGCTGGTGACAAAACAGACAGCTCTTTTATATTACTGCACTGATTGCCCGCTGATGGGCCACTGTCCTTTCTGCGGCTCTCCCGTCCTCTCCCTGTGCAACAGCTCCCTCTACTTGAAAACATGAGCGACATTATCGTTCAACACCGCACTTAATTGGTGCATCCGCTTCGTAAATACATGATGATATCCATCAGAGCATGTACGAAAAGAGACGAGAGTCTCTTGATTTGAGGGTGGAAAGGCAAGGTTAGTTGAGCCAAGTCAGATACGTTATGTTTGAAGGCATTTTCCCAAGGAATTAGCTCTGTAGCCTTTGTTGATTTAAATATGATATATTTGGTTAAAATTCCATGCAGCCCTTTGGAAGTAAACCCTGATGTGTGAAACACAGGTATAGAAAACGGAATCAGAAAACTTCAAAAGCACCATCAGCCACTTCAAACAGACATAGCCTACAACTTGGCAAATCTTGACTTTGCTGATTCCAAAGTCTTATAATTCCAACACAAAACCTGGCAGTTTCCCTTAGGAAGGGTTTAATAGAAGCTAACACAGTAAAATATCACTTTACTGCCTCTTGCCTTTGTGGAACCGTGCGTGCATGGTGAAACAACAGGAGGGGCTGCGTGGACCAGCCAGACCAAAGGCTGCTGTGATGGGGCTTTGTTGTTTTTTCTGTCACTAAGTTTGAGGGTTAACAATAGTGTCCTGTATCGCCCCCATCCAGACAAACTGAGCCTCTCCTCAACCATCAGGTTGTCATGTGTCTGTGTCTCTTCTCCGGTCACAACACATCGTTTCCAGTTTCTTATGACCAATGTGATGATTCAGAGCCTGGTGGGAAAGAGAGAAGACTTGAGCCAGACTGCTGGGTTGGGTTCTGGCTCTGCCACTTCCCAGCTGAGTGATGTTAGCTAGTTTCCTTAACTTCCTGAACTGCAGTCTCTTCATCTTTAAAATACAAGCAATATGGGGCTAGCAGGTAGTCTAGTGTTTATGTTTCTGGACTCTCACATGGCCGATGGTGGTTCTAGTCCCAGAGCTGGCAACTTGCGACTCATGCCAGGCACATGTGTGTGCGTGCCCAAGGTTCTTGAGAAGAGAACGGAGAAGAGATTGCAGCATGGCCTTCCCTCCTAGGGGATAATCTCTCACTTTCCCTCTCATGTGTCTGTCTGTCTCTCTCTGACGAGTGCATGTACCCTAAGGCAAAAACCTCTCAATCAATCAATCAATCAAATACAAGCAATAAATCTGCCCATATCCTGGCATTGCTGTAAGACTTAGATGATTGTCAAGCACTATATTGTAAGTGCTATATATCTGTTTTTTGAATAAGATAAAAAAATTAGTAGAATTACAGGTTTTTATTAGCCAAATATATTTATTGAATGTCAGCGTTTTCAGTAATTGATGAAAACAAATATGGAACCCTCCTATTGGATGAGGAAGATGTGCACATTTTTTTGTTCATGAATTTATACTCCCTTTCTATGTATCAGAGTAGTTCCAAACTAGGGGCGCCTGTACCATGTCATCATTTTGGTTATGTTATTATTATGACTTTTTAATTTTTATTTTACTTTTTACCAGAGGGCTTCAGAGAAAGAAAGAGGGTAAGTGAGAAAGCCTTCATGAAGGACAGTCACACTACAATCCCTTCTCCTCCATTTCTCCCACCTGTCAGGATTTTGGGGATGATTCGCAAGCAACTGGCATATTTTTCAGGTTGCCAGGTCCAGGACCCAAAGCACGGAGTTGGCCCTGTAAGATTCAGGCACCTTAACCACCATGCCACCAGCTGGTCTGGTGTTATGTTATTTTTAAATATACTGTTTTAATGCAGTGGAATATTCTACAGTCTCCATATATTTTCTGAACATAAGTGCTTTTGTAGGAAGATTCTGTATCGGTGGACGCATAAGAATCAGGTATTATCTTACATAATTTTCTTCTCTAGGAGCCTATCGATGGCCGAAGAGGAATACTAGATGGGCTTGTCTTTGATCCTCGGTGTGACTATACTTGAAAATTTCAGAGAATCTTGCCAGCTGTTTCCAGACGTATTGTACTCCAACAAAATGTCTGTCACCACAAATTTAATGAAAAAATTTGTATGTATGAGTGCTCAGACATGCAGTTGAAATCATTCTGGTTATAGCTTCTTGTTACAAGCTAACATTCATGTGGGTCTATAGAGTGCTATTGGAATTTACTTTGACCTCTTTGAAAGACTATCACCAGAAAGCTGGATATGTCAATCATCAAATGAGATCTGTGAATAAACATACTAACTCATCTTTCTTCTTTGCTTAATTCGTAGGACCCTTTAGATCCAACAAGATCAGTGATTGTAATCCGCTCCCTGGTAGCAGACAGTGTGGCAGAAAAAAGTGGAGAACTATTACCTGGAGACCGCTTGGTCTCAGTCAATGAGTACTCTTTGGACAATACCACACTTGCTGAGGCTGTGGAAGTATTAAAAGCTGTGCCACCAGGCATTGTGCACCTTGGCATCTGTAAGCCTTTGGTGGTGAGTGCATTTTGTTGATACAGGAAGTATTATAGCACAGTGGTTAAGAACATGGATTTTGGAGACAAATATACCTGGCCTCAAATCTTTGTTCTACTGCTTACTCTGTGACCTTGAGCATCTTTCTTAATGTCCTCGAATTACAAACTTAGAAAAAATAATACTGACCTAATTGGATTTTGAGGCTTAAGATTATATGGACCCACCTTGTAACCAAGCAGTTAAGAGAGAGATGGATTCCACTTGGCTGATGGTGGTTCAAGTCCCAGTCCAGATGGCATGAAAGGCATGCCAGGTGCACGTGCGTATGTGCCCAGGATCCTGATGAAAAGGAGGAAAGAAGGAGAAAGAGTTATGGTGTGATCATGCCCCACGGGGAGGGGGTAGGTGCTTTCGCTTTCTCCCTCTCTATCTAGCTATCTCTCGCTCTCTGTCTCTGGCAAGTGCACACAGCCTCTGGCAATAATACAAAAAGATTCTATTTATCAAGTCCACTGCATATTATTATATAAGTGGTAGCTGCTAATATTACTAGTGCTACTATTTTTAGCTTCATACTTTAGAACAGACTTCTAAGCTCTCATTTCTGATATATAAATTAGTATTTGTGCATTTTAACTTGCACTCAGGAATGATGTAGAGACAGAATGGCAAGTTGAAATCCAGTTAACCTTATTTATTTTAACATATGGCAATGAGATTTTAATACATTTTTCTGACCATCAAAGTGCTCTGTGACTCCTCGCATCTATTAATAGAACCCTATGCAGGAATGCCATCTTGAAGTCATGTTATTGTTCCATCTCATGACAGATTACTGATGATAACAAAAGTCTATATTACAGTTATGGTGCTGTCTTGAGGTCACCAAGGCAAAAAATAACTGGTGATCATCATTTTCAGCTACTTCTAAAATATTACTGAGTTCTTACTGTATGTCAGTTGTTACTTTAAGCTCTCTCTTTTTATTTTCCCCTATGGGGCATGTGTGCTTGCCAGAGAGACACAGTGAGAGAGGGAAAATGAGAAATCACCCTCCATGGGTGATGGCCACACCACAGTTCCTTCTCTTCTATCCCCCTCTTGGGATTCTGGGCATGCATGCACATGGGCCTGCATGTTTTTTTAAGCCATGGAGTCAGACTCAGACTACAGAGTTGGCCAGGTGGGATCCAGCGCCTTCACCACCAGACCATCTGCTGGCCCAAAGCTCTTTACATGTGTCCACTAGTTTAATTCTCACAAAAAATTAAAGAGGTAATCCTCTTATTAGTCTCATTTCAGATAAGTCAATTGAGAAACAGAGAACTGAGTAACTTATTCAAATCATGTAACTAATAAGGGGAGAGGTAGAATGTGAACTCAGGGTGGTAGCTTTCTCCCTAGCCATCGCTGTAGATTTCCATTTATTACATCATCACTTGTTTAGTTTGTCCACAACACCTCCGAAACGGACAGCTTGATTGTAACAGAGTGGGCTGGATTCCAAGAAACCTGGGCTGTGTTTCTCGTTTTGCTATGAGTCAGCCTAGTGGGTTTCAAATGTAAAGATATGTAGTATACAGGGGCCAGCAGGTGGCATAGTAGTTAAGGCACTGGACTCCCATGTGGTTGACTGTAGTTCAAGTCTTAGACCTGGCGGTTTGAAATTCACACCAGGTGTGTGTGTATGTGTACATGCCCAAAATCCTGAGAAGGGAATGGAGGAGAAGGGATTGTGGTGTGGGAGTTGATTTTATCTGGAGGTTGATTTCTCACTTTCTGTCTCTCTTTGCCTCTCCAGCAAAAGCGGGCACCCTATAGCAAAAATCCTTAAAAAATAAAAAAGATAAATAATATACATAAGAATTACCTGAGAGATGGTTGAAATGCACTTTCCTAAGTCCTACCCTCAGAGATTCTGACTTAATAATTCTGAAGTGATACTCAGAAATCTGTCTCTTCAGTGGATCACCTGTCTAATTGTAATATTAGTATGACATGCAGGTATGTCACTTTCTGGGCCAATTTTTTTTTTTTTTAACCTGAGGAGACTGGACAAGACTAGAGAACACTTCTTAACTTTTTTATTTTTATTTTTTTTTTGAGAGATACAAGGCACATACACTCACTGGAAAGGCAGAGAGACAGAAAGCAAGGAATCAACCCCCCCACCCCACCCCAAGGGGGGATTACCACATCATAGTCCCTTCTCCTCCATCTCCTCTTAGGATTTTGGGCATGCACACACACCTGCCTGACCTGAGTTTGAAGCTGCCAGGTCCAAGAGTCAAACTGCATTGACTATGTGGGAGTCCAGCCCTTAACCACTATACCACCTGCTGGTCACAGCATCTCTTAACTGTATAGTTCTTTTATTCTGTGAATTACAGTAGCAGCCATAAATAATATACAAGTTATTATAGATAGATAAACATAAAGATAGATCTGTTCCTACATATACAGATTATGTAGTCAGGTGTTTAACAGCAGACATACATTCTGTGGCATGTGTCATTGGATACTTTCGTATCTGTGATCATACAGTGTCCTTGCACAAACCTAGCTGGTGTAGGCTTCTACGCAGGTAGGCTGCATGGTATAGCCTATTATAATCTTACGTGACCACCACCGTTTATGGTGCCTCATTGACTAAAACTTCATTATGTGGTGTGCAATAGATTCATGTACTGCATCATACATAGTATTTTTGTCTGAGGAAATCTCAACATGCTTTCATGTATTATGTGTTTTGTTTTATTTTTTTGTTTGTTTGTTTTTTGATGAAGAGGCTCTTGCTATAGGGCATGTGCACTCACCAGAAAGACACAGAGACAAAGAGACAGCGAGAAATCATCCCTCAGGTGGGATGACCACACCGCAATCCCTTCTCCTCCACTCTCCTGTTGGGATCTTGGGCATACACGCACACGTATCTGGTGTGAGTTCAAGCCACCGAGTCCGGGACTTGAATCACAGTCGACTACATGGGAGTCCAGCAACATAGCCATTATGCCTACTGCTGGTCCTCATGTATTATGTTTTTGTTCTCCGTATATTACATGTTAAAATGCCTGTATATTATATCTATCAGTCACTTCAGTACTTCATCATGGAATATGTTTCATAGCTAAATCAAGTTCTTGATTTTTTTGTCTCTTTGATGTGGGTGTTGTTGCCAAGGCTAGCAGATGATATACCACGAGGTACCCAGTTTGATTTCTAGATAAGTTAAGTAGGAGAAAACTATTAATATTTTTAATGGGACACCACCTCTGTGGCATTGTAGAACAGAAGCTTGGCCTAGATTTTCCCTGATGATTTTTGTCAGATTATTGTGGTCACATGGGAAAATCCCAGCCTATTTATATACCCTATAGGACTTAAATAGCACAGTCTTTACTTTAAAGCAGTTTTAGGAAGTCCCAGGCAGTGAAAAACTTGGTACCATCTGGGTGTGGCTTCTTGTGCTATTTCTGGCAAAAGGAAAGCTACAGAATCCTCGGGAACCTGGAGCATTACTCTGAGAGTGTTTTGGTACATAGCAGGTGTAGGGTGGAACTTTGCCCAGGCTCCCTGTGTGTGTTCGTAATGGGAAGCCAGTAAGGGATTAAGAGAAAGGTCAACTTCAAGACTTTTTCTTTTTCTTTTTTTTAACCACTCAGTATTTCCTTTTGTAGCATTTGGGTTATTTTAACATGTCTGTTCATGAGCTCTAAATAGAGCTTCACAGAGTCAAGTATGGGTCTTCTCTGTGGTCTCATACTTTGTCTCTCTTTTGGTACAGTTGGTGGCCTCTTCTAATCGACTAACATTTTCTGGCCATTTCTCAGTCCACAGCAGAAGTGGGAATAGAGAATGTGAATAAGAAGTCAGATTGAGGCAGAAAGACTGACTATATAACAGTTTATGAGAACACAAGTATTGTTATTAAGTCTTGAATTGGGTAGAACTATATCATAGCTAATGGGAGTTCACATTCTGGCCCCAACAGCTTGTAAAATACGCTGGGTGCATGTGAGTGCATGCCCCATATCCCAACAGGATGGAGAAATGAAGACGGATGGGATTGTGGCATGACCGCTCCCCATTAGGGGCTGGTTTCTGCTCCTTTCTCTCTTTCTTCTTCTGTCTAGCTCTGGTGAGTACAACTAAAAGGAAAAGAAGATTTTTTAAAAAAAGTTTGAGAAGCTCTGATCTGAATATGGCTTCTTTTTTATTTTTAGAGAGAGTGATTTTTGCTGTAGGGCATATGCACTAGCCAGAGACAGAGAAAGTGAGAAATCACCCCCCAGAGAGGATGGCCATGTTGCAATCTCTCCTGCTCCATTCTCTTCCCAGGATTTTGGGCATGCACGCACACACTGGTGTGATTTTCAAGCAGCCTGATCCAGGACTTGAACTGCAGTCTGTTAGGCAGCACCTTAACCACTCTGTCACCTGCTGGCCCCCATGACTTTCTTTTTAATTATTAAATAAAGTTTATTCTGATGAAACAATATGCATAAATTTTGTATACTTGCACAATAGAATGACGAGAATTAATTTGAAGGGAGTTTGCTAATAGTGAATTATATTTTTAGGAAGATGCTAAAGAAGAAGGTTGTTATACTATACATTCAAGCAATACTGAGGACCACACTGAACTTTCAACAGCAATTCATGATATAAATTCTTCTTTAATACTTGAAGCACCCAAGGTATTTGGCAGTTCTTTTCTCATTTGAATGATTTGCTGTGGGCTACAGTTTCCATAAAGAAGACAAAAGCTTATCCTCTCTCATTGGCTAAATAGATAACAACTTACATAATCTCCCCTCTCTTATTCTGTGTTCTAAACGGAAATCTTTTCTTCTCTGTTTTACATTGCTTATCTAATCAACACAGGCAAAATGTAAAGCTTTTTCAAAAAACAAACATACCTTATTTTATATCACTAACATATTCCTAATTTTTTTTTGAAGTAGAACATATTGTTGAAAATAGACCTGCATTAAAAATGTTGTAGAAAATGGTCCTATACAAAACGTTTCATACTTTTAAAAAGTATGCTTCAATTTTAGACAATGTATTTTGAAGCTGTTCCTTTTTTATTCCTAAAACAAATTATGCTTATGTTACTTTTTGCAGTTACAGTGTTACTTCATTTGATGACTACTGTCTGGTGATAGTCTTTGCCTAACTTGTTGACACTCTGCTGCTGATATTAGTTCCTGTAATATGCATTATATTTTTTAGTGTAGACTTTTTCGTTAAAATTTTGTAGTTGCGTGATCACATACACCCTCCAACCACAATATTTTTGTTTTGGGAAATAACCAGCTTACAGTTATTTGGTAAATCGTACTAATTTAAAAACATCACCTCAGTGGTGTGTAGCTGTGAGGAGAAAGCAGTGGGAAAGAGTAGATTTATTGTAAAAGTTTAGATGTGGTACTGTTTCACGATGGGACTTAAAATTGGAAGTACCATGGATTTTTTAGAACGATGTGGGTCTCATTGTACGCAGCACCCACAGGCTCCCCAGAGTTGGGTCAAAAGCTCAGAAAACCTGTATGTATATTCATCAGACATGAGCCAGAAACTCAGTGGTTTCTGCACATGTAGGATTTTTAATTTCAGTGGTAGATACTAGCTGTTGTGATTAGTGAAAAAGAAATCAAAAGATATACTGTATTCATTCCTTGTTATCATTTATAACAGGTGACAAAATGTATTTCTACTATATAGTATATTATAAAAGTCATATTCAAAGTAGTTGAGATATACTCTCCCTATATTTTTTTAAAAAAGTATTTACTTTTGTTGATCCTTATTTTAAATTTGACTAGAGAGAGAGGGGGGGGGGGGGGGGGCATTGAGAGTCCAAGCTACCAGGTGTAGGACTCAAACCATGGTACGCCATGTGGGAGTTCAGTGCTTTAACCACCATGTCACCTGCCGGCCCCACTCCTCTTCCTTATCTTTATAGAGAATGATTTTTGAACATTTGAATAGCCAGAGGGTTTTGTTTTGTTTTTAGTTAATCTTTAAGATTCTGACATCTTAAGTCTGCTTACTTAAGTTACAGGATGAAGTAAATGTTTATTTTTGTACTTCTTTTTATTTTAGGTGCATGGGTTAAATGTTTAGTGTAGCAGTCTAACAAATTCTATTTCCAATGGAGAGTTTTCAAGTGCTTAGTGCATAGTGAACCTTTTGGAATAGTCATTCACCTTACCAAGGGCAGATTCCTGCCTCTTATTTTACTGTTTGTCCCTTTTCTGGTTTGAGGGTTGTGTGGAAGAGAGTTTATACCCGTTTCTCTTCTGCAATGTAGAGCTATTCATGTTAGAAATGCATTGGCATATAACAGGATTGTCGGCATTTAATTTTCCAGTTAGTGTGTATAATACAACATTAAAACAGGTGTATTCTGACATTTTTAAAATATATTCACAGGGATTTAGAGATGAACCTTATCTTGAAGAAGAACTTGTAGATGAACCATTTCTAAATTTGGGGAAGTCTTTCCAGTCTCAACAAAAAGAGATAGACAACAGCAAGGAGGCCTGGGAGATGCATGAATTTTCGACTCCTGGATTGCAGGAAATGGGTCAAGAAAGAGAAATGCTGGTCGATGAAGAATATGAGCTGTTTCAAAACCAGTTTCAGTCCATGGAGTTGTATCACTCCTCGCACATGCGAGAGGCCCCCACCGTGCCCTCTGGGAAGGAGCTTCACTTCGGTACACAGTGGTTACGTGATGATGAGCCACTGGAGCCTCAAGAAGCAAGAGCCATGCAGGGGGTGTTTTCCCAGGAGACACAGCAGTGTGGCTGCAGCCCTGAGAATACGGTAAGGGATCGCGACAATCTCCCACACCGTCCCCTTCTGCGCACCTGTCTCTAACTCAGTAACTTTCAAAACCAAAAAACAAAATTCCAACCAAACAAAATAGTGGGTGGCGGTCGGTATTTACAGGATGAACTATTCAGTGTATAACCCCAAGTATAAGCCCCTCTTTTCTGGGTTGTACAACTTCTCACGGAAGCCAAAACTGCAATTACCTTGCTAGGGTAGTGGTGGTTGCTCTGCCTTTTTTTTTTTCCTTTAGAATTTTTCTATAGAGTATGTGTTCTCACTAGAGAGATAGAGAGACAGAGGGACAGTGAAAAAGCACCCTCCAGGAGGGATGGCCACACTGTAGTCCTTTCTCCTTCATTCTCCTCTCAGGATTTTGGGCATGCACCTGGCAAGTTTTTCAAGCTGCCAGGTCTAGGACTTGAGCCATGGAGTCAGCCATGTGGGACCCAGTGCCTTAACCTCCACACCACCTACTGGCCCTTGCTTTGCTTTTTAAATGGTGTTTTTCGGGGCCAGCAGGTGGCATGGTGGTTAAGGGGGACTGGACTCCCACATGACTGACTGTGGTTCGAGACCCAGATCTGGCAGCTTGCTTTCTCACTTTTCTTCTCCCCCTCTCTGTCTCTCTCTGGTCAACTTCAAATTAAATAAATAAATTAAGTAACAAAAAAGAATAAAATTAAGTAATAATTAAAAAATAATAAATGGTGTTTTTCTTCTAATCTCTACAGGATTATTTTTTCAACATTTGTGATTTTTTTTTCCCTCTCAGGGAAATACAGTTATATATTTCTCACATAGTATATTCGTCAGGGCAGATCAAGGCAAAATTGATTGAAAATGTATTGTTACGTCTTGGTCGCCCACATTGTTCTCTGTGTTACATATGATACAAAAGCACTGAACTCTAGGACTTTATATTGAGATACTTTCTATTTACAATTTGGCAAGAAAGTGTATATTTTATTTATGTATATTGTGTTTTAATAGGCTTGCCCTTGTTATGAAATCGCCAAGAAACTTTATTTATTTATTTTTTTTTGGAGAGGTTTTTGCTATAGGGCGCGTGCGCTCGCCAGACAGACAGAGACGGACAGAGAGATAGAAAGCAGGAAATCACCCCCCAGGGGGGATGGCCACGCCGCAATCCCTTCTCCTCCATTCTCCTCTCGGGATCTTGGGCACGCACGCACAGCGCCCGGCGTGAGTTTAAGCCGCCGGGTCCGGGACTCGAACCGCGGTCAACTACGTGGAGTCCAGCGACAGCCATTACGCTAACTGCTGGTCCCGAAACTTTATTTTTTATAAAATTGTAGTTGCCTAGTCACGAGTTGGAGTCTTTTATTAGGGACATTTTTTTCAACATTTTTGTTTTGTTTGTTTATCTCCTGCCTCAAATTAACTTACTGGCAAGTGAAAAGAACCTTAATGTATAGGGACATTTACAAAAAGGCAACTTAGCTGTAAGTTCAGATGCGGTATGGTGCTGCTTTCTCTGAGGGTAGCAGTTTTCCTGTTGTGATGTGCAAAGCGTGATTCTGGTGGCTCTCACGGGACAGACAGCGGGACAGACAGCAGTGGTGTCTTCCTCTGCCTCCCTTAGGCATTTCCTCCTTTTTCTCTTCTGCATATGCGTATGGGTCCCTTTGCTGGACAAGGCACTTTGCTAGCTGCCTTTAGGAGATCCGAGAGGATTCGCCATGGTAGAGGGCTCTGGGCAGCCTACCAGGGAACAGATGCTTTGTTTTGGCCATGTGGGATCCAACTACCTTAACCACAAGTCCACAGCTGGCCCAAGTACTTAAACCTTTACAACTATAGAGGAAGCAGTCAAATGTATATTCATATTCGTTTTATAAATTTGGTTAAATATGTGTATTTTTAACCAATGGGGCCGGCAGGTGGTGTGGTGGATACAGACGGTGGACTCCCACATGGCCAACTGCAAATTGAGCAGGGACTCCGTTTTGATCTTTAGTATGGTCTGTGGGAGTCTAGTGTAGGAATTTAGTCTAAAAACAATGGCTTCCTCTAATTTTTACTAACAACATGAAATGAATCAGGGTATGCCTGGCCCCTTAACCTAGTGGTTAAGGGAGTTAGATTTCACGTGGTTGATTGCAATCTGAATCTCTGCTCCAGAGGCTCGAAAACCATACTGTGTGTTTGTATGCATGTGCGTGGTCAAAATCCTGACAGGACGAAGAGGAGGAGGACCATGAGTCATTAGGTGGTGCTTTTTCCCCCTCTCTCTGTCTCTGTATGCACCTTCATTCCTTGCCAATTAAAAAAAAAAAAATTAGAGTATATCTTATGGTGGCTATGTAACTATTGTTTAGATTTATGCTTATAAACATTCTTTAAATATAATAAAATACTTCATTGAACATTATGTGTTATAGGGGCCAGCAGGAGGCATGGTGGTTAAGGTGCTGGACTCCTATATGGCTAACCCTGGTTTGAGTCCCAGACCTGGCGGCTTGCTTTCTCTTTCCCCTTCTCTCTCACTCTCTCGCTCTCTCTCTATCCCTCTATCCCTTTGGTCAAATTTAAACATAATAATAACAAAATTAAATAAATAATTGTGTTTTAGAAAGAAAGTTGTATGTTATGTGTCTTATTCTGTTTGGGTTGCTGTAACAAAGTGGCAGTATTAACTGAGTAGCTTATACACAACAGTTTATTTCTCACAGTTCTGGAGACTGAGAAGTCCTAGATCAAGGTGACAGCAGTTCCCATCTGTCCAGAGCTGGTTTTCTGGTTCACAAAGGGCACTTTCTGGCCGTGTCCTCACATGGTGAAAGGGGCAGATGAGCTCTCTTGGGCCTGTTTTATATAAGAATACAAATTCTAGTCATGAGGGCCCTGCCTTCATAATCTAATCATCTCACAAAAGAAGAGAAGGGTGCTAGGGAGAGCACAGTAAAGGCTTAGAGATGCATAAATCCATCATGTCTGTTGGCATCAGTATTAGCTATTTCAGTTGTGGGCACCAGAGCATCAAGATCCAGGAAGTTCTGTACATCAACAATCTCTCTTGCTTGGCTTGATAAATTTTTTATTCTTCTACCTTGTTAATGTTTATTTAGGTTCACTTATTATTTTTATGAAGCCAAATTTTTGTTACACAGTGTTTAGGGGCCGGATGGTGGCACCTTGGTAAAACATAACATTCTGCAAGCCCGACCCCAATGAAGAGGTTCTGGGTCCTCTTTGTGAGCCCCCTCTGACTATGCCAGGCAAGTGCAAACCCAGGGTCTGAAGTGCACTGAAGGGGCGGATTGCAGAACTGAGGCCTTATTGGGGTTTCTCTCTTTTTCTTTCTTTCTTGCTCTTGGAAGAAATAAATAAGTAAACTTAAATTTTTAGTGTTTGCCAAGAAACAGGCTTTACTAGCCTGTACTCCTGCAGATACTAAGCTGCCAGCATTCAATCCTGCTTTACCCCAGTATAAACCATTACTCGAGGATGCCTGTTAGCAAGGCCAGCTTCCCACTCTCATCATTATCTGGTCTAAGAACAGTACAGCGTTCCACATGTTTTCACGAAGCACTAATGTGTTTCCATTTTTCTTCCTCTCAAGATGAAAGAAAATTTTGGCATCGATTCCTTACCAGGCCTATCCTCAACTGAAAGAAACAGTCAACAAGACAGATTTGATGATCTGGAAAATTTTAATTCATTAGCAACAAGCAGTCTGGATTTAGGTTTGTGGTTTTTGTTTCTCATCCACACAAATGACTTGTTTGTAATTTTTCATTTTTAGTTTTGTATATAGTGGATTTCGTGGTCACATTTACATTCATTATGGTATTTTGAATTTGAGTGTATTTGCTAATTAATATGCCTTAGGACACCTGAAAGAATGAAGATGACTCATATTTCAATTTAGAATTTTTCAGGTTCTGTTTTCTGAGAGAGCTACATTTCTTCTACCTCATCTTGCTTTTTATTAACAGTGCGTACTAAAACTAAAGCTAGTACCTTACACTGAATCTGGAATAAGCCTCTAGTAATATATATTAAAATCTCAGATGCTGTTAAGTGATATTGTTAGCTCATTGAACAGGGCTGTTAAATATTAATAAAGACAGGCATATTTTAAACATTTATGAAACATTTTATAGCCATATATTACAGTCAATTTTAGCACATTAATAACTTTGTTTCCATTAAAGAATTCTAAAAGTATAGTTCCTTTCATTGCCTCTCCCCAATATCGATTCTTATGTACTTTTGAAAACTCGACTTTAAAAAATCATTTTTCTTCATCCCAACAGTGAAATATTGACTGTCACTATAATATTAACATCGTAAGGTGAGACTGCTAAGTTCCTTCATAACACTGGGATTTATGGAGCCATTGTTCAAGATTTATGCTGTCCTTCACCTGTTAGAATCTACTTACAGGAATAGTCTTTCTTTTTGGCATTTCTCGTGTCGTAAAGGGGGAAGAACTACAGAAAATAAAGAATGGAATCCATAATAGCAAAGATGGACGACAACTATGAGATTATAATACTGTCAGTTCCCTGCAGTCCACATCAAAGCATGGGCCCAACTGCAGTGGTGCAGGCTCTAGGGGCGCTGTTGTGATGCTGCAGGCCATGTGGGAGGGCTCTGGGTAAACGGCTGGGTCCGCCTGGATACAGTGGGTGTACTAGCAGGTGCATGGCTGATCGTAAGGCTGGGGAGGTCATGAAGACCCTGTGAAGGGCCTGCCTGCCTGCCTGTGTCTCTCTCAGTAAGGAAATTAATAAATGAACATTTTTAAAACCAACAAAAAACAGTATGGATAGTTAATTTTTAATATTAAAGATTATGTGGCTCTATCCAATTTTTCAAAATCAAAAAAATGGGACCTATTTTACTCCCCAAAATGTACCAGATATACTGCTTTTTAAAATGTACACTTCTATAGTACTCTTGCTGCTGAATATTTGGAGGAGATTTATGGCACAAGTGAATGAATAAATGAATGAACAGAACTTCTCTGTTTGGTCACCATTGATAGTTACGGCAATTTCAGCATATTTTAACCAGATGATTCTTGGTGTGTTGGGGTCAGGGAAGGGGGTTGCTGTCCTGAACACTGTAAGATGATCAGTGGCTTCCTAGCCTCTAACCGTAGATGCCAGTGGTCCTCCCTCTTTCAGGCATGATCAACATCAAATTGTCAAATGTCCTCTAGAGAACAAAACCACCCCTGGTTGAAAATCACTACAATATACCATTAGGGCTAAAAGGAATTGTCTAGGTATGTAGGTTGGGCATTTGGGGGTGAAGGCAATGGAATTGGGAAGACGACAAGGGAAGGGATATTCTGTAGGATGATCCAGTCCCCTCAGGGCCCTGCTCTGTGCATCGTGTCAGTTACCCCAAAGCTCCTTCCTGTCCCTTCTGCTGCCTATGGTGGTTTCCTGTGGCTGCTCTGTAACAAATTACCACAACTTTGATGGCTTAAAACCATCAACTGGTTGCCCTAAAATAGAAATTCATTCTCTCACTGTTTTGGAGGCTGAAGTCCTGAATCAAGGTGCCATGATCCTTCCAAAGGCATATACAGAGAATCTGTTCTTTGTGTCTTCTTCCCATGTCTTGTGGCCCAAGTGTTCGTGACTTGTCACATGATTGCAGTTTCTGGGAGAAAAGATCTGTCCTCTTCCTTGTGGCCAGGTCTCCTCCTCTTCTGTCTCTCATAAAGACATTTGTCATGGGTTTTAGATTCACTTGAGTAATCTAGGATGGTCTCATCTCAAGATTTTCTAAAAATTTTATTTATTATTGCCAGAGGTTTATGCACTCACAAGAGAGAGAATGAGTGAGAGAGGGAGGGAAAAGTGGGAGATGGAGAAAGCACCCCCAAGGGGGTATCGTCATGAGTCAAGCCATAATCCCTTCTCCTCCATTTTTCCATCCTGTGGGGATTTTGGCATGTATGCATATACACTAAGCATACCTTCAAGCAACTGGGAGCAGGATTTGAACCCTGGTCAGCCATGTGAGATCCAACTCCTTTAACCACTAGGCTATGGAGCTGGCCTCTATCTCAAGATCTTTAACTTAATTGCATCAGCAAAGACTTCCCAAGTGAGATCTCATTCGTAGGTTATGGAACATAGACATATCTTTTGGGGAGGCCTCCCACCATTCAATTTACTACATTGCCTTAATCTTTTATGGTCCTATATATTTGTCTTATAACTTTTAAGATGAAACTAAACTTATATATTTTAGAGATCTTTCCTTACTAGAAAAGCATTCATAGACACATACTTTTAGGGAGATTTTTTTTGAGGGCCTCTTGTGACAGGCAGTTAGTGTTAACCATGGATGGATGGGTGGGCAGGTTAAGAAGGTGTTGATACAGATTTCAGCAGCATACACATTGAGTTTATTCTACTCAGATTTTCATTTCCTTTTGAGATCCCCGAAATTCTGTTTCAATCCCAGGTTTATCTATACAAGGCGTTTAACCTGTTCTGTTACCAAGTAAGCCTCTGGGCTTCTCCAAACCTCTTCCTCATTTGTAAGGCTTTGGTCCAAGTATTGTCTAAGTTTCCTTTCACATCTGCAGCTCATTGTTCACTATTCGTAACAATCTTAGATTTATCTATAGAGCAACACATTTATAAATCATATTTGAACATTCCATTGGAGGAGGGAGTACTTTTTCTCTTACTGTTGAGTGCATGCACCCTCTGGCAATAAATTTCTTTTTTAAAAAAAATTGCTTTTGAAAGCCTATGTATAAAGACCTATTCTTGACTCTGTGATTAATCCAGAGGTACGTATTTTTAAAGAGCTTATACTTTTCATGGGGTGTGAAACCTTACCTATAAAATAGCATAATTAATCATTTAAGGCATACAGGATAAAATCCAAAGGAGTAATGCATTTAGTTTTATAAGATTTCAGACAGAAAGGAGTTCTATTTCCCAGTCTTTGACTGTCCTTCCCTGGATTGACCTCCAGTGAACCCCAGATGAAGTTCTGTCTTCTCTTGCCCCCATAGTCAGTATACATACTCATTTACAAATCTCTCTCTTAACTACTAACTAGTTCCTGGGGACAAGGATTGCATCAACTATGTTATCAAGTACATGTGCAAGAGAGACAAGGAGTCTCCAGGAAGTGCATAGAAAATGTATATTATGGAAAACTTTGCATATACATTTCAAATGTTCCTTGTACCAAAATAAACTCTTAACGTTATTTCCATTTAACATCAACTTTTTGAAGTCCCCATGTTTATTGAAAGGGAAACTGATATGCTGCTCACGTGTGGCTCTTCAACAGCATATCAATTTACAATGTTTTTTTCTAGCTGCTAAGGTGTATGATGACCCAGTCACCTCTCTCTTGGAGTCTTGCCCTTATTTTGTTTGCCATTTTATTCTTGCACCTCACCAGGGATAAACCTATTAAAATTTCCCATTCCTCTCCTGTAAGCATTAACTTCCATTTATCCTGGAGCGATTTTTAAACTTCCCTGTTTTTCTAACCCCTGTGCCCCTGTTATGACCATTACCTAACATCTGCAGAGGCCCGCAAAGACCACATTTGTTTTATGGGCTCCTGGGTGCAGTGGTGCACTCGGTGAGCAGCTCTGTAAAGTGTAGCTATGTCAAGCACTGCACGAGGTGAGAAATACGTGCCTGAGCGCTACCAAGGGCCCAGAGAGGCAGCAGTGATACAAAGGACATGGCAGCCTTCGTGTGGATCAGGTAATGAAAAACTTTAAACATACTGCAGCAACCAGGGCAGCCCAGCGGTGCAATGTAGCAGGCTGCTTTTACCAGCAGGCTGAGTAGGAAGTAGCTCTGCAGAGAGCCAGTTCCCTATCCTCAAAACAGTGGTCTTAAACATGCCTTCCTGGGTCCCACCCCAGATCCCTCTTTTTTCAGTGGGGTGAAGGCAGGCTAGGCAGAACTGTAACTGGCAGTGCTTGGACTGTCTTGCACAATGCAGGCCCTACTGGGTGGGAATGAAGGCTGCCTGGGGTTGGGGAAAAGGCAACTGAGGTTTCTTTTAATCCCACCTGAGCATGACTATTCTTTTCACCCATCTTTACCGTATTATCAACTGATTAGACCTTGATTCCAAAGTTTCTAGACAAGGTAAAAAATAGAAGTGGTAGTAAGTTTAATAAAAAAAAAAAATGTTTAGTGTAAAGAAATGGAAAGAGTTTAGATGATACGTATAGGAAATGTTTGAGAAGGGTATCTATATTCCCCAGGGATCATTTCTGATTTTCTGATAAGGCAAGTCCATAAAATATCCACAGTTGATGCACAATTCATTATGTTCTTATAAACATAAGCGATATTGGCTGAGAATTTAAAGTGGATTATTGGGATGTGCCTGATGAGTGATTAATGGACTTCGCTCTCATCGGGGCAAGTCCTAGCCTTGTGCCACAGGACTCTGCGCCATCTGCCTTAGGTAGACATTGCAGTAAGTGGAAGAATGATGCGCATCATGTAGAAAATATGTGTACATTCTCAGAAATCGGGTGATTTTTTAATATGTGGGATAATAAAGCTGAGATCTGAAGCAATCCTGATCATCAAGAACAAAGACCTCTGTCCAATAAGATAAGTATTTTTCAAAAAGTCTGAAGCTAGGCTGTTTGGGCCCAAAATCTAACTGCTCAATTTGTAAGACAACAGAACCTTGCTTTGTAACTTGATTTTCCATCATGACAGAGTTCTTGATGTGGTGAGAAAAGCAAATAAGAGTCATAAAACTTTAGATCTCCAAGTTTATTTTTTTTTTCTTTTTGAAATCCAATTCATTCTGGGTTCCATTTTTCTACTTGGCATATTATATTGCTAAACAAGAGTGCTTTTTGTGGTGGTGAATCAAAATAATGGTAAAGTTATTTTTCAAATCAAGCTGCCTCCTCATGTTCCTTCCACCTTCTTGGAAAATTTTATTGACCTGGTTCCATATCACCATCCAGGCCTGTGACTACTCCATTTAAAACAGGCATTTCTTTCAGTTCCCACCTGTGACTTTATTTTCCCTCCTGGAACTTAACCTGTCCTGAAGTCATGCTTGTGTGTTCATCCTGTCTCCTCCCCCTAGACCACCTCCCAAGAACAGGAACTTGATCAGTTTTACACACTTTGCTCTCTCTGATACCGGGGGTAGTTCCTGGCTTCTCCTGCGCAGTGCATTACCGCAAAGGCGCCAGAGTCCGCCCTGTATATAGATACAGAGCTCTTCATTTACTTCTGTTGAAAGTGGGATTATTTTAGGCTTCCAGTTAATATTGTTTGAATAAATGGCATTTCCAAATCACCAAGGGGGATTAATCAGAAGTCTCACAGCTACTTTTTGAGACTATAGGAGACACATGTATTCTTTTCTTTTTTCATAACTTGCTGTAGAGCATGTGCACTCACCAGAGAGAGACAGTGAGAGGAAAAGAGAAGAAGAGTGAGAAAGCATCTCCCCCGAGGGGGATGGCTATGCCCCAATCCCTTTTCCTCCATTCTCCTCTTGGGATTTTGGGCATGCACACACACACTCAGTGTGTTTTCCAAGCTGCTGAGTCTGGGATTTACAGTGCAGTTACCAGCCATGTGGGATCCAGCTATCTTAATACTATCCCACCAGCTGGCCTCATAGTGTTTTCAGTTTCTTTTCTTTTTTCTCCTTTTCTCTTCCTCTCTCTTTCTTTCTCTCTCTCTCTCTCTCTCTCTTGCTTTTCTCTCTCTTTTTTTTTTTTTTTTTGCTACAGGGCTTGTGTACTTGCCAGAGAGAGAGAGAGTGAGGGAAAGTGAGAAAGCATTCTCCATGCGAAATGTTCATACTGCAATCCTTTCTCCTCTGTCTCCCTCCTTTTGAGATTTTTGAGTACACGTGTACACACACAAGCACCCAATATAATTTTCAAGCCAGCAGGTCCAGGACTTGAACCGTGTGATTAGCCATGTAAAATCCAGCTGCTTTACCCACTAGGCCACAGAGCCAACCCAACACGTGTATTCTTTAGAATGGACTGTGAGATGCAAGTAACTGATAGCCAGCTTACTAATAATATCAGATGTGAATTTTATTTGCTTTGCATTTTGAAAACAATATATGGTAGTGATGCTATGCTTACTATATTTATTAATAATATATATCAGCACATGCTCTATTAGAGTTAGATCAGGGGAGCTTCCTTTAGTTTATTTGGGCAAGTATAGGAAGAAAACCTCTTTTTATTAATATGATAATTCCATTATATGCTGCTTAAAACTAGGAAAGAATATAAGAAAATTCATAGGTGTCCCTCAATGTTTCAGAAGCTTATTAGGTGAACCCTGCTAAGTAAAAATCAAATATGATTTAGCAGAAAATCTGTTACAGATATTTAAATAAATTATAGCCATCTGTATCTGATATTGTTCAGGTAAAAATTGGTAACATTTCGTAACTTGAGTTTCCCCATTTGTAAAATATGTTTATAATATATTTTCTTTCTAACTCAGTTTGATATCTGTTCCAGTATGTTCCATTGCTAATAATAGCAACATCTGAGTCAGGGTAATTTAAGAGATTAGAGACTTACTTAGCTCAGAGTTCTGGAGGCTGAGAAGTCCAAGAGCATGGTGCCAGCAGCTGGTGAGGGTCCTCTAGCTCCATCATAACATGGTGGAGGCAGTGACGCATGTGGAGCAGAACATACGTGTGACCCTGTGTCTGCGTCTCCTTTTATTTTCTTTTAAACAGAATTCAATCATGGGGACCCTGCTAGCCCTATTGCCTAGCCCATTTTTCAATGCTGTAATTGGATTAAGTTTCCCTTTAAAATATTTATTTATTTAATTCCATTTGTTATTTTTATTTTGACCAAACAGAGACAGACAGAGAGAGAAAGGGAAAGCAAGAAAGCAAGCTGCCAGATCCAGGACTTGAACCGCGGTTAGCCATGTGGGAATCCAGCGCCTTTATCCACCATACCACCTGACAGCTCCAGTTTTCTTTTTTCTTTCTTTCTTTTTTTTTTTTTTTTTTTTTTTGAGAGAGAGGTTTTTGCTATAGGGTGCGTGCGCGTCCCAGAAAGACAGGGAGACAGAAAGCGAGAAATCACCCCCTGGGGGAGTGGTCATGCCACAGTCCCTTCTCCTCCATTCTCCTTTCGGGATCTTGGGCACATATGCACACGTGCCCAGCGTGAGTTTAATCCACCGGGCCCGGGACTCAAACCACGGTCAACTACATGGGAGTCTATAGCCATTACACTAACTGCTGGTCCCCAAAGTTTCCTTTTAATACCTTCATGATACAACTAAATTCTAACACATGAATTTTGGGGGGATACATTCAAACTGCAACAATAGGAGAATTAAATGAGGAACAAATATAAGAAAATTCTGAAATTTGTAAACAAGGCCTTTTTAAAATGTATTTTTATTTGATATTTGCTATTCTATGGGTTTTTTTTTTTTAAGCAGTGAATTATCTGAGTGCTTATAATTGGAACAGCCTAGGTTAATAAGGAAAAATTGATAGTAAGATTAGAAAACCATCATAAAAGTGATTCTTCTGATAAAATATGAATACTACTACAATGTCTTTTTCTTGGCCTTACTTAAAATCATAACCTCCTTCTACTGAGTAATCTTTATCTCCCTTCCTTCCTTCATTTTTCACCATAGTACCTGCCACCATCTGACATATTAAGCTTGCTTATGCTAATATCAATCTCCTGTCTGATGCTCATAAAGATTGGTTGAATGACTGAAGGGTGATGAACCCATCTTGTGTTCACTGTCATCTGGATTTGCTCTTCAGGCATGATGATTCCAGATGATGACCAAGGTCCTAGCTCACTCGTTGACCTTCCTGCTGTGGTTCAAAGAAGGGAACAAGAAGAGCTGCCTTTATATCAACTCCCCAGGACCCAAGTTGTTTCGAAGACTTCCGCATACACAGGAGTGTTGTCTGCTAGACATGCCACCAATGCATGGTATATCATTTCCATGTGTTTCCATATTAAAAAACAGGTTTTTAAAATTACTTCTAAACAAATACATAATTTTGGTGGAACATTTGGAAAACACAGGAAAATATTGTGAGTAAAATCTATATAGGACATTATTATGGGATTTCACACATACTTAAAATTGGATCATATATACAATTTTATATTCTTGCAGTTGAATGCGAAGTGGATTACATAGACTGTTTGCTTAAAGAATGGGAGAATAATTCAGAGTTCATTTTAACAACTCAAAGAAAAGCATTTGAGGGTAAATTAAGTAGAAGATGGATTTAGAATTAGACGATCTATAGGAATTAATGACTGAAATATGTTGGGAGTAGGAGAGGGTTAGCTGAGGATGACTCCTGTTCTAAACTAGGAAATTGGACAGATAGGAGGACATTAATTTTCCAGTATAAGATTATAAAGCAGGAGCAAGTTGGAAGGAGAAATGATGAGTTCAGAGTAGGACATACTTAGGGTTGAAATATCCATAGACAACAAAGTAAATACAATCAAGTAAATACATGAGTCTGAGGATTAATGTGGAGGTCTATCCTGACATTAGCCTTTGGGAGCAAGGTCAAGTGTAAACAGAACTCGTGGATTTGAATGATCATCCAGGGGAATCTGGATCCTACAAAGCAATAAACTGTTAAGGCATGATTAGAGGAAGAAAGGAGTGGGGTAAAATGAACAGAAGATAGAAGGAAATTGATGAACTTGAGGTTGACATAGAAACCATAGGAACAGAGCATTTTAATAAAAGGATCCTCACACACATGCGACAGAGATTTCCAGGTGGAGGAGACGCACATTTTCATGGCGCATGGCCACAGGAGTCTTGGTAAGTATAATGCCATTTCAGCAGAGTGGAAATTAGAACATAGTGGGTTGAAAAATGAACGGAGGACCAGAAGTTGGTTGTAGTAAGCACTGACTAGCATTTTGAGAATGCTGGTTATGAAAAGAGGCAGATAGAATGCAGGTTACCTATTGGGTCATCGGAAAAGTCACGACACATTTTTCCTAGAAAAACATGGAAAAATCAATCACACACACACACATGTATATGACTACATTACTGTGTAATATATGTGAAACTCAAGCAAATCTTATTTACTTTTAGAAAGATCCAGAAAAGAAATATGTAGATGCTAGAAAGGAGTGATAAGATAGGACCTGAAGATGGTGAGGAGTGAGAACACTGCATACCTACAGAGGGGAACCCTTGGTAGTTTGAAGGGTGGAAATTCGCCTTCTCCTCTTAAGAGAGGTGCCAGTAATGAAAGAAGGGTGGACTTACATGTACTTTTTTATAACATAGGGACAGAATCCCAAGAGGATGCTTGTGTAATGACTATAACTACTTTATTTATTTATTTAATCATTTAAAGAAAAGGTTATTTACTAAGCTTGACGGGGTGCCAATAAAGTGGTCGCTAAAGGGGAGAGGTGTCAGAGTAAAGATTATCTTTTGAGACAAGGAAGTGGAGGAGAGAAATGGCCTAGTGGTGGAAGGAATTTAGAAAAGTATTGACCCTCCTATCCAAGTCTCCAGAAAGTGAGTGAATACACGTCACCCACTTGCCATGCTGTTTTGGGCAGGAGCCAGTACTGTTGAAAAGGAGGCTCTAAGGATATTCAGGGTCAAGGTTAGGGTATGGAGTAGTTTGTTCACAATTCAAAGAGCTTCCATAGAATGTAATGGGCAGTGCGAAGGAAACCCACAGAACAGGGGACCCCCTAGTGCACAAAGGAATTTGGGGTTATAGCAAAACATAACAGGGATGAGAGAGAGAAGGTGAGATTACTTGGCCTTGAACCTTTTGTCGTTAGCCCTTAATCTAAGAATGATTTCGCACTGACATCATTGACATTTGTGGCTTCTTAGCCTTACTTAGATGATGTGCATTTTCCTGTTACCTTCGACCAGAGTTTTAGGTAGAAGCTTCCTAAGAAGTTCTTCTACATAGTCCATTGGAAAGGAAGCACACAGATAGACCTAAAAACTCTGAAGGATCAAGTGGCTTTATTTATTAATTTTTTTTTTTTTTTTTTTTTTTTGGAGAGGTTTTTACTATAGGGCTCATGCGCTCGCCAAAAAGACAGAGAGAGAGACAGAGAGACAGAAAGTGAGAAATCACCCCCCGGGGGAATAGCCACGCTGCAATCCCTTCTCCAGTCTCTTCTCGGGATCTTGGGCACACGCGCACACGTGCCCGGCGTGAATTTAAGCCACTGGGTCCAAGACTCGAACTGCGATCAGCTACATGGGAGTACAGCAACATAGCCATTACACTAACTGCTGGTCCTAAAGTGGCTTTTTTTTTAGACAGAGATTTTTGCTATATGGCATGTAAGCTCACAAGAGAGACAGAAAGATAAAAGCAAGAAATTACCACCCCAGGGGGATGGGCATGCTACAATCCCTTCTCCTCCATTTTCCTTTCGGGATTTTGGGCACACACACACGTGCCCCAGCATGACTTTTAAGCTGCTGGGTCTGGGACTTGAACCACGATCAGCCACGTGGGAGTCCAGCATCATAGCCATTATGCTAACGGCTGGTCCTAAAGTGGCTTTTTTTTTTAGACAGAGATTTTTGCTATATGGCATGTAAGCTCACAAGAGAGACAGAAAGACAAAAGCAAGAAATTACCACCCCAGGGGGATGGGCATGCTACGATCCCTTCTCCTCCATTTTCCTTTCGGGATTTTGGGCACGCACACACACATGCCCCAGCATGACTTTTAAGCTGCTGGGTCTGGGACTTGAACCACAATCAGCCACATGGGAGTCCAGCAATGTAACCATTACGCTATCTGCTGGTCCCATCAGGTGGCTTTTTACTTCCTCAGAACCAGACCAGAGTGCAGCGAGAAGGTGCTGCCAGGTTCAGGTGCTGACGTGCCATCCAGGGAAGCCAGCACAGGCGCACACAATATTCAGAGGGTTTTCTCCCCTAGGATAGGTGCCTGTGAGTGAGAAAGAGTTAGAAACATTTTACTCCTATTTATGTATTTGATCACTTTTCAAATGAGACACCTTCGTTGTTTAAACTTATTTTGTGCTTAATGTTAATAGCTGAAACTGACAAAAGAATATAGAAATGAGGCTGCTTATCTAAGAAACACAGCTATGGAGCCGAGGAGGATCTAAACAAATTTTCAAGCCCACTCCTCCCTTGCCAAAAGAGGAAGTTGAATTATTAGTAGTGTCTTACTTGATTCCCCTAGCTTCAGAGGGACAAGGTGCACTTTATTCCTATGCCTTTGCTGTTTCCTCTAAAGTGAGCACTTTCACAAGCTGATTTCTTACGCAACCATAAGCCATAAGCATTTAAAAACTCCAACCTTACCTTTGTCTTAGGAGATCAGTCCTGCATTGGGAATTTGTTTTGTTGTTTTTTGTTGTTGTTGTTGTTGTTGGCTCTGTCAGAGATTTAGGAGATGTAAATCTCAGTAGGTTCTAGAAAAGTTCCGGTAAATCGTATTCCCTCCTTTCAGTCTTTAAAGGAATGTCCCTTGGAGTGAGGTTCATAGGTGAGTATTTATTGCCACTCCAGAGCCTTCTTGCGTAATGAATATCTTCCTTGGGAAGATGGTCTTTCCAAATGGCAGTGTAACATTTGTACTTCGCATTAGTTTTTGTGTAGGATCCTGCGTAGGTGTGTGCATGTGTGTACACACATCACACATACCAAAGGTGCGGATGTAATGGCTGGAATGTTTAATGGGCGCTTTGCTTTTGTATCAAGCCAACTTCCTCACTTTCTGTCTCTCTCTCTCTGTCTCTCTGGCAAGTGCATGTGCCCTATAGCAAAATCCTCTCCAGTAAAAAATTTTAGAAAAAAGGATTTATACAATTTTATTATGAACTGTTTGTCAATAAAACTGGAAAATGATGCATAAAATGGACTTAATGACCCTGATGCCCTACCCACAATAAATGCTTACCGAAAGGTTTGGTGGTGACGGTGGTAGCCATGACAGTGATAGGCTTAGGTCTCCCAAGTGACAAGCTCCCAGGGTAGTATCTATTGCTGCTGAGTGTATTAAAACACTCAAGGAGACTGTGGCTTTTTTTTTTTTTCTTAGCTAATAAAATAGGACCCAGTCACAGCAAGAGGTTAATATCTGGCCGGATATCTCAAGTTTCATCTCTAACTTGAGATGAAAAACTTGTATTTAAAATGGAAAAAAGAAAGATCATGTTGTAGGTATTATAGAATATCTACTACTACTACTACTACTACTACTAATATTACTAACTAACAGAAATGGTGTCAAGTATCAACTGTGAACAGAAGGAGGTGAAAGAGGCAGAATGTCATAATTGGATTTATGAGTTTTGTTTTAGTTTCGGGGTTTTTTTAGTTTGTTTTTTAGTTTGCAATAGGGCAGTGATCTCGCTGGAGAGAGACACAGAGAGAGAAAAAGTGAAAAATAATCACCCCCCACAGGGTGATTGGCCACACCGCAATCCTTTTGCTTCCATTCTCTTGGGATCTTGGGCATGCCCGCACACACACCCAGCATTTTTTTCAAGCTGCTGGATCTAGGACTTCAACCATGAGGTCAGCTATGTAGGGGTCCAGCACCTTAACCTCCATGCCACCAGCTGGTCCAGGTTCATGTATTTTTGAGTCCTCAACCTATTGCTTTACACTTAATGCCTTGTAAATAGAGGGTACCTAATAATTTTACCTTTGCATTAAACTGCCAAAAATTATGTTTAAAGTATAAATTTATTTTGGTACAAAAAATGTTTAAATCCATGCATAGTTTTTCATAATATGTACTTTCTACAGATTTTTTTTTGAAGATCCCCTCATATTCTGTAATTCAGGATTTTATATTATCCAGTCCAATAGTTCCATACTAACGCAGCTTGACAGATGAAAATATGGCTTTGATAAGTAGGAGGAAGTGAGGGTCGAGTTAGATCATGTAAGTAAATCTCCCTGTAAACCAAAAAGTACTGTCTGACTACACAAAATATCCATGTGATACAGATGACAGGAAAGTTATTTAGGGTTAGAGTGACTGAAAAATCTAGAAAGGGGAATCATGTTTACCTATTTATATCAATTTATGCTGCACTCTTAGCTGGTTAATGAATGCCAAGTTTTAAGGAATATATTATATTTTATTATAGTAGAGAAACATGGGAAATTGTACTAATCAAGGACCACGTTCTAGAGAAAACAGTAGATAATGTTTATACAGTAAATAAAAGTGCCTATAGTAATTCTATGATTTTTCTGGTGCTGTGAATGTTACAGCAATATAGTTTTGCTTTGCATATTTAGCAAGGTAAGTATTATAAAAGCTAAAAAATTTAAGAGCTATTTAACTCTCTGTACATAGTGCAGTTTCAAAACTTTCCAAGAATCTGTAATAAGAGCATGTCTCATAACTTGTGTGTATTTTTCCCTTTCTCTCTCCTCAGTGAGTTACCTGAGAGGGAAGAAGGTGAAGGGGAAGAAACTCCGAACTTCAGCCACTGGGGCCCCCCAAGAATGTACGTGGATGGCATTTGGCTCTCTCAGTAGGAGCAGAAATGTTTATTCTCCTCTTTAACTGAATGGAGCATCATGCTGCATAATCTAATGATTGAGAAATTGCAATAATTCACATGTATATTGGCCTAAGTTTTATTTTCATTTGGTCTGATACAGAGTTTTGTCTTGTTTTCTTTTTGGTTGTCCCAGGTGTGTGTGATTACCAGAAACAGAAAGGAGAGAGAGAAAGCAACTTCCAATGGGGAGTTATCATGCCCCAATCCCTTCTCCTCCCTTTCTCCTGCTGGGATTTTGGGCACGCCCCGCACATGTGCCTGGCATGTTTTGCCAGTTGCCTGGGCCAGTATGTGAACCATGGTCAGCTGTGTAAGATCCTGGGCTCACTGAATCACTAGGCTATAGGGCCAGCCCTGATCTAAAGATTTTAAGCCAGACAAAAAGGCTATCACCAATATTAGAAAAATCTTTGCTATTCTTTAGAGAAAGGAATTTGCAAGGGTTCAGCTATGCTAATACGGATGGGATTAAGAATATGTCTTTCAGCCAGCTAGTAGGGTGGTAGTTAAGGTGCTGGACTCCCAGTTAGACATGGGCCTGGTAACTTGCTTTCTCACTTTCTCTCTCTCTCTCTCTCTCTCTCTCTCTCTCTCTCTCTCTCTCTGTCGAGCATACATATCCTATAGCAAGTTAAAATAATAATAATAATAAATAAAATTAAATAAATAATTATCTTTTTAAAAAAAGAATATGTTACTACTGTGTATTAAGGAAGTCAGATAAGGCTGCCTTGAATACAGTAAAGCTGTGGGGTTTTTTAACAACAGTAGTGGTGGAGGCTTCTGTTACAAATCAATTTGTCTCACCCTTCCTCCTTCCTTGGTGGGACATCCAAGTTTGTGCCTTATTCTACTTAACAGAGTATGTTGAACCTGTCTTCCTCTGGTTATGGTTGTAGTTTTAAGTGCTTGCTTGGGCTGTCTTTTAAGATTATAAATCTTCCTTTAGCTGCTAGCTAACACGTGCTGATTCTCTCTCTCTCTTTTTAATTGCTAGAGGGCACGTGCAAGAGAGAACACCCCTCCAAAGGGTCATGGTCATGGCAGTCTCCTTTCCTTCATTTCTTTATCCCATCAGGATCCTAGGAATGCACACACACAATGCCCAGTGTATTTTTCAAGCCACTTGGGCTAGGATTTGAACTGTGGTCAGCCATGTGGGATCTGGCTCTCAGTGCATGGCACCGGACACTGTGCTATGGGGCCAGACCTTAAGCTACTATCTCTGTTCTTTATGCATGATTAATTCCACTACCTTCATCTAACTTTGTTGTTGTTGTTACTATGGAATTGTGATTCTTGCCTGAGTTATTTTTTCCCCTCTTTTCTTCAAAGTTCATTTATTTATTTATTTTCTATCAAACAGAAAGACAGGTACACCAATAGGTTTCTCACACCAAGATCCACCCTCAGCCTTAGCCAGCCCATGCACAGGCCCATGTATCCTGCATGTGCACAGGGAGACCTCAGGACGAGAACCTGGGCCCTTCTCGTGTGTCCTCAGCATTACAGAGCGTTGCATCTCCACTCCACACTGCCGTGGGCCTGAGCATCTTTTCCATTTGAGTCTGTTATTGGCCACTTATCTGCAGTTGAAGCAAAGTCCATATTTTGAGGGGCTACTGTCACTCCATACTTGCTTTTTTAAAAATGATATGCAGGTAGATAGAAAGAAAGGAAAACCTTTCAAGCCTTAGGAGCAGATCAAATGTGGCTCAGAGCCAGCAGGTGGTGTTGTGGTTAAGGTGCTGGATTCCCACATGGCTAACCATGGTTCAAGTCCTAGACCTGGCAGCTTGCACACACTGAGCACATGTGTATGTGTGGCCAGAATCTCAAGAGGAAAATGGAGGAGAAGAGACTGCAGCATGACTATCCCCCATCTGGGACGATTTCTCACTTTTCCTCTTGCTGTTTCTCTCCTTCTCTCTGGCGAACGCATGCACCCTATGGCAGAAGCCTTAAAAAAAAAAAAAAAAACCATCCTGACTGAAGAACTGAAGAACCACAGAGTTAAACCTGCTGACTGAGCAGAGCGCAGCCTAGATCATGAGCCTCATAGTGGCAAATTTATTTTAATTTGAAAGTCTATGTTTTTTTCCCAAAATAATATATATGATTGTCTCAATTTCTCATCCATTTGTTATTTCTTCAGTCCATTCTTTGCTGATGTTACAGATATAAATGAAATGGACTAATCACAGAAAATATGGAGTGACAGGAAGTGGAAATATTAAGGCCTAGCTAGAATATTGAGTTTTATTTACTGTTCTAGAAATTTATCTTTTTAGAATGTCAACTTGCACTTGTCATGAAAGGTTGATAGTAGCTTATGATTTTTGGTGCTAGATATAATTTATGTAACATTCATAAAAATATATTAAGAAAATTAATTTTTTTATAACATGCTGCTTTTGGCCTTTTGGCTCAGATCAGTGTATAACATATGAGTGACAAGGATATGGTACAAGTTGAATATGTGCAGTGACAGCCCAACAAATTGAATGAACGTATTGCCGAGTGAGTTGTGTTTTGTTCTTTTTATAGTGTTGAAATTTTTAGAGAACCCAATGTGTCTCTTGGTATCAGTATTGTTGGAGGACAGACTGTTATAAAACGCCTGAAGAACGGGGAGGAGCTTAAGGGTATATTTATCAAACAAGTTTTAGAAGACAGTCCAGCAGGAAAAACAAACGCCCTGAAAACTGGAGATAAAATACTTGAGGTAAATGATGTTCGTTAAATACTGTATTTGTCCAAAACATAAGACGGTAAAATAATCATTTGGCCAGGACATCAGAATTTGGTTTTGTAGAACCGAGCCTTCATCTGTGTGAATGGATACATTTTGGAGTTATAATGATAAAGTTTAGAAAAACAAAGATTTTTTTTGGTTGTAATATGAGATTACTCCATTTTCACCAAATTTCCCACTATCTATGTTTCCCATTCAACACTGTAGAAATCTGTATTAGAAAAACAAAACTGATTATTACTAGAAGATGAAATATGAGGTCATCAGGAAAGTCATGATGTATTTTTCTGTGTTTTTCTATGCAAAAATGTGTCATGACTCTCCAGACGACCCAATAGTTTTCATATAGCATCTATGTGTTGTTGAAAATGTGCGAGAGTAGATTATCCATACAACGTTTTATCAAACTACTGTAAGAGATTTAAAACTTTACTTTTTATGTATTTCATTTGTTCGCTATTATCCTTGTCCTTCCTCAATTCAGGAAAGGATTTTTACAGAGCATTAAAATCTTTCAATGGATGCCTGTTAGAATGAAAATGCTAAAGTTCTTTTTCTTTTTTCCCCAAAAATGTGCATGTTTATGCAAGAATGAATGAAAGAGAGAGCAACAGAGAGAACCTCCCCAAAGGGCCTGGTTACACCACAATCCTTTTTTCTCCCATTTCTCCCTCCTTTCAGGATTTCGAGCCTGCATATAGATGCACCCAACATATTTCTCAAACCCCTGGGTCCAGGACTCAAATCATACAGTTGGCCATGTGAGATCCAGTCACTTTAATTACCATGCCACTGCTTGGCCTCAGTTTTTTTTTTTTTACTTATTTATTTTTAAATCACCAGAGAGTATGTGCACTTGCCAGAGAGAGAGGAAGGAGAAAACACAGCCAATGGAGTGTGGTCACACCACAGTTCATTCTCTTCCATTTCTCCATCCCGTAAGGTTGAGGCATGCTTGCATCCTCTCCCGGCATGACTTTCAAGCTCTGGGGGTGTGATACAAACTGCAGTTGGCCATGTGAGCCCATCCAGCTCTTAACCACTAGATTATTGGTGTTACCTCTCTCTTGAGTGGGTCTGTAGTTCTGCCATGCTGTCCTGTAACAATTCCATAGTTGATTCAGTCCGCTGCTTTTAAAGGTAACAATTTCAGACTTTCTATGCCTTTTTCCTTGATCTTATTCCCAGTTTATGGTCCTAGTTACATGTTTCATTAAGAAAATAGAAGCAGTCAGAAAGGAGCTTCTCCTTACATTCAGTGTGTGTCAAATCTTCTAACTGCATCCATATGAGGGAACTGTCAATATTGGCTTCCGTCTAAAGCCAGTCCCTAACTCGTGCAATAGAAATCATTCCTTTTTAACTGTCAAGGAAATTGCACTTAGAGTTAAGGAAATTGCACTTAGAGTTGTCCCTTCTCTTTCCATCGTTCTTTCCCCCCCTCTCCATTGCATCAGTATTGCTGTATTATCTCCCATCTGAAAATCTGAACCCTCCCTGGGTCCCATATCCATGTCAACATTCGTGTTTCTTAGGTCCTCCTAGCCCAAAGTAGTATCCAGAAATTGTCATTACCCACTGACTGTACACCCCACCACATTTACCAAGGCTCGGTTCCATTACAGATTTGAAAAGTTGGCACTATGAAATAGATTTGCTAAGAGCAGAGCGCTTCTGGAGACACATGGGCTTGTCCTCAGGTTAGATCTTCTGAAATTCCTAGACTAAGGAAACATTTCACACTTACCCAAACTTAGTAAACACAGGACACTTGGCCAAAAAAGACCTTGTGGATGGTTTAATACTCCTTTTTTTTTTTTTTTTTAATAATACAAAAATAGTAGGCAATTTTAATATCCTGCTTTCAACAATGAACAGATTATCCATACGAAAAAACTCAATAAGGAAACAGAGAATGTGAGCAATACATGATTTGACAAATATTCAACTATTCAGTTGTGATAACAATTTGCTTAAAATAGCATTCTTCTCAGCTTAGAAGAAAGACAAGTCCAGAGCGATTCCCCATCTTCCCCTGCCCCGAATTCTGTAATTCGCTAGTGCAGAAAAGGTGTCTTAGGATTCTATTGTTACCGATGGAACTAACTATTCTGGATAATTATATTTAACCAGTGCCATTGTTAATAATGTATTTGTCTAATTTACTTTCCCTGAAGGTTTTCTTAAGCATTGCTGTTAAAACAGCAAAGATTTTTTTTTTTTTTTTAAGGGGAAAGTTTTTTTGCTATAGGGTGCATGCACTCACCAGAAAGACAGAGAGACAAAAAGTGAGAAATCACCTCCCAGGGGGGATGGCCATGCCTGCCGCAATCCCTTCTCCTCCATTCTTATCTCAGGATCTTGGGCACATACACACCTGGTGTGAGTTCAGACTGCCAGATCCAGGACTCGAACTGCCATCAACTACATGGGAGTCCAGCAACATAGCCATTACACCAACTGCTGGTCCCAGCAAAGCTTTTTATGGGCCAGTCCTATTATTTTCTGGCAACGGTATACCTCATTAGACTCTGGCTAGTCTCATAAGTAGACAATACATGTAAACCTTGAATTGACCGAACCACAATGTCTCCCACCTTTCTAATTTAAATAAATTACTTCTTTGTCATAGGTGTCTGGAGTAGACTTGCAGAATGCCTCACACCAAGAAGCAGTCGAGGCCATTAAGAATGCTGGAAACCCTGTGGTGTTCGTTGTTCAGAGCTTATCAACCACCCCAAGAGTAAGTATTTATTCATATTTTCAGAATGTTTAACAATTTGAAGGAGCTTCAAACAGTTTGTGGAAAAAAAAAAGTAATTAAAGTGCAAGTTTATTTTGGTGCAAAAAGTTTTTTTAATCCATGCCAGAGGAAGATTTTTTTTTTTTTTTTTTTTTTTTTATTACTTGAGGGCAACCATACTTGACAGAGAAAGAGAGAGAAAGAAAGCAGCCCCAGTGGGGCTTGGTCATGCTGTAATATTTTTCTTTTTATAATTGCCAGATGGCACATGTACTCACTAGAGACAGAAAGAGGAAAGGAGAAAACACCACAGTGGGGTACAGTCCTGAGCAATCCCTTCTCCTCCTTTCCTCCATTCTGTTGAGAAATTGGGCACTTGCACGTTCCTAAAATGCTTTTCAAGCTACCAGGGCCAGCATTTGAACTGCCGTGAACCATGTGGAATCTGGCTCCTTTAACTGCCAGGCTATAGGACATAATGTATGCATTTTCCATAAAATTTTAAAGAGCTTTTGTGATCTCTATATCTATGAACCAATCTTTTGCCTCCAAATATTTCTCCACATATTTTCAGTTACATAGCTGTATTATTATTTTTAGACAGAATTAGCTTCATAAAAATTTAGTCATTCACTTCAGTTTCAACTTCTCTTCTTTTTCCCCCTCCAGTTTTAATCTCCTGGTTAAATGTGAGTTATTGTAACATGTGTTGATTTAAGTTACAATCTACAGGGGCAAACAGACATGTTTTGAATTCCTATTTACTAGCTTTGACACTTTGTTTATGAAATATTTTGAACATAAAAAGGGTCAAATGTAAAAATATTCTACAGATTCCATCAAATCTGCTGTATATTTGTTACCATATATAAAAAGGCAACCATGTTGATATGAGGTATCCTATTTTCTAGGAATTAATTTTAGTCACCCCTGAAACTTTATTTTGCAAAATGAGATGTTTAGATGATAGTTACTATTGTGACTTTATTTTTAGACTCCTTGATCTTCATCTTCTGGATCTACACATACAAAATTTTGAGTTTATATGCCGTGATGACAAATATATATACATATACATACATACATATATATATATATATATATATATATATATATATACACATACATACATATATATATATATAATTTTACAATAATTTAGGGTTATATATCTTGTCAGATTTCATGGTTGAATTGTGCTCCTTAACTCCTTATATCTTTACGTTTTAGACAGGTCACAAAGCTATTAGGTTGTACGGAAAGTCAGGATATATTTTTGTTTTTCTATGCAAAAATGTGTCATATGTCCCGAAGACCTAATAGTAAGTTAGGTTTTAACTATTTAAAAAAGTTTATTAAGAAATGTAATGATCTTTGCATTTAAACATTTTCCCCTCCCCTTTCCCCCTTTTTTTTGATGTTGATAGGTTATTCCTAATGTACATAACAAGGTAAACAAGACCACCAATAACCAGGACAAAGACTCCCAAGAAAAAAAAGAAAAGGTAACATCCCACTCAAGCTTTGAAAAAATGTTTTTGATTTCTTTTGCATCTCCAAATTGTAATGAATAAAAGTGGTCTTTTTTGATGCGTGTCAGCATAGGAGCCTGTATTTATAAGATTTCCTTCCCGTGAACATAACTGGTTCTCTCTAGGCTGAAGGCCAGAAGCTTGGTCGAACACAGGTGTCAAAATATTATAAAAGACCAGCTAGCCATTGACAGCTGTCCTTGCTTTCCTGTTCAGCTGGACGGGTTGTTTGTCCATTCTGAGAACATGCCTCTCTCACTCTAGACTTTGATCTTGCTTTTCTCTCAGACTAGAAGTCCATTTCCCACATTACTCTCTCATAAGAATCCTTTTCATCCATCAAGGACCCGATCAAAGGTCATCTCTACTGAGGAAACCTCTCTTACTATTAGTCAGAATTCATCACCCATTTCTGTTCTTTTCCCACCATTATTCTGTTAGATTTGTTGGTCTAAAAATTATTTTAGGATATGGTGCCAGGTGGGATGAATTTTCATTTCATCCTGTAAAGATAGCTAAGTGTCCCACGGTCTAATGATTGGATCTCCTTTACCCACTGATTCAGAGGACAACTCTGTCATATCTCAGCTTACAGGGAGGGCCTGTTTCTGAACTTTCTCTGTTGCATTTCATCTCTCAGCACAAATGCTGTACTACCGAAATTCAACCTAATAACAAATCTTGTTTTAAGGTAGAGCAATACCTTTTACATGTTTCGCTTCCTTCAGAAATATTTTTTGTGTCCTTTTTCTTGTCCATATAAATTAGGATCAACCTCTCAAATTCCACGCACAGAAAAATCTCTTCTGAGATTTTTTGATTGGAATTGTGTTGAATCAGTGATTTACAGAGAAGTTACATCTTTCTGATGTTGAGAATTTTTAAGTATCCACAGTTAATTCTTTCAGTTAATTTTTTTATAACTTTCTTCAAAAGGATATTGTGAATTTTTTCATTTATTCCTAGATAATCTTATATTTTAAATTGCTATTAAATATCACTTTGAATTTAGTTTTTCCTTGATGATAATATGTACACATAAAAATGACTTTTTTTTTTTTTTTTGAGATGTTTTTGCTATAGGGCGTGTGCACTCGCCAGACAGACAGAGAGAGACATAGAGACAGAAAGCGAGAAATCACCCCCTGGGGGGATGGTCACGCCGCAATCCCCTCTCCTCCATTCTCCTCTCGGGATCTTGGGCACGCACGCACACGCGCCCAGCGTGAGTTTTAAGCCACCGAGTCCGGGACGCGAACCGCGGTCGACTATGTGGGAGTCCAGCGACATAGCCATTACGCTAATTGCTGGTTCCCAAAATGACTTTTAAGCGTACTCATTTTTTTCCTCCATGAAAGTGAGAGAGAGGTGGAGGGAGACAGAGAGGCACCCGGCAGGGTCTACACACTGCTGTCTGCCCTAGTCACAGTGGGTCTGAATCCTGGGCATGAACACCTGCCCTGTACGGGGAGGCACCTGGATGTGAAACAGAACCTTTCCCAGGTGTGTCCAGTTGTGGTAGCACTACCACAGTACCTGCCCCTTTTCTCTTATTTATCACATAAAATAATCCAATGCCAGGCACCTGGTAAAACAAAATGATGAAATAAATTCAAATCCCTCATAAACCTACCACCTAAAGATAAACATATTAAATATTTTGTTTAGAGCCTTCTAGTGTCATTATATATGTGTTCCATGGGTAAATATAAAATATTTTTATTAAGGATATGAGTCACAAATTCTAATACTCTGTCTATAGATTTTTATTTGGGGATTTTCTATGTAAATAATAATAAACACTTTGGAGAGGGACAGGGATGCGAGTGGGGAGGAGTGTAGAACAAAGAAATCGCCTCTTAAGAGGAAGTGGCCACAACATAGTCCCTTCTCCTCCACTCTCCTCTTGGGATTTTAGGGACACACACTACACACACACACACACACACACACACACAGAGCACGTTTTTCAAGCTGCCTAGTCTGAGACTCAAACCACAAAGTGGGCCATATAAGATCAAGCTCCCTAAACCAGCATGCCACTGTCCACTGTCTGACCTATAGCTAACATTCTTTCATTTTTCTTCCTGATACTTTAGGAAGTGCTTTTTCTTTTAAAATTTGCTGAGGGTGAGGGGACCAGCAGTTGGAGTAATGGCTGTGTCACTGGACTCCCATGTAGTCGACCGCGGTTCGAATCCCAGACTCGGTGGCTTAAACTCATGCTGGGTGCATGTGCGTGTGTGCCCAAGATCCCAAGAGGAGAATGGAGGAGAAGGGATTGCGGTGTGGCCATCCCCCCCCGCCGGGAGGTGATTTCTCGCTTTCTCTCTGTCTCTGTCTTTCTGGCGAGTGCATGCGGCCTATAGCAAAAACCTCTCAAAAAAAAAAAATTGCTAGAGGGGTTTTTGTGTGTGTGTGTGTGTGTGTGTAAAGAGAGAGAAAGAGAGAGGAGAGAGAGAGAGAGAAGGCACTTGTCAATGGGGCTGGGTCACACTGCAATCCTTTTTCCTCCATTTCTCCATCTCATCAGGATCCTGGGCACTTGAGTATGTGCCTGTGATGTTTTAAAAGCCACCAAGTCCAGGATTCAAACCCTGGTCAGCCATGTGGAATCTGGCTTCCTATCTATAATGCTTAACCACTGTACCATGAGGCTGACCCCTTCTTGATTAACCTTGAAAGCAATTTTTAATTTAAAATTTCTTTAAAATTTTTTTTTTGAAAAAAGATTTTTATGTTTTAAATTTTGCAGAGGGAGCATGTGCTTGCCAGAGAGAAAAGGGGATACAGAGGGAAGGTGAGGAAGCAGTTTCCCTGAGGGATGGCCACATCACAATCCCTTTTCCATTTCTCCCTCCTTTTGTGGCTTTGGGCCTGCATGCACATGTGCCCATTGTGTTTCTGAAGTCACTGGGTCCAAGTCTTGAACCACACCGTTGGCAATGTGGGATCTGGCCTCTTAAACCATCGTGCCATGGGCTGGCCTTATTTTATATGCTTAATTTTGTTCTCATTTCTGTATCACCTGACTTCTTTCGTTTCATTCTCTTTTCCTCCTTAACCCCAGCATCTTTAGTTAGTTACAAAGTGTATTATCAGCCTGCCTTCTTTTCTAAAATAACCATGTTTTCAATATTTCACAATGGAATTGTTAAAGGTAAAAATTCCCTTCCCTCCAGGAGCCTGCTTTCTAGTGGGGCAAGGAAAGCCCGACGGACTTCAATGACTGCTGCTTTACAGCAGTTTGAGTACCTGCAAAATGTGACATCTCAAAGTCTGGATTATAAACTCCATGAGGGCAGGGACCTTATCCGTCTCGTTGTAGCTCTGTCACCACTGCCTAGAGCACTGCCTGCTGCCTGTGAGGACTGCACTACAGAGAGATTTGTTGAATGAATGAGAATTCTAAAACCAAAATGGAGTCTCTGGCTTTAGGTCCTCAGGGATTTACAGGCATCCTCTGGGCAGGCTCCATTATCCAGCGCTCCCCTAGGTCTCCTGACTTAGATCTGGGATTTGTGGTTGTATTTGGTCGCATACATGCTACGGAAACACTTGAAATTTTAATTGCTCATTTTATGTGTTTAAGGATTTCTCAGAATGTTTGGTCTATCCTATTACTGGAATTCTGACAGTTTATGTTGTTGTTTCAAAGAGCGAAACATTTGGGGCCAGTGGGTGGCACGGAAGCTAGGGTACTGGATTCTCATATGGTTGACCACGGTTCAAATCCTGGACCTGACGGCTTGGTTTCTCACTTTCCCTTTCTCACTGTGTCTGTCTCTGTGAGCTCACGTGCCCTAGAGCAAATTAAAAGTAATAATAAATAACAAGATCTATATATGCATTGGATATTTCTTGGAAACTCATAATGAACTAGTTAATATGCAGCATCATGAGGACAAGGCATCAAAAAGGGAATGGAGAGTGGTCAAGGGGGGCAGCAGTAATGCAGTGCTCCGTGAAGCCGGAAGGGGGAAGATTCTGGGTTCATGTCTGAAGACCTCCCGAAGCACACTAGGCACATGCGTGCCCAAGATCTGGGTCTGGCTGAGGGTGTGCAAAGGCTGTTAAAAGAGGATTTATTTCTTTTTTAATTAAAAGACTGACTAGAGTGGGGGGAGCAGGTGATGTGGTGGTTAAGGCACTGGACTCCCACAGGGCCAATTGTGGTTCAAGTCCCAGACCTGGCGGCTTTCTTTCTTTCTTTTCTTTTCTTTTTTTCTTTTTTCTTTTTTTTGAGAGGTTTTGCTATAGGGCGTGTACACAGTTGGAATGACAGAGAAAGCCAGAGATATGGCGAGAAACCACTCCCCAGGGGTGATGGTCATGCCGCAATCCTTCTCCATTCTCCTCTCGGGATCTTGGGCACGCACACACGCACCTTGTGAGAGTTTAAGCCACTGGGTCCAGGACTCAAACCGCGGTTGATTTCATGGGAGTCCAGTAACATAACCACTATGCCATCTGCTGGTCCCGCACCTTGCTTTCTTACTTGCTTTCTCTCTCTCTGATCAAATTAAAAAATAATAATAAATTAAATTAAATAGTTCCCCCCAAAAAAATGACTGGCACATTTAAGTAATACAAACTTAGTTTCACTCTTTTTGGAAATTCTGGGAATGTTAGATTTAAATAATGCTTATTAGTCTCCACCAATCAGATATAGATTCTTTATTTTAAGCAACATCTAATGTATTAACATGGTCTGAAAGGAGGAAAATATTTTACACTTAAAATGAGAGTTAAGGGGACCAGTAGATGGCATAATGGCTATGTTGCTGGACTCCCAAATAGTCAACCACAGTTCAATTCCTGGACTCAGCTGCTTAAAACTCATGCCAGGTACGTGTGTGCCCAAGTTCCGAAGGGGAGAATGGAAAAGAAGGGATTGTGGTGAGGCTATCCCCCTGGAGGATGATTTCTCACATTCTGTCTCTCTCTCTCTCTCTCTCTCTCTATTTCTTCAGTGAGCACACATGCCCTATAGCAAAAATCTCTCTCTCAAAAAAAATTAAAAAAAAAGAATTAAGTGCATTTCTGAACTGCATATGCACAGAGAGCTTTCAGCTTCTCTCCTCCACCTATGGCCATATGTCACACATAGACACAAAAATGCAAAAACTCACTGGTTTATATGTCAAAGAGCTGTTCTTGGGGTGAGACAGTGCTGCACTTATGGTAAGATGTGGCGTTCTATGAGACAGTCCCACCTGGGAGAGTTCCTGGTTCAAATCTGAACACCTCCTTGAGTATGCTGGACACATGCTTTCTCATGGCTGACCGAGGGCTGAGGGTAGATTTCTGTATTAAAACCCTGTTGGAAAAAAAAAAAAAAAAAACCCTGTTGGGGGTGCGTGCGTATGCGCGCGCTCTCTCTCTCTTGTTGTCTTTCTTTTTATTTTTTTTTTTTTGAGAGGTTTTTGCTATAGGGCGCATGTGCTCGCCAGACAGACAGAGAGAGACAGAGAGACAGAAAGCGAGAAATCCCCCAGGGGGGATGGCCACGCCGCAATCCCTTCTCCTCCATTCTCCTCTCGGGATCTTGGGCATGCACGCACACGCTCCCAGCGTGAGTTTTAAGCCACCGGGTCCGGGACGCGAACCACGGTCGACTACATGGGAGTCCAGCGACATAGCCATTACACTAACTGCTGGTCCCTTGTTGTCTCTCTTGCTCATGCAAAAAATAGATAAACTTGAGAAAAAAATAAAAGAGCTTTTCTCTCTGGTGAGTCTAAGACAAAAGCACAGAGGCAAACAAAAAGACATTCTCTATTGTCTTTCAACTTATGAGGAATAGATCTCTGAGGAACCAGTATAGAATAGTCTCATTATCCCACAAATGTAACTAAATGGTGAGACCATAAAACCTGACTGCATTTATTGTGCTACTAATGGGGAATAAATCACAGCCCAAGTCCATATCAGAACTAAACTTGGCCTGCTATCGGCAACAAAAACAGAACTGGGAATAAAAAATAGAAACAGTCAAAAATTTAAAGTTCTGTTACCAGTTGGGATTCACTGTGGGAGCTAAAAAATCACAAAGATGGGCTCAAACAGCTTGCGAATTGCATAGCCGAGGCATCAGAGTGTAATTAGCTCTAGGAAGGTGTGTCTCTGACCATCTCAGTGGGATCTTCAAAACTGTCCAATTATAATTGAAGAAAAAACACAACTCATAAAATTATGCAAAATGTGCAGAAGCCAAGTATTTATTTAACCTGTTAATGAGGGAACCAACAAGATGATATGACTGGTTCAGATGGAATTGAAGAGAGTGAAGTATTTATAATTATTGAAAGAAACTGTTCACAATGGAAATTTATGTACAAAACTGGTTAATGTCTTATGGTGCAATAAAACTGCAACCTTTTAAGCTATCTTTTCTACAGAATAAAATCATTTGCATCTCTATCAAACAAAATTAATATGCAATTCCATTGAACAAGAATCATTTGCATCACTGTCATAGTCCTAAAAGTGAACATGTCAAGAAACCTAGATAGCATAAGTGACAACAGGTTGTTTAGTCATTGAGCAAATATTGGGTTGTCAGAAAAGTCATGCTCATTTTTGCATAGAAACACATAGAAAAAATACGTCACGACTTTTCTGACAACCCAATAGATAAGGAGAGCCTACTTTGTGTTGGGGACTGTTCTGAGAGTTGATAACGTGGAGTGTGTTTTGTCATTCTCTCTCATGGAGGTTGCAATCACCTGGCCTAGTTGTACATCTCTTTCTCCGGCAAGGGCCTTTGCTGTACCCTCTTGTGCACAGCGGAAAGACGCCCTAGGTATCTGGCAGTTCACATTCAAACTGTAGGGAGACCAGGACGTGCTTTTCTGTATTCTTTTGAAGAGTATTGGTAGAAACTAACTAACTAAATTGACTGCAATTTCCCCTCCAATATAAAACACTGGCATTACAGAGAATTGCCATCTCAGTATTATTTTAATCTTGCTGTCTTTGAGTATTGTCTGACATATATTAACCTGGTTTTAGGGGAAAACTTGACTCAGAAGATTCGTTTGCTTTTACATTGCATTTCAGCCACTTTTAAGTTTTGTCATCTTAAAAGAGTTTAAGAGACACGATGATCACATTTCTTACTGCTGCTTAAGAAGCATTTGGTATTTGGCATCTATGTTCTTCCTTCATCACTCTTGCATTTTATCAATTTTTGGATTTTCTACAAATACTATTTTGGTTAGACATTATTGTATATAAATGTGTGTGTGTGTGTGTGTGTGTTTTCTTTTTATGAAGTCTAAGTAGTGTTTTGTATTTTAGAGGAATTTATTACAGGCTGGCTTTCTGTAATGGGCCAGTCATTGTCCATTTACTGAAGTGTATCCTGCCATTAGTGGTTTTGTCATATAAACATAATTGAATGCACTTTATTGAAACCCTGTAGCAAAACAAACCCTAATCCAGCTATTTTGGTATTTGGGAGTGCTTGGGTATATGGGCAACTATTCTTTTTAGCAGCTGGATCTCTCCGTAAAGTTTGGCATGTTTTATTTTTCCCAGCGTTCAAGAAAATCTCTCTATTCTGTGAAGGTAATCTGATGATAGAGTGTTGTTCGGCTTTAATTTTCTATATAAACTAAATATTGATGTGTTATCTATTTGGTGTGTTCATTTCGATCATTTGGCATGTAAATTGAAAGCACACTTAGGCAGAAATAATTATTCGTCATAAAGATACCTCTTTTTTTAAACATTAAATGTGTATTGACAATCTATAAATTACAAATATTTTCAGTTAGAAAATCTTGTTATTTTAAGTGTTTTTTAAAGAATGAAATCTGTAACTCCAGTTGAAGAAAAAGCTTAAGTAATTATAGAATTAATACGTAATTTTTACTTTTAGGTTTATTTTATAAATGTCTTTCATTTTAGCTATTTTGTTTATACCAAAGAAAATGAAACTTCATAGTTTAGAGAAGTTATATATAATTGGCTTTCTCACCAGGGAAAATAGTGCATTGTTCTAAGTAGGTCTACAGTCTAAAAAATCTGTGTTTTGAATTCCTGTTTCTCTGTATTGCTGTGTTTACATTCACAGAGTCACGTCTATATGATAAGCATAAGAGAATAAATTATATTCATTTTGCAATTCTTATGATGTGACTCAAGTTGGGTACAGTCAAAATATTTCCAGATTATCTTTTTAATGTTTTTTTTGTCATTGAAAGAGGATTATACAAAAGCAATTAACACTTCTCTCGAAATTTGCATCTTTAGAGGCAAGGAACTGCTCCGCCTCCCATGAAACTGCCGCCTCCTTATAGAGCTCCATCTGATGACAATGATGAATATGAAGAAGAATATGCATTTACCGACAGTGAGTTTTCTTTCATTATTCAGGGTAGATGTAGAATTTATTATTTTATGACTATTGTAAATGATCAAATATAGGGTTGTGGGTTCTTCAAAACTGCGTGAACTGGGGCCAGCAGGTGCAATGGTAGTTAAAGGTGCTGGCCAACCATGGTTCAAGTCACAGTCCTGGCAGCTTGCTTTCTCACTTTCTCTCTCTCCCTCTTTCTCTCTCTCTCTTACTCTGTCCCTCTCTGGTCAAATTTAAATAAATAAATAAGTAAAGTTAAATAAAATAAGAGTTATTAAAATTTAAAAAATGTGTATGAACTTAAGCTAAAGAGAAAACACTTGGAGTGGGTGGGATAGAGGTTAAGGCAGCTGGAGCCACATGGCCAACTGCATGGTTCGAGCGCCGGACCCAGTGGGTTGAAAAACACTCCAGGTGTGTGTGCATCCATGCCGAAAATCCCCAGAGGAGAATGGAGAAGGGCTTGTGGCATGGGCATCCTCCTTAAACGAGGATTTCTCACTTTCTCTCCCTTTCTCTGACAAGCTCACTTGCCCTCTAGCAAAACTTAAAAAAAAAAAAAAAAAAAGAAAGAAAGAAAATTTGTGTCTTTGAAAGGCTGTGGCTTTGTTTTCTAGACTTTTCTCTTTGGAATTGATAAAGAGAATATTAAAGGAAGCAGTCTTGTACCTTATGTTACCTATATTCCCTCCTAATCTTAGTATTTGGCTGTGAGTAGAAAAATGTTAAGAAGCACATAAAAGCCTGGCTTGACTGTCAGTGTCAGCTCTCGTTTACTCACCTTACTCAAAAGGATGTTTATGTTGCGAATACAAAAGTATAGAAGGCCAAGCGAGTCATGTTTTATCCTCTGGAATTCATTTCATGATTTTTATTTTTTTTAAAGATTTTTTTGCCATAGGGCACTCAACGATTTTCTTTTGCCTACTTATGAGTCAAATATACATTCATACATGTATTTACTAGAGCTTTATTTAAAATAATTTTCATTTTAAAAAATGTGTACTCTCTAAATGTCTCCAGAAAGTTCATGGAAAATGTGTATCTATTATGGAGAGCGACAGAGTTGATTTCAAAATTGTTTTGCACCAAAATGAACTCATTCTTTTTTCCTTTTTTTTTTTTTTTTTTTAAGTTTCTTTCTTGTTGGTTTGGGTTTTTGTTCTTGTTAAGTTCATTTCTTTCCAAAGAGAGAGAGAGACACACAGACACACACACACACACAGATGCATGTACACACAGTAGGGTGTTAGCTCCATAATTCACCCCAACCCCATTGGCACATGTGTGTACAGGGAGATCTCAGGATATGAATCAGAGGGATTGGCCACATGGGCCCAACATCCCAGAGCGTGCATTACCACTGTACCACCAGCTGGCTCTCTTGTGCTTTCATTTCACTTTTCCATGAACCTGCTAAAGTACCCTCACATAGGCCCAATTTCTTTATTTTTTTAAGAATTATTTATTTAATTTTATTTATTCTTTTTGTTTTGTTTTGTTTTTAATTTGACCACAGGGAGAGAGGGAAAGTCAGAAAACAAGCTGCCTGGTCCAGGGTTCGAACCCTGGTCAGCCATGTGGGAGTGCCCAGCGCGTTAACCATCACGCCACCTGCTGGTCCCACACAGGCCCAATTTCTAATGTGTTTGGAATTTCCCTGGGGGTTATTAAATGATCTAAAATTAGTGGTGATGGTAGTATAGTTTGTGGAGAAATTCTTGGAGGAAAATAGAGAAGCATGTTGTTTTCCTCCTTGGATTGCTTAGTGTATTATAGATTTCAATTATTTCTAAATTAGTGTAAAGTTTAAGGTCCATTAATCCTAAGTGAAGTAGGCTTCTTTACTTCTTCTTCTTCTTTTTTTTTTTTTTTTTTAACAAGAATTTGATTGAAAATAATTTGGGCAATGAAATGCTAGACAATTTTGGAAAGGAAAGATAATGAGGGGTCTTACCTTCCCCTGGTATCTGAATCTTTTCTAAACTGGTGGCTTTTTAACTCAGTCTGGAGCTTTTAGAAATAATGGAAGTGTGTTCTCAGCCTTGGAGCTGTTGCCGTTCCTGGATAATTTTTGTCATGGAAGGTCTGACCTTTGCATTACAGGATATTAAACAGTATCCCTCATCACTATCTACTAGATGCCAGCAGTACCCTCCTACTCACCGTAGTTGTGATGGCCAAAAGCATCTCCATACATGGCCAAGTCTCCTCTAGCTTAAATGGATGGGGGATTCTATTCTTGTTTGCTGAGTGGAATACCAAAGGGCGATCCTAAACGATGAAGAATTATCCTGCCCAGAGGGCCATAGCACTCCTGTTCAGAAACATTATTTAAAACCACAGTAACTAAGTCAACTAAAAATATATTCAATATTAAAAATCATGAGGTCAGCTGGTACTGCGGTAGTTAAGGCGGCTGAATCCCATGTGGCCAACTGCACAATTTGAATCCCAGACCCAATGGCTTATAAAACACAACACACACGTGTGCATTTGTGCCCAAATCCCCAAGGAGAAATTGAGGAAAAGGGATTGTAGAGTGACCATACCCCAAGGTGAGAGGTGATGCTTTCTGTCTTTTTTTTTTCTCTTTTTTTCTTTTTCTTTCTCTCCCTCCTCCTTCCTCTGTCTCTTTCCCCCTCCCTCCTTGTTAAGTGCAGGTATCCTCTAACAAATTAAAAAAAAAAAAAAAAAAAAAATAGTCCATCACCATTTGTAGACCAAAAAAAAAAAAAAAAAACAAAAAAAGTCGAGACATAGACCTAGGTGTTCATTTAGAATGTAGAACATTAAAAACTATTCTCTTTTGAAGTAGTAGAAATATTATTCAAAAGCAAGGGGTTCTATATAACTATTTGGGAAGAAACTGTAGAGATCTTGTCACCAAATTTACAGGTTAATTCAGCCCAGCTGAGGTGGCACAGATAGTAGGGGCACTGCTGTGCTGATGCTGGAGACCAGATGGGAAGCTCTGGGATCATGTCCCAGGTGTACCTAGGCATGCCAGGCATGCCCAAATAGGCCCGTGATCCTGGCTGTCTTGAGGCTGGAGGGAGAATTGCAGCATGGTGAGACCCCGTCAATGAGACCTACCCATTTGTCTATCTCTCTGTCTCTCTCTCATGAAATAAATAAATTGATCGATAAGCATTTCTTAAACAGTGTTCAGTATCGTTAGTTATTAGACAAAAAAAAAAAAAAACTAAAACTATTGTATATCCTCTAGATTTATTTAAAAAAAAAAAAAAGCCTATGCAACTAGGACCTCCTCCATACACTGCTGGCAGGAATGTAAAATGGTACAATCACTTTAGATTCACAGTTTCTTGAAAATTAAGATATCCTACATCCAACAGTTATACTTCTATGGATATACCCAAGAAAAATGAAAACCTATGTCTCCCCAAACACTTCTCCTTGAATATTCATAGAAGGATTCTTTTTCTTTCTTTTTTTTTTTTTTTTAAAGGTTTTTGCCATAGGGTGTGTGCACTTCCCAGAGAAAGACAGAGACCGAGAGAAGGAAAATGAGAAATCACTCTTCAGTTGGGGCACACTGCAATCCCTTGTCCTTTATTCCCCTCTTCGAATTTTGGATATGTGCACACACCCACCCAGCGTGACTTTTAAACTTCCAAGTCTGGGACTCAAACCATCATCAGCCATGTGGGAGTCCAGCACCTCAACCACCATGCCACCTGCTGACCTGGATGTGTTATTCTTATTAGTCCAAAACTGGAAGCAAGCCAAATGCCTATCAGCTGGTTCATGGATAAATAAATGTTGCATATCCATAGGGTATAAATAAAAAGGAACAAAATACTGATATATGCTCTGTATTAAGTAACAGAAGCCCAGTAGAAAAGACTGCATAATATATGATTTATATAAAATGTCCATAGAGAGGAGATGCATGGTAATAGAAGCAGCCTTAGATTATGGTTGGGATCACGGTTGATGAAATTTTCAGGAATGGTAGAAATGTTTTACCACTGAAGCATTGTGATGGTTGCAGAAGTCTATACATTTACTAAAAATTGTTAACTATGGGCTGACTCTGTGGTCTGGTAGTTAAGGCAATCAGATCCTATATAGCCAGCTGCAAGGTTTGAGTCTGGACTCAGCAGCTTGAAAAACACGTCATGTGGGACAAGCAGATGGTGAGATGTTTACATCGCTGGACTTCCACATGGCCAACCATGGTTCGAGTCTCAGACCTGGAGGCTTAAAACTCATGCTGGGTGCATGTGCATGCATGCCCAAAATCCCAAGAGGAGACTGGGGGAGAAGGGATTGCGGTGTGGCCATCTTCCCTGAGGGATGATTTGTGGCTTTCTGTCTCTGACTTTCTGCCTTTCTGGCAAGCACACACCCTATAACAAAAAAATCTCTAAAAAAGAAAGAAAAACATGCCAGGTGCCTTGTACATATATGGATAAAATCCCCAAAAGAGAGAGAGATGGAGAAGGAGGGATTGTGGCATGACTGTTCTCTGTGGAGGGTACTTTCTCCTCTCTCTCTCTCTCTCTCTCTCTCTCTCTCTCTCTCTCTTTCTGTCTCTTTCTCTGGTGAGTGCATACACTCTCTAGCCAAAAAATAAAAAAATAAAAAAAATAATTGAACTATATACATTTGCATTGTTCAGTAATAATACCCTACAAAGATATTAAAATTATTTTTATCTAAGTGAAATATTTTTTTTTTAAATTATTTATTTTATTTTATTTATTCATTCATTTGTTCTTTTTTAAATTTGACCAGAGAGAGACAGAGAGAGAAAGAGTGAGAAAGCAAGCTGCCAGGTCCGGGACTCGAACCGAGGTCAGCCATGTGGGAGTGTCCAGCGCCTTAACCACCATGCCACCTGCTGGTCCCCTAAGTGAAATATTTTAAACTAAAGAATCCCATTTAGGCCCAGCCTCAAAGCATAGTGTTTGAGCACGTGCATTAGGAACCAGATCCCACATAGCTGACTACAGTTTATGTTACAGTCCCAGCAGCTTGAAAAATTCACCAGGGACGTGAGTATGTGTGCCTCAAATCTTGGTGAGATGGAGAGATGAAGGAAAAGGGTTTCTAGATGACCGTATCCCATTGAGGCATGCTTTCTCTCTATGCTCCCACTGGCAATTTTTGAAAAAAAGAATCACATTTTTAAGGAATGGTTAAAATGTACTTATTAAAAGGTCCATGTCGAAGGAGGAAGGCAATTAAGTAGTAAATTGGTTTAAAGTAGGGAATAAAAAGGATATTAATCAATATCTTCTTTGACATGGGTGGGATTTGAGGACCCTGAACCTCATCTGGAGTCTAATTTTACAGTTAAGGATTCTCAGACCAAGAGTGATTAATTTGCCCCAAACCACGAAATTAATTATTGATGAGGCCTGGGTTTGAATCTTGGTCCGACTTAGGCAAGCCTTTCCAACAGCCTTTCTCTGTGTGCTATGCCAGGTTTTAGCATGAAGTGAATTCAGGATAAACAGATTACTGAACAACTGATCACCCTCTGGGTTTAAAATTTTGTCAGTTTTTCTTTTATTAGTGTGGACTTTGTAGTTGATCTCTTGTTTGCCAATAGATGTCACTGCAATCAACAGCAATTATTACCAAGCATTTAAAGAATGTTAAGAATGTTCACGTGAAATAAGCAAATAGTATTAGTGGCTTGTAGCAGTATTCACACTTTCATTTTACTAAATATATGAGTTTATTTTCTGTCTATGTTTTTGGGGGAAAGGAAGAAAAAGAAGGGGAGAGAGAGATTTTTTTCTGTATTTATGATAGAGCATGTGTGCATGCTTGTGAAAGAGAGCTAAGCGCCCTTCATAAGTTCTCCAAACACCCAGGTCCCCTCCCTCCATTCCTCCACTCTGATGTACCTTGGGTACTTGTGTGTGTGCCTCCTGTGCTTCAGGCTGACTGAGCTGGGGATTCAAACCACAGTCACACAGTGTGGATTCTGGCTTCTCTTGAGCAGTGCAATATTACTGTACCATGGAGCTCGCCTGAGAGAGGTGTTTTTGACAGGCTCTCCTTGAGATCCTCCTGCCCCAGCCCCCCATTCAGCTAGGACCACAGGCACAAGGCACCCGGCCTGGCCTGTGTTAGGCTGGGCTTGGAACCTAACCTGGGCCTCCCATGTGGTCCCCAGAATGAGCAGTGGTGCCCTCCTCCATGTACCATCATGGTTGGATTGGTTTTTTTGCTTTTGACATTACAGAACAGGAGGAGAAAGTAAGAAATAAAGGCTATATTTTAATTTTCAATCTTGTGTTAATTTTTGTTTCATTTCCTACACAATCATCATCCTTTTATGGGTCTTTTCTATTTATAATTAAGTAAAACAAGTAGAATTCTTATTCTAGCCCTAGAAGTAGTGACCGACTGGTAAAAATCTTTTTTTTAATTTAGTGATTTTTTTTTTAAAATTCTGAAAACTTTCTAAGCTTAACCCTTCACATAATTCAGTTGCATTTATTGCAACGGTAAGTAAAACATGGTATTGTTTAAGACCTATCGATTAACATTTAAATCGTGTTCAGGCATTCTCGACTTTTTTATCCACCTTACTCATGTGATGCAGGAATCACAAAGAAGACATTTTTTTATCATACATTTTACAATGAAAGGTTAGAAAATACTGTTGTAATTGATAGAAAGATAATTCTGAAATAATGATGTGATTTTATTCAGGTGTGCCAGGGTGGGGCCAAGGGGGCATGCAACAGTATTTTGAGTGAAGTTTAAGAAACCTCACCAGTATTTTTCTAGTGATTTTCTGAAGCTATGATTTTTTTTTTTCCTTAAATAATGTAAAAGCTCACTTGAAGACTTGACTGCTCAAACAGAATCTTGACTGCACCTTTAGATTGTTTTGAGGCACAACTGCATCTCACTAGGAGATACCACATGTTCGATGTGGTTCATCAGTTTCTTTGTTAGCAACCCGATTCAGTGCTGGGAGCAATGAGGAGAGTTGATGACTGTTCCCCTCACTTAGGACAGGCTGAAATCCACTGCTGATTTCTCTGAATTTGCATTAGAAAGATGCAACTCCTGTGATGACCTGTTCTCGGCAGGAGAACGGGGGCATTAAAATGATATTAATTGAAGCCGGCCACGGAGTCCACGGTTGTGTTTATCTTGCCTCCTGTTCTGGAATAGAGCTATCATCCTGAGGCGAGCAGGGGGACCGAGTGTCACAGTCGGCAGCGTGAAGCATCCGAGGGTCAGATGTGGGAAACCAGGGATTTTGCTTTTCTCCTGCGTACTTGTCCAGGCAGCTCTCTTTGCCTACTGTTCGCTGGAGAGCTAGCTTGATATTAGCTTAATTGATTACTTCTCATGATAGAAACAGACTGACAGGTTGCCCTTAAAGAGAATAAAATCTGAGGGGGGGAGAAACAGGCCCAAGGTCGTCAGAAGAGAGAGGACAGAGTCTGAGGCAAGGATTTGAGCTGCTTCCAGCACTGAATGTCAGGAATGCAGACACCCTGAAGGGGACACACGCACCGGTACAGCCATGGTCCAGGGGGGTTTTCCAGGTAAGATTTCTGTTGCCGGCGGGATCGCGGTGCTCTCGGAATGCAGTCTTATGCCGTTTTCGTGTTGGTGCAGAATGTTGTTTTAAAGGTTTAAACAATTGCAAGCGAAAGCATTTATCTCAAGTAAAAGAGTGAGGATGCAAATGCATGTACAAGGATGGTATGAGAGAAGCAATCCTCTAAAATTCCTTTTAATACGTATTATGGCTTGAATTGTCCTTAATGATGTTTTTGAAAAGTGAAGCAGTTTATCAGCCTGTCAAGAATATACGAGTAGTTCAGTGCCAAAATTCTTAGCACTCTGTTCATGCAGCATCCTCTCCTTTCAGAACTGTAACTGCGAAGTAGATCTCCCAGACATTTATTACCATTGTTGTTGTTATTTGTGACTTCATCATAATAAAAGGGAAGATGATTTACGTTAGAGCAAGGTTATTCTCATCCATTTTCAAAACTGGCCAGGGCTTTGTTGTGGATGAAAGTAGAATATCATTAAGGACCCCTAGCACTAAGCAAAAGGTTGTTTTCTTTTTCTAAATTGTAAAATAGCACTGCAAATATTATTTTCTAATTGTGATTGAGGTCCGTTCATCTAAGCTTACGAATGTAAATTCACTAGGGGTGGGAGCTCAGTGCTTAGAAATACTACAGCAGTGACTTTCTTGTTCACGTATGCCTCTTTGGAATCATTATTGATAGATTGGCAATATGATTTCATGCAATATTCTCTTTAGTGTATGCTTTGCCTGACTTTTAAAAATTTATCTATTAAAACCGTAGCTTTTCTAGGGGATGTTAAATGTTCCCAACACAAATTAATGATAAATGACTGAGATGATGTATATGCTAATTACCCTGATTTACTTCTTATGAATGTATTCATGTTCTAAAAAATCACATGAATCCCATAAATGTGTACAATTATTCTGTCAATTAAAATAACAATATTAGTAAAAACCAGAGCTGCATTTTATCCAAGTAAGATATGAAATATTTAGGCATGACAGGGGTCGCCTCACTTAAGTGTTGCCTAAGGGAGGCCATGTAAACTCAAGGAGTTAGGCATGACAGTATAGGCTTTCTTTTTATTTTCAGCAACACATACGCAAATTAGGTTATTCCTACTGCAACAGCAGGATCTGTGCTGCATTCCTGATTTAAGCTATTCCTGGCCAAGCTGGCTATGCTGTCAAAGTGATTGAACAAGAACTTTTCTTTTGCCTGAAACAGTTTCTGAAGAGCTTAGTGTGAGGATCCTGAGCTGTCTATTGTAGTATCAATTCTGTGATTTCAGTTTAGCTGCACCACAATGTCATAGCTCCTAAATGAATGCGTTACAGATTCCCAGTGGTAACAGCTGTCCCTGTTGTCTTTCTTCCCATCCTGTAGTTGCAGTTGCTTTTAATTGTCTAGGTGATATCTTTTCAGTATACTTCTCAAACTTGTATTGATCAGGCAACTACAGGAATGGTCCCGAACATGTGGGGATCCTGTCTCTCTTCAGAGAAGTTTGTTTGTTTTCCTTTTATTTTAGGAACTTTCATGATTTTTAAAATCTGTTTCTCCCGATTATAAATACATGTGTGTTTTCATCTCTTTAGTGTAACCTGCCATCCCCCATGACTTCCTCGAACCATCCCTCCCCAACTTGAAGTTACCACTGTCCGTGCCTCAGAAACCACAGTAGAACCCTCAGAATCCCCATGGTGGTTTTCCAGAAGTCAAGTCAAGTATATCTAGTCAGTAGGGTTTTGTGTTCTTTGTGTTTTATTAAAATAGTATTTTACCTTAATTTGTAAAAACATCATTGGCTATAAATGTGTCTCATAAATAGATACAGATTAATGTGTTATTTGAAAGTTAAGTTTCCAGTGTTCCTGCTCAGGATTAATTGTTCATGATTTTTACAATAAATATCTTCAACTTTCATTAAAGATTTCTATTTATGTGTACATATTTAATTGCCAAGTATTTTAATGTTTTGGAACAATCTTGAATCTTATTCTCATATTCATTGGTTCTGCATTCAATTAATTTTAAAAGCATCTTTCATGTCTCTTTTTTGGCATATTTTACAAATTGTTAAAAGAAGAATGAGAAATAAAGGATGAGTCCCCAGTCTGCAGAAAATTTACTTTTTCTTTTATACTTATTTTGAAACATGTTATTTTAAACAGGTTTTGATTTCAGTAGTTCTTTGTCACTTTAAAATATTTCATATTTGCATATATGTAAGTTAACCAGTCATTATTGTCATTGATTCCATGTTGAACAGAAAAGGAGTATTGGAACTTGAATTAAGAGATAACATATCAAAAATAAGTAGCATTTAAAGTCATTTTCTTGCAGAGACTGCCTCTTTATCAATGATTGCAATGAGTTGGGAAGGTGAGACATATCACTCCTAGGTTTTTATTATGTTTTCTTATTTAGATAGTTATGTATTTTTAAAGCCTATTTATCCCATTCATGAGAGAGAGAGAGAGAGAGAGAGAGACAGCATCCCCAACAGGGTCTCAGCACCACATCCACCCCCAGTCTGAGCCTCATCTTGGGCACACTCATGCCAGGCATACTCAGGGAGGTCTCTGGATGTGAACCAGAAGCCTTCCCAGGTGGGTCTGCCTTGCAGAGTATTGCTTTTACTGCTGTGCCACTGTCCAGTCCCTGAGATATTCATAGTTATACAGTTTTTTAAATTTACTTCTCATTTGTTTTCCTTTATATCCATGATACGCCAGACTCAAGATTGTTGCATAGAATGAAGAATTCATTCTCTGTTTGGAGTAGATCTGTCCTAAGTCAATCAGTATTATTATTCCTATTTTATAGATATTAAAATTCTTTTTATGGAGAGGTTGGAGTGATTATCCATAGATTGGTGGAAGTCTGACATGGTCTCACTTACTCTAGTGGTATAGCCTATGTCCTAACGGATTCCTGGAGCCTAATACAGTCCTAAGTCTAAAGGGAGAAACACACTTCTTAATGGGATCTTTGCTCTCAAGAAGTTTGTAATCTTTCTCAAGAAAGAAAATATGTATAGATGCAGGAGCAAATGCTTTGGAAGATCCTCTGGAAGTTGGTGGAATTGGCAGGAGTTGGCAACACTTGACATTAAAGCATAGCGTAACTATTGGGGTGTGTAAGAGAGAAAAGATTGAAATGATCATTACAAGGGGATACATGTGAGAGCGTAGCAGGGAAGCAGAAAGGCCAAAAGTGGGATCAGGAGAAACATTCTAAAACATAAAGTTTAAGAATTTATTTCCTGAAATTGATATTATAGTGGTGGCTAACCCAAGGAGACTACATCTTAGAATACTGAAATAAAATCTCTCATTTTATTTTATTTTTTTTACTTTTTTTGAACACTTTATCTTCAGTAAGTATATCAAATGCTTTACACACATTATTTTTTTCAGTATATATTTTTATAAGGGTTTTTTTTTTTGTCTTACTATTTGATAAATAAAATCTAGATGATTCCAAATCCTATACATCTAACAAGTTTTAACTGTACATATTTTCAAGGACCTTGTCAAGCAATCTATTCCATTTGCAAAAGCAAATAGCTTATAGTTCTTTATGACTCTTTTTTTTTTTTCAATTTATTTTTTAGATCCACTCATTGGGCAAATAGACATGTAATCAGAATTTCCATAAAAAAGTCATACTGAAGTTCCAAATTCTGAAAAATGTTCACTGCTTTCTTCAGCAAACCACATTTTAATGTTGAAAGCTCCCATTTCAAAAAAGTCACAAACCAAATGAAACTGAAGTGGGGAAAAATACAGAAATGGAGGCGTGTCATTAGCCTTCAGGGTACACCTCACCAAATCATTGCATACAGCACAGTCCGAATCCGGCCTCTCAGGGTAAACACATTTTCCTTCCATCCCTGAAACATTTCTACATTTGGAGAAGAAATAGCAAGTCTCCTGATGTTAACCAGATGGGGATGGGTGAGTGTCTAGGCTTAAGTGAGGTGTTTAAATGACATTTTTAAAACTTGTATTCTGTGTCATTCAGTATTTTCATGTTAGTCCGAGGTAAGACAGAGATGTTATTAGCATTTTGTTAAGTGCTTGGAGTTGGGCTTGGGTTCTGGCTCTGTATTGGTTGTGCCCACTTTAGATTTTCAAAATCGGCCCTCTAATCCTACAAGAGCCAGTACAGGTAAAGTAAGAACATGCTGGGGATGAGAAGGTAGCACATTGCAGTTTCGCAAAGAAAAAAAATAATCATGAAGTAGAAAATGTTAACCCAAAAAAAAAGAAATTTATACCTAATGGATAGCTTACTAGCTTTCCATCTAAGGGTTTGCTTGAATACATCAGATGCTTTTTGGAAACGTTTTGATCACTCCTGCAGGGAAAAGACATGCCCATAGCGATAGTCTAGTAATAAACACAATTATGTTGTTTACGGCTGTTTGTCTATGCCGCGTGACCTCTTTGAAAACAGCTCTCTGCTTCCGTACAAAATTAAGTTAAATGCTTTGGTTCTTCAAATGGCAGCCACAGATTTAATTTATTTGAGTAACATTTATATACTATTTGCAAGTTGTTTAGCCACCTATTTTGTTTGTTCTTGTAGAAGAATCATTTTGGCAGGTAAACCGTATCTTCACAGATCCCAGAACCTATAACAACTAGCCTTCTGTCCTTCAGTCCCTCTGACGTCTCTAACTTTCATCTTCTGCCTATACTCATGTCTTTTGCTTGGTGTTTACATAATTGCTTCCCACTCGTAAATATGTCTTGAAATTAAGTGTTTGTATATTGGTCTCTTCTGTGGCCAGAGTGTAGGTCATTGTCGATGTTCCATAAATGTTTTTTGAACCAATGTAATAAAAAACACAGTTTTGCACCTAACTTAATGAAGATGCGTGGGAGAATAGACAAACCTATTCCGTTTATAAAATGGACATTCTCTTCAAACAGTGGCTCACTCAAAAAAGATGAAATCATTCTAACATCTACATGTATTTCTTAGAAGATTCTCTCTATGGACTTTCATAGTGGAATGTCGGTATGGAAAGAAAGTGCATTTTCTCCTACTGGAATGATGATTTTTCTAGGAAAGATCGTTTTTTTTTTTTCTAATTTTGAGAGAATGGACAGTAGAAAAATGGGCAGATGGGTTTATTTCCTGCTCTCAGTCTTTTTTTTCTCCTTTAGTTGAACCATCCATTGTATTCACTTCTTCAGTGTCTTCTGAACTAATCTGTAATATGATTTGTGCATGATATCATGCTCAGAACAAGTCATGAAAGTTTCTTGGTCAAGCAGGACAGAGTAAAAGTGTTTTCAAAGGGTGTGGCCTGCTGCATATTTTTGTAAATTAAGTTTTTTCAAAAGAAGTATTTATTTCACTTTATTACTATTATTATTATTACTATTTTCTAATTTACCATAGGACTTACCAGAAAGAGACACAAGGAGAGAGAGAGAGAGAAAGAAAGAGAGAGGGAGGGAGGGGAAGTGAGAAAGCAAGCCACCAAATCTGAGACTCGAACTGCTTTCGGCTATGTGGAAGTCTAGCTCCCCAACCACTACACCACCTGCTGGGACCTATAAATTAAGTCTTATTCGAACACTGCCACATTCGTTCTCATGTATTCTCTGAAATACTTCTGAGCTACAAAAAAACAGCAGAGTTGAATGGCTGCAACAGAGGCCATATGACTCACAAAGCCTAAAATACGTGCTGTCTAGTTCTTTTCAGAAAGTTTGCCAACCCCTGAGTTGTACCATAGTAATTAAAGCTTTGATTCTGGTGTGTTCAGATCCTGCCTTGTAACTTACTGAACTGTATAGCCTTGGGAACATTATTACAAAATTCTCTGAACTAGATTTCCTTTTATATAAGCCAGAGATTATACTACCTCCCTAATACGGTTTTTCTGGTACTTAAATGACATAAATTATGTAAAGTACTTAAAATGTTGGTTTTTCAGTGGTAATTATTCTGAAAAGTTAAGCTATATACAAAATAGATGTGGATACACATATATAAATCCTAGTACATTTATTTTTTTTTCCTTTGTACAAAACTGAAAGTTGTTGCCTTTGTCGTGGTATACTCTTAACTGTGAAATAATTTGTTACATGTTTACTGTGAGAAGTTATGATATGGTCATTATTTCTAACTCTCTGTAATCTGTTGGCATCAATTTTGTCAACCTGGGTAGTTATTTCAATTTTTTTCCATGCTGTAAAAAAAAATTAACTGTTTGGGGCCAGCAAGTGGCATGGTAGTTAAAGCACTGGACTCTCACATGGCCAACTGAGTTCGAGTCCCAGACTTGTGGCTTGAAAATCACGCCAGGCACATGTGAGTGCATGCTCAGAATTCCAGAAGGAGAATGGAGGAGAAGGGATTGTGGCGTGGCCATCCCCCTAAAGGGGTGATTTCTCACTTTGCCTTTCACTGTCTTTCTCCAGTGAGAGTACATGCCCTATGGCAAAAGCTTAAAAAAAATTAACTGTTCCAATATGAAATTAGCTTGCAGATATACCATGACCCTAATTCTTTCTGGCAAATAATAATATTAACTACTAAATCAATCAGATCAAAATATTTTGACATAAAACATCATTATATTTAATTGTATTATCCCCTGTGTGCTTGTTTGATATTTGAAAAGTATCTACAGACCTTAAAGCTCTCTAGAGTTGAAGTACTCTATGATTTGTAAACCATGATGATTTACCTTGAAGATTTTTCCAAGATTGCAGAGCATCTTCTGACTTACTTGATGGATTATTCTATCCTTATATGAAAAACCCCATGTGAATCTGGTCTTAAATGTACTTGTAGCTCTCATTTTCCTTGGGAACATAGAAGAGAGATTGTGATCCAGAGGGCTTCCCTGGAAAAGGGGAAAGAGTGCAGCCCCATACGTCAGACTCTCTCTGTTACTCTGTGCCAAGTGGCCAAGTTGCTGACTTCCTCTGGACTTTCAGTGTGTGTTAGACTAAATCATTCTTAAAATTCCTTCTAGTCCTATTTTTGGGAGGTTCTGTTTGGTTAGGGCAGTTAAAATCTTGAGGCTACCTTTTTTCAGTTAATAAATATTCAGAGCCTATATTTGGGCTTTTTATCCTGGAGTCTCTCAGCCTGTAAGGAACATCTTCCAGTTCCTTACATTTTCGGTTTGGAATATATAGGAATATTTGGAATATATAGGGTTTGGTTGAATATCTTATTTTTATTGTACTATCCATGAAACCTGTGGCTCAAGGCAGGTAAAATATCACGTCCTAACTCTCTTAAAATTAGGAAAGACAGGATGAGTAAATGACATGTCAAATCAGGCCAGCTAGACCTACACGGTACAACAAAACTTTTTGAAACAAATGAATATGGTTACATGCATTACATAGCAGATAATGTATAGCATTTTAGCTCCAAAATCTGGTCTAAGCTACAATACAACTTAAGAAAATTAAGTAGATAAAAGTTCAAGCTTTAGGAAATGACAATTTCCTCTTCTATAAATAACTCTGCTATCACTTTTAGAGTGGTTCTGTCACATGGATCACAACATAGTTGTTTGCACATAATAACTGCTCAAAGAATAAATGATGTTTTGTATTTACTTAATATTAGTATGAGTGGGATATTGTTCTGATGTTCTCATTATCTTTGGCCATATATAAATGTATATAATCCATAACTTAGTGGTTAAGAGGATAGGATTTAGAGTCACATAGTTTTAGCCCCAGGTCCTTTCTTTATCTCTCTGGAGCTTGTACCTTAACTATAAAGCAGAGACGAGTGCTAGCCAGTGGGACAGCGGTAATATATCAGTGCTGTAGGTCCCACATAAGATGGCCCAGGGTTCACACCCCAAGGCCTGCCTGTACACTGAGTCTGAAGTGCCTCTGTCTCTCACTCCCATGAAAGAAATAAATGTATATACTTAAACAAGGATTAAGTCACCTACGTCATCGGCTTGTTTAGAGGACTAAGTGACATAATCCATACGAAATCCAGAACATCCTTCCTGCGTCATAATCATTCTTTTCTTTATGTCTTCCAGTTACATAAATCTGAGCTAAGAATAAAGGGGGTTTTATCTTTGAATGAAGTATAACTTTTGTGAAGAACATTTTTAATCCCTCTTGATTTTTTTAGAAATTTCTCAAAATTTTGATAGCAATAATTATTCTAAAAAAAAAAAGATCATTGTACTGAGCATCTTTCTCAGTGTTCTAGGTTTCATTCAGTTCCAGATGTGGGAAACACAGACTCTGATTTTTGAGTTTCAGCAAGGTCCATTTTCACCAAAAAGGACAGAGTTAAAGATGGGAGGGTTGGGGGCTGGCAAGTGGCATGGTGTTTGAGACACTGGACTCCCACATGGCCAACCATGGTTTGAGTCTCAGACCTGGCAGCTTGCTTTCTCACTTTCCTTCTCTGTCTCTCTCTGTCTCCCTCTCTCTCTCTGTCCCTGGTCAAATTTTAAAAATGATTAATAAAATTAAATAAAATAATTTAAAAAAAATAGATGGGAGGATGGCTATGTTGTAACAATACCCAGGCATTCAAATGGGAAGGAAAGGGGCTGCCCATTTTAAAGATGAAGAGATAGGGTTCTAACTTTATGGTTAAACTCTTTTAACCAGTCTGAGAAGTGAGTAAAAGCACTGTGCTCTTTACTGGCATTAATTCTGTGGAACGTCTAGAACTATGCCTTCGTGTAAATTGGAGAAAGTAACCCTCCCCCAGAAGACACTGATGGAGGTGCACAGAAACCTTAGCATGACAAAGGCCTTTGAGTAAAGGTAGAAGGAACCCCTTTATCCTTCAGACACAGTCTTTCACAAGGGCAATAAAGCCAGGAGTGATGCACGGATTAGATAACAACCCTTCCTCGCCGTCTCAGCTCCGCACCTGCGGGCAGTGCACATACTGCAAAACCAGACACGCTTGCTTGTATTACTACAGCTTCTGAAACTTAGCCCTCTGGCATCTTGACCATGCCTACCCTACGTTCAAAGCCACGACAGAAATAATCAGAAGAGTCTCACGTGCCAAAATGGATAGGGCTACATTTGTACTCCCAGCTCACTTACTTTGCTTGAAAAAGATTCCTGTACTACATTTTGCAAATAAAGTTTGCATTTGGTTTATCATATTTTATATTCATATAGGATGAAAAAATTTAGAATTTGGCAAACCGACTTTAGGTAGGCCTGCTGACCAACTGCACAATCCACAAATGAAAAGTATAAGCCTGACAAACCTGTCCCCATAGCTCTTGCTGTTGGTTCCTTTATTATTTCACTTTTACTTTCACAACCTACCATGGCACTGTCATAGAGTTGTTGGGTTGTCAGAAAAGTCATAGCGCATTTTTGCACAGAAAAAACGTCATGACTTTTCCAACTATCCAATGTTTATTATGGAGAGAAGTCCATGAAGCAAGTATGTCTCAGTTCGTTTTAAATTCAGCAGTCTCTTGTAAATGCTTTGTACAGAGAACATTCAATAAAAACATGAATGTGGGTGGGACTAGCAGTTGGTGTAATGGCTGTGTCGCTGTACTTCCATGTAGTCGACCACAGTTCAAGTCCAGACCTGGTGGCTTCAACTCATGCTGGGTATGTGTGCATGCATGCCCAAGATCCTGAGAGGAGAATGGAGGCGAAGGGATTGTGGCGTGGCCATCTTCCTCCTGGGGGCTGATTACTTGCTTTCTGTCTCTCTGTCTCTCTCTGTCTTTCTGATGAGCACACAAAAATCTCTCCAAAAAAAAAAAAAAAAAAGAATGTGGGCCAGCAGGTGACCTAGTGATTGAGGCACGAACTCCCACATCCCGGGTGGCTAATCACAGTTCAGGTCTCAGACTTGGTAGCTTGCTTTCTCACTTCCCCCTCTCCTCCTCTTGTGAACACATGTGCCTTATAGGAAACTAAAAATATAATAATAAATAAAATTAATTCTTTTTTTAAAAAAGAATGAATGAATGTCAGGATATTGAAAATGATGCAGAAGACATGAGTATGGAGGGATTGGGGTGTTGACTATGTGGATTTTTTTTAAGAATTATTTTATTAAACTTTATTTCTTTAAATTTGACCAGAGAGGGACAGAGCAAGAGAGAGAGAGAAGGAAAGTAAGTAAGCAAGCCTCCAGGTCTGGGAGTTGAACTGTGGTCAGCCATGTGGGAATCTAGTGCCTTTAAGGACCACACTACCTGCCAACCCCAATTTTTTTTTCTTGAAATACTCATTTTAAATGTCCTGTGTGGAGTTCAGTTTTGACTTACTTGTACACAACAGTGTTTCAGTTGACAAAGCAGATAGAGGCAGCTCGACCTAGTTGTGTAGAGTAATTGGACCATGTTCATGGTAAGATATTGAAGGGTTTTGAATGAAGTGACATTTGTAATTTGTAGAAGACTAATCTCGTAGACATTTTTTTTAAAATTTCTTACGTAAATAAGAGAGAGAGAGATCACACACCCCCACAGGGTTTCCATACTACAGCCCACTCCGCAGCCTCAGCCTCCGATGATGGTCATGCATGTACCCAGCAATCTCAGGAAGGTCTCCGGACATGAATGTGGAATCACCCCATGGGAGGCAGCCTTACAGAATATCACGTTTTACTGCTACACCACTGTCTACCACCCCCCTTGTGTTCTTAAAGAACTAAATTGCTGGGGTCAGCAGGTGGTATAATGGTTATGTCTCTGGACTCTCATGTAGTCGACCACAGTTGAAGTCCTGGACCAGTGGCTTAGAACTCACGCTGGGCACATGTGCTTGTGTGTCCAAGATCTTGAGAGGAGAATGGAGAAGGAATTATAGTGCGGCCATCCATTCTCCCAGGGGTGATTTCTTGCTTTCTGTCTCTGTCTCTCTAGCAAGCACATGCAACCTGTAACAAAAATCTCTTTCTTAAGGAAAAGAAAAAAGAGAGTTGCTAATAAATCACAATAGGAGAACTAATTAGAAGATACATTTGTTAGGATTAAGTTCCTCTGTAAGTGAAGAAACTCCAAAATATCAGTTATTAGAGGAGGGAGGTGTTTTTCTCACAAGTGTAAGTGTAGAAGTGGATTCTGCAGTGTGTCTGGGACTGGGCTCCTTCCCGACTGTTGCTGTCCTGGGCAGGGGACTTGCTGTCCTACATCCCTCCTGGTCAGGAGGATACCTGAGCGCACCAGCTGGGAGGGTGGCATTCCAGCCAGCAGGAAGGAAAAGAAAGGAGAAGGCAACCTTCTTTGTGAGAATATTTCTATGAAGTTGTACTTAATCCTTCAGTTTATATTCCTTTGTGCATAGTTTAATTATACAATTAACTACAGAGAAGGCTGAGAAATGTTATATTTCTTCTGGGCAATTCATGCCCGACTGAAAAAGTGCAGATTTCTAGGACTCAAGGGGTAGAATAGATGAGTAAACCAATCAGATTTTCCACTGGTGGATTTTTTAATACACAGAGAGAGTCTATAATCTAATGTAAATAGTACTTTTCTTAGACAATAAGACATATATAAGACATATAGGCATTCATCAAAGAAGCATTTATTGGGAGTTGTCGCGAGAGCCTGTGTGGAAGTGAGGCATCAGGACAGAGCCAGTATTAAAAACTCGGCGGACGTGAGTCAGTGAGTATGCAGAAGCCTGGCCCAGACCCTGAGGAACATCCCAAGGAACCCTGAGAGTGGCAAGTTGAAGTGCACTTTTTCAGTTTTCTGAAGAGGGCCTAAAAACATTAGGCCTTTGTACACATCTGTCTGAAAGCGCCTAGTCCCCGCACCCTTTAGGCCATCAGCCATTTTTGTTCTTTTTTAAGAGAGAGTTTTGCTATAGGGTTCATGTGCTGGCCAGAGAGACAGAGAGCAAGAAACTGCCCCCCAGGGGGAATGGCTCTTCTCCAGTCTCCTCTCAGGATCTTGGGCACGCACGCACATGCACCGGCATGAGTTTTAAGTCTCCAGATCTGGGACTCAAACCGCAATTGACTATGTGGGAGTCCAACGACATAACCATTACACTATCTGCTGGTTCCAGCCGTCAGTATTGTATTTTATTTATTTATTTATTTATTTATTTATTTATTTATTTATTTAGGAGAGGTTTTTGCTATAGGGCACGTGCGCTTGCCAGACAGAGAGAGAGAGACAGAAAGCGAGAAATCACCCCCCAGGGGGGATAGCCACACTGCAATCCCTTCTCCTCCATTCTCCTCTCGGGATCTTGGGCACGCACTCACACGCGCCCGGCGTGAGTTTAAGCCACCAGGTCCGGGACTCAAACTGTGGTCGACTATGTGGGAGTCCAGCGAGATAGCCATTATGCTAACTGCTGGTCCCGCCATCAGTATTTTAATAATCTGTTTTCTTTTTGACTCTCACCTTGACCATCATTTTATATTTTTGAATTGACTAGGGAAAGATAAGGCTGCTAAATATAGTTTCATGTCACCTTTTAACAAAATGTGTGTGACTTAGAATTTGTAAAGGCAAGGGTGATTTATGTTAAAATATTTATTCTGCCTTTACTAGCTGATAGTCTTGGGCTGTTCATTTAATCCTGCCCAGTCTCAGTGGTAAGGTAACTGTCATTCAGAAGGCTGATCTGTTATTGTTATAAATTTGAGCTCAGAATTGCCCATAACGGATTTTGCATTAGTCTGAAATAGATGATTCCCTGCTTGCTTTCCTCTTGTCCTGTTCCTTTTCTATTTTGCCCCCTCCTTCCTCTCAGTTCCATTCCCCCTCATTATCTCTTCTTCTATCTTGTGACAAAAGCAATTGCTCCCTGATGTGCAAGATCCTGTCCAGGTTCTGACCACTGGCTGCAGTCACAATGCACTCATTCTAAAGACTAGACTCAAAGGAGAACAGGCTGGCTACTATACCTGAAATAATCCCTTTCCCATGTTAGCGTCTCAGCTCTGTCTGCAGAAGGTGAAAGATATAAAAGCCGGTGGATAAAGTATTAAATGGTGCGAAAGTACCAACACCTCATCGAAGACAAACATCTATTACTCTGTGGGAGGGATATGAATGACAGGTTTGTCAGATTCTTTTGACAGCCTTTGTATCTTTTCTGCATTTTTATGAAAATCATCTTAGTTAGCAGTTCTTCAAATTTTAGTCTGATTCTGTTAGCGTCTTCAGCTGTGTAGGATATGTGCTTCCTTGGTCTCACCCAGCCGCTTTTCAATAGAGTTTTTATGTGGTCTCTTTCCTAACTCTATTGTTTTGCAGATGCAGATCTAGAACACAATATAACCTTGAGTAAATTTTTAAGTGTTAACTTTTTTTAATAAGACTGTATTTTGTTTATTTAATTTATTGTGGTAAAATGTATAATTACCATCTTCACCATTTTTAGTTTGTTTTTGTCTTGTGTTTTGTTTTTAGTTTTGCTATAGGATGCATGTGCTCTCCAGAGAGGGGCGGGGAGATATGAAAATCACCCCCCAATGGGGGGATGCTACACCACAGTGCCTTCTCCTCTATTCTCTTCTTAGGATTTGGGGCGCACACACATACATGCCTGGCATGTTTTTCAGGCTCCCGGGTCCAGGATTCAAAGTGTAAATAGGCACTGTGGGAGCCAGCTGCTTTAACCACCATGCCATAGGCTGGCCCCTTAACCATGTTTAAGTGTATAGCTCAGCAATGTCAGTTGCATTTACACTTTGTAAAACAGATCTCCAGAACTTGTTAATCTTCTCAAACTGAAGTCCTATACCCATTAAACCCCAACTTCTTGTTTTGATTTTATAAATTGTAATCTCTCTTCCCTCTACCCCCAATAACCACCATTATACTTTTTATTTCTATGATTTGACTTCTTCAGATCCCTTATAAGAGGGGAATCACACAGTATGTGACCTATTGTAACTGAATTTTAAGCCACTGGGTCCAGGCCTTGGTTATTTTGCTGGACTCCCATATAGTCCACAGCTGACTACATGAGAGTCCAGCAACATAACCATTACACCATCTGCTGATCTGTCCCTTTCCTTTTGAAGGCTGAGTAATATTTCATTGTATGTGAATCACATTTTGTTTATCCATTCCCGCATGGGTGGACAGTTAGGTTTCTTCCACCTCTTCTCTGTTGTGACTAGTACTGCTGTAAACATAGATGTGTCTCATCAAGACCCTGCAGTCAATCCTTTTGGATAAATACCCAGAAATGAGATCGCTAAATCTTACAGTAATTCCATTTTTAATTTTTTGAGGAACTACCACAATGTTTTCTGTAGCACTTGCACCATTTTACACTACTACCAACCATGCTCAAGGTTTCTAGTTTCTTCACATTCTTGCTTACACTTGTTACTGCTATTTTTTTATAGTAGCCATCCTAACACATATGGGGCAATTATGCTTTTGATATGCATACCTCTGATTATTAATGATAGTCAACATCTTTTAACATGTTTGTTGGCCATTTGTATAGCATCTTTAGAGCAATGTCTATGTATGTTCTTTACCCATTTTTAAAATGGGTTATTTGATTTTTTATAAGAATTATAGGAATTCTTTATATATTCTGGACACTAACTTCTTATTAGGTATATGATTTACAAATATATTCTTTCATCCTATAGACTGCCTTTCACTCTGTTGATTGTATGTGTATATTATGTTTTAGATGTTTGTTTGTTTGCTTTCGTTTTTGTCAGAGGGTGTTGCAAAGGGTGTTTCTCTTACCAGAGAGAAGCAGAGGGAGAAGAAAAATGCACCACCCAATGGAGCATGGTCACGCCACAATGCTTTCACCTCCGTTTCTCCGTCCTGTCATGTGCACGCATGCCCAGTGTGTTTTTCAAGCCTTCAGGCTGGCATTTAGATCACTTGGAGGTCCATGTGGTCCAGCTCCCTTAACCACTAGGTCACGAGGTTAGCCCAAACACCTCTTCCTTATTTTGATTATTTTACGAACTCTGTGACATGGTTGAGGCAGGCAGAATTATTTCCGTTTTACCAATGACCAGGCTGAGGTTGGATTAAGGTAATTAGTAGGCTCAGAATTTCACATAGAATAGAAAGCAGAGTCTAAGCTCTTAGCCCCAGGTCTGTTGGCTTTCTCTACTGTATCATGTTGTCTCTTCCCTTGGCTTCAGAAACCTATTAGAATGTGCTCACAGCCTGTTAAAGTAGTAAATGAGATCTTGCTAGTGACATTTTTTTTTTTTTTTGCCTAAATTCTATGTAAACATCATAAAATCTGAGATGCTATGGGATTAAATTGTTACACATAAATATTTGTTATTTAAAATGATTTAAACACAATTATGTTTAGTTTATATTAGTATTTATAATATTGGTATTATTATTTTTTTTGAGAGGTTTTCGCTATAGGGCGCGTGCGCTCGCCAGACAGACAGAGAGAGACATAGAGACAGAAAGCGAGAAATCACCCCCCAAGGGGGATGGTCACGCCGCAATCCCTTCTCCTCCATTCTCCTCTCGGGATCTTGGGCACGTACGCACACGCGCCCGGTGTGAGTTTTAAGCCACGGGGTCCAGGATGCGAACCGCGGTCGACTATGTGGGAGTCCAGTGACATAGCCATTACGCTAACTGCTGGTTCCCAATATTGGTATTATTTTGAAGGTTCTTATGGGATATTGTCTTGTCACTATTTAAAGAATAAATTTTAGGGACCAGCAGTTGGCATAATGGCTATGTCGGTGTACTTCCACGTAGTTGACTGTGGTTCAAGTCTTGGACTTGGTGGCTTAAACTCACGCCAGGCATGTGTGCGTACATGCACAAAATATCCTGAGAAGAGAATGGAGAAGAAAGGATTGTGGCGTGGCCATCCCCCCTAGGGGGTGATTTCTCACTCTCTTTCTCTCTGTCTTTCTTTCTGGCGAGTGCGTGCACCCTATAGCAAAACCACTCAAAAAAAAAATTTTTTTTTTACATTTTATAGGGCCAGCATGTGGCATGGTGGTAAAGATGCTGGGTCCAGGACCAGCAGTTAGCGTAATGGCTATGTCGCTGGACTCCCATGTAGTCGACCGCGGTTCGCATCCCAGACCCGGTAGCTTAAAACTCACGCCGTGCGTGTGTGCCCAAGATCCCGAGAGGAGAATGGAGGAGAAGGGATTGAGGTGTGGCCATCCCCCCTGGGGGGTGATTTCTCACTTTCTGTCTCTCTGTCTTTGTCTGGCGAGCGCACGCGCCCTGTAGTGAAAACCTCTCAAAAAAAAAAAAAAGATGCTAGGTCCCACACAGCCAACTGCAGTTAGAGTCCTGGACACGGCACCTTCAAGAACACACTGGGTGCATGTGCATACATGGCCAAAGTCCCAAGAGGAGAACAGAGGAGGAGGGATTATGGTAGCTATCCCCCTTGCAGGGTGCTTTCTCTCTCTCATCTGTCTCTCTCCAGCAAACCCATGTGCCTTGCAGCAAAAGACTTTTTAAAAAATTAAATATATGGCCTAGCAGGTGATGTGATTTAGTCGGTGTATTCCCACACGGCTGGCTGTGTTTCAAATCCAAGACCCGGAAGCTTGAAAATGACGAGAAATAAATGTTTTTTAAAACGTAAAATAATATTATGGCGCCTATGTAGTAATGAAGGGAGCCACATTCTCCCATGGCTAACCACAGTTCAAATCTCAACCGTTGAAGCTTGAAAAACATGCCAGGTGCATACGCATGTATGTTCAAAATCCTGGATGGAAAAATGGAGGAGAAGGGGTTGCAGCATGACCATGCTACTTACGGAGTGCTTTCTGTTGTTCTCTTGATGAGCAGTTACATGCTCTGGCAATTAAAGTATAATATATGTACTATGGAACTTAAACCCTCATAGCTTATTTCCTCATGTGTAAAAGGAGGACAGTAATAACAGTAATTTTTAAAAATGCTATGTAATTAAAAAGGATTTATGTAGTACTTTAAAGAGTTCTCTAAGAATAGGAAATAAGCAATGAAAGTCTACCTGCTACGGGAACAAATTTCAAGGATATATGGTTAATGAGTGCCAGACATTAAGCGAAATACTTCACTTGTATATTATCAATTTCCTAGAGCAAGAAAAGTGTTCTTATTTTAAAGATGAGAATGTGAAGTCAAGTAATTTGCATGAGGTTAACAGGTACAAAATTGTGTCAGTGGAATTTGGAAAATAGTTCTTTTTGACTTTACCATGTGACTTTTAGTGAGATCTTTCCGACTCTAAAGCTCATGTACTTTTCTAATTCACTGGTTCAACATATCTAAAAGATAGTGTTTCTTTTATTTCACCCCCTTCTAAAAGCTTATTGCTTCTAAGAGAAAGAGACAGAGTGAGAAAGATAGCACCCTCATAGGTTTTTGTTTTTGTTTTTGTTTTTGTTTTTTTGAGTTTTTCTATAAAGCATATGTATTTTCCAGAGAGAGGTGGAGAGAAAGAAAGGGATAAATCACTTCCCCTCCCCCATCCCCGGCGAGATGGCCATGCCACAGTACCTTCTCCACCAGTCTCCTTGGGATTTGGGACACTCCTGCACATAAGCCTGGTGTGATTTTCAAGCTGCCAGGTCTGGGACTCAAACTGCACAGCTGGCTGTGTGGGGTCCATACAGCACCTTAACCTCCACTCTACCTGCTGGCCCCTCAACAGGTTCTTTTTTTTTTTTTTTTTTTTTACCATTCATCCTTTGATGGACACTTAAGATGATTCCATATCTCAACTGAATAATGCTGAATAATGCTGCAATGAACATGGGAACGTAACTCTTTATTTTACATACAGATTTCATTTTGTTTGGATATATGCCCTCAAGTGGGATTGTGGATCTTATAGTAATCCTGTTTTTAACTTTCTAAGGAATCTCCATACTGTTTTTTTATAGTGTCTGAACTTAACATTCCTAGCAACAGTATGCAAGAGTTTTACTCTCTCCTCATCCTCTGTAGTACTTGTTATTATTTTTTCTTCTTGGTAATAGTCATTCTAACCAGCTTGAGGTGATATCTCATTGAGGTTTAAAGTAAATTTACAGAGTGTAGAATCCAATAGATTCTTTTTGTGACCCTAAGGAAGTTGAACAGGGAAAAGGAATAATAAAAACTGGGAATATACAATTAAGGATGTGTGTGGAGAAACAATAAGACATTGCAGAGTTGAAGGAGCTTTCCATCTCTTATAATTTCATGGAAGATAAGGCTGAGGAACTTCTAGCCCCAGACCTAACTTCTCACTAAGAGATCTAGCCTTTCAATGAGTGTAAGTATTTTACTTTTAGTATGAAACATGTCATAACATCATGTTATATCCTTTAAGCATACACAATAAAATTTATTTTAAAAATTATTGTATGTAAATGAAAAAGCATCTTATTTGAATTACAAGACATGTTGATTAATTTCAGGACCCACCTTGCTACCTCTTACTGACTTAACTTTGCCTAGATGGGGGGATACTAGCTTTCCCAGGAGGAATAGTTCATAAACAGAAAGAGTTTAAGACCTTTACAATATGTATTGGGATTTATGGGGAAAGGATAAGGTCTATCATACTAAATGATAGACTCAACAGGTTCTCGATACCACAGTCCACCCATGGCTTCATCTAGCCTTGGATCATGGGCAAGCATGTGTTGGGTATACTCGGGGGTTTCCATATGTTAACTTGGAACCTTCCCAAGTGTGTCAGCTTGCAGAGTGTTGGATTTTACCACCACACCATTGTCAAGTCCCGTGACAGTTTATAATAATGATGAAGCACCTGAACGACCCCAAAAAAGATGTTTTTTCTTAAGTTACTCTTGAATCTTTTATTATAGTTTGAGTCTTTAAAAAAGTGAATAAAACTATTGGGACCAGCAGTTAGCATAATGGCTATGTCGCTGAACTCCAATGTAGTCGACCGTGGTTCAAGTCCTGGACCCGGTGGCTTAAACTCACACTGGGTGCGTGTGTGTGCGTGCCCAAGATCCCGAGAGGAGAATGGAGAAGAAGGGATTGTGGTGTGGCCATCCTTCCTGGGGGGTGATTTCTCGCTTTCTATCTCTGTCTCTGTCTTTCTGGCGAGTGTACGTGCCCTATAGCAAAAACCTCTCCAATAAATAAGTAAGTAAAACTATTAATTAAAAATTTTCATTCAAATAATTGATTTCATGACCAATTCAAATAATGAAGAATTTGTAAGTTTGCATTTACATAATTGATTGTTTATTTATGCTTAACTTTCTCTGGGCCAGAAATTCTACCTATTTGAAACAGAGATAGTTTCTTTTCTCATGGAGCTAGAAAAATAGTGCGGGGGATACAAAAATAATATACAACTAAAGACATCTCAGCAAAATACTGTCATTTCTCGGGTGGAATTCTACTTCCTCCCTGAACTGTGTTCAGATGGTTATGGAGGTAATATGTGTGCACAGAGACCTTGGGTAACAGCCTAATAATTTCCCAAGCAGGTATACAGAGATAAGTTTGCTTCCACAGTATCAGTCACTAAAGGGACCAGGTCAGCTTGGCACATACCATGTTATAATCCTTTCTCCGCATTGTACTGCAGTTTGCTTTAGTACTTGGAAACTACCATTTTTTCCATCTAGAAATGTAATTAAACACCTGATGCTGTTCATACCACTGCTTATTGCCATGATCAGATGCCATGTGGAGCTTTTGCTGAGCATTACTGCATGATTGGGTAACATCCTGGAAGCGAAATCAGCCCAACTCTATTGCATGTCTACTATGCTCTAACTGTAATGGACTTGCAACGCAATACTTTTGTGCAATTGAAGAACCGTATTCTATGTTCTCTTGCTACTGAAATTGCACAACAAATGGTTGGAAAGAACATTTTTAAAATTACACTTAGCTTTTCTCAATGCTATTTTCAAAATTAAAACATTTGTACTGATTTCTCTCAAGAGTTAGTTTAAAAAAAAAAAATCCTGAAGTCATAACCAGAACTTTTTTATTCTTAGTTTACTGGCATCTCTAAAGGTCATAAGGCATTTTGAGCTGGGCTGGGGGTCAGGACTAGGTCTTTAGACAGTATTTTTTAGTGTGCTTAAGAATTACATAGGTTATTTTTGTTTTTGTTTTTTTTAAATAGTGACTCCATCCCCCCATCCCCAGAGATTTACATTTTGTGGAAATGACTTGGAGTCCAGACAAAAGCATTTTATACAGAGCTATCCCACATAAGTGCATGTTGGAAACACAAACTTGGGGATAGTAGTGCTCTTACTTCTTGTTTTTATTGTTGGATAATGTTCCATGAGCATGCAGCAATTTCTTTATCCTTTATAATGTAAAAGGACATCTTGAGGCTAATATTGTATAATACAGAATATACCATAGGGTCCACATTGTGTCTATCCAGATAAAGTTTACTTAATATATCATACCTTCTATTAAAAATTTGATCCTTGTATATTGATTGATTTGAATTTTGTTTATCTAGTGGGACAATTTTAGATTTTTTTTTACTATTAATTGAAGCATTTTTTTCAGCACTATATGCAATATTAAGGAAATAATATTAATGACTCTTGTTCCCTGACTTGTGTACTCTCAAATTAATGGCTGATTTTGTTTTCCATTCCTGTATAATATGGGTTGAATTTTTGTGAAAGGAAGGAAATGATTTAACTTTTGGGGATTTTCTTTTGAGTTCTATATATACTGTTTGTTTAATTCTGGCTTGACTTTCACCTAATGATCATAGACTCCAAAGCCAACTCTGGTGCAAATACCTGTAGCCTAGTGGTTGAGGGATCCGGAGCCCACATGGCCAACCGTGTTGTTTGAATCCTGACCCCAGTGGCTGATAAACATGCTGGGCCCATGTGTGTGCATGCCCCAAAATTGTGACGGGATGGAGAAATAGAGGAAAAGGGATTGTGGCATGACCACACCCCAGTGGGGGCGCATGCTCCTTTCTCTGTCTTTGGCAGCACACGTACCCTCTGGCAATTAAAACAAAATATGCAACCCATAAGTGCTATGGTATTAACTGTTATTATTATGCTTCATTTCAGTTCCTGTTTTAGTTGTTAATTTCCATCTGTAGGATCAGATGGTATTATCATATGTATATACTGGCAAAAATATCTGTTGAAAGGAGGGTAGTTCATTTATTTGCTGTAATGTCAACTATAGTTTCTTTTTGGCTGACATATTATCATTATTCTCTCTGATTTGAACATTATTTTGAGATTTGATACTTGAGTTTCCAAGCTGTTTCTTCTGGTTAGTTATGGTTTTCTTGTATATATTTTTACTTCTCAAATCTGTAGGTACTAAATCACTCTTAGAGAATTAAAAGTTTGTTGCAGCATTTAAATAGTAGATCAAGAGATATTATCATATCTGATGTTTTTTCTTCTTTTAAATTTGCTATTTGTATGTGTGCTTACCGAGGGGAGGGGGAAGTGAGCAAGCAAGCAAGCGAGAGAAAGTGAGAAAGCATTCCCTGTGGCAGAGACGGCCATGCCACGGGCACTTCTCTCCCATGCTTCTCTCTAGATTTGGGGCATGCATGCACATGTGACCAGCATGTCTTTCAAGCCACTGGATTTGGGATTCACACCATGTGATCGGCCATGGTCTGAGACCCAGACTCTATAACCACCATGCCAACCGGCTGGTCCCATACCTGATTTTTTTTTTAAATATGGAATTGTATTTAAAAATGTTTTAAAGTATTTTTTCTACTCATCTTCAAAAGTTTGATGGAGAATGCATAGTATGAAAAAGCTGTGGATTTCAAAAATTTTATAGCAGAATAAACTCATCTTTCATTTTTTTCAGTTTCTGAAATGCCCTCATATCATATTATTCCTTGTTATTTAGAAAAAGACCATGTAACCGAACGCTTCTGAAATTGTATTGAGTCATTATTCCCGTGAGTTGAACCTTCGCTATTACAATACTGGGCAGTGGCTTGAATTAAGTTTCTTTCTTGGGAGAAAGGCTGTTACTTAGCAACACCTAATATCCTATGATGATAGAAAAACACTCTGAGACCATACCGGAGACATCTTATTGACTTTCCTGGGCTAGGAAAAAGCATTTATGCTTTGAAGCAGAATTACGAGCAACTTGGGTTTCCTGTCTTCAGAGAACATTGTCATGGGGCTAGAAAACTCATGTTTAAAACAAGCATGACGATTTAGCGGAGACAAAAGACTATTCTCTCTCTCCAGTTCTAGTGTACTGCCCATTCAGGGATACTTGAATAAAGCCTGGTGCCTGAAGAAGTAGGTTACTTGTCTCTCAGCTCTGATTTTTATTTAGAAACGGAAGGACATCTGGGTTATTTAAAATAGGAGATACTGCCCCTTGACTAATGCATTGTGAAGTGTGGGGGAAGAGAAATATCTTTCCTTCCTATCTTGGGTTCAAGGCTGAAGTCCCTTATAATAAAAGACAAATTAACAAGAAAAAAGCACATGAACTTACTTAATGTAAGTTTTATGTGACTCAGGGGCTTTTGTAAGGAAATGAAGTCTCGAAATAATAAACCTGTTACTCAAAGAGTAAGCCTGTGAAATCTTTGTGAAAATTTGATGAAAAGTGTATAGTTTCAGAGAAATACAATTGGACGACATTATCTAATGGTAGTAAACTAGGGAGCAGGCGGGCAATTTAACGAGGCCTGCCTGTTAGATTCTTCTCTGTTCCCGTGTCTTCAGAGATAATGATGTTCCTTTTCTATGGGTATAAAAAAGGCACTTCTTTTAACCTGATGTAGGGGGAAGATGAGAAAAATCCTTCCTAGATTGTATGGGCTACTTAAAGGGGGAAGAGAGGGAGGGAATGGAAACCTTCTTGCTTTCACTGTATTCAAGGGCCAGGGTGCCCTCATTTGGGAAAGTATGTCATTTTGTTGTGTTTCTTTCCTTTTTGCTATAGGGCACATGTGCTTGCCAGAGACAGAAACAGAAAGAGAGAGAGGTAAAGGGAGAAAGCACCCAGGGACGTAGCCACACCACAATCCCTTTTCCTTCATTCTCCTCTTGGAATTTTGGGCACACACGCACACAGACCTGGTTCATTTTTCAAGTCACCGGGTCTGAGACTCAAATCACGTGGTCGGCTATGTGGGATCCAGCCACCTTAACCACCATGCCACCTGGCTGTCCCAGGGTGGTGTATCTTGAACCCCGTCAGGAGTCAGTAAAAAGCAATATAAAGATTGATTTTTTTATTACAAAACAGCCCCAAAAATACCCAAGTATGCTAGGATTTGGGACCACTATCATACTTTTTATATTTTATTGCTAGAAGTTAGTACTTAACATATTGAGTATGAGTGAGTGTAGTCTATGTGTGTGTGTTTATATACAGGAAACAAACTATGTTTTCTTTGGACTTTTTCTTAATTTTAGGAGAGAACACCATTGGCTTCAAGTAAAAGAATACTCTTCATCCCCCCTCTCCAAAATAATATCTTTTTAGTGAAATTAAGATGAGTTAATTTTAGGAAAAGCATTCTCATTATACTTTTCCCACTTATCCTATTATCGCCCCATTGGTTGCCATGGAAACAACTCCCAGCAGCCCTGAGAACAAATGCCAGGTGGTGTGGGACTCTCCTGCTGTGGACGCACATGTCTGACACAGCAGAGTAGTTTGCGCTGACTCAGCTGCATGCAGGAGGGAGGCTACCAGTCTCTCTTAAATTCTGAATTCAAGAATGAATTGGTGTGGGGACCAGCAGTTAGTGTAATGGCTATGTCACTGGACTCCCACATAGTTGACTGAGGTTTGCTTCCTGGACCCGGTGGCTTGAAACTCACACCCGCGCGTGTGCGTGCGTTCCCAAGATCCCGAGAGGAGAATGGAGGAGAAGGGATTGTGGCATGGCCATCCCCCCTTGGGGGTGATTTCTCGCTTTCTGTCTCTCTCTCTCTCTCTGTGTCTGGCGAGCGCACGTGCCCTATAGCGAAAACCTCTCCCCCTCAAAAAAAAGAATGAATTGGTGTGCAATATCTTGATTTTTCAAAAGTGAAAATTCAAGTCTGCTTTCCACCCACATGTTACCTTTGCTTTCCTCTCCCGTTTTGAAATTTTCGTTAACTTTTTGTCCTACCTACTGATTAGAAGCAATCATAATGGGAATGTCAGGAGACCCTTGAGATTTGGTAGGAAGACAGGTAGCTTCGGAGAGTAGAAGGGCACAAGGGAGAGGCAGAGAGATTGAAATCGTCATTTCTAAAGTAATCTGCTGTACAGTCAAAACCATCCTCTTGTTTAATCCTGAGGCATGATTATGGGACAGAGATAGTTTCCATATTCGATTTGCAAAGGGTTTTTTTATTAGATCTTTTTCCCATAGGGCATGTGCGCTCACTGAGAAGAGACAGAGAGAGGGAAAGTGAGAAGTCACCCAACCAGGGGGAATGGCCAAGCCTCAGTCCCTTCTCTTCTAGTCTTCTCTCAGGATTTTGGGCACACACACACACACACACACACACACACACATACCAGGCATGAATTTCAAGCTACCGGGCCTGGGTCTTGAATTGTGACCCACCATGTAGGAATCCAGTGCCTTAACCACCACGCCACGTGCTGGCCTCACAAAGGACATATTTAAAGGCTGCTTAAATTTTGTATCTGTGAACCTTATGATTGACCGTCATGTTCTCTGTAGGAAAAAAATCGTGGCATTGCATGGGAGATTAGTCTATAGTTTACATACTTGGCAGCCATGAGAGTCACCAAGCACCTTAGTACAGAAAGATTCCTAAACCCCTGACTCGCTGCCTCCTACTGGTGGGGTCCATTCCTGACCCTGTTTTAGAAACTCCAAGGCTGGTATGTTAGGTAGTATAGGAGAAAAAAAATTTTTTTTCTTTACCCATTGTGCAGGTCATGACTGAGGCTCCCAGGACAAACTGATTAACAACAGAAAAGCATAACGAATTTATTTAACTAAAATTTTATGTGACTAGGGTTGGCAGATGGTATAATGGTTACATCACTGAACTCCCATGTAGTCCACCATGGTTCAAGTCCCAGACCCGGTGGCTTAAAAACTCACACTGGGTGCATGATCATGTGTTCCTAAGATCCTGAGAGGAGAATGGAGAAAGAGGGATTGTGGTGTGGCCATCCCCCCTAGAGGGTGATTTCTCACTTTCTGTCTCTCTCTGTCTCTCCAGCAAGCACATGTGCCCTATAGCAAAAATCTATCTCAAAAACAATATATATATATGTGACATGGGAATCTTTAGAAATAGAGAAAGACTGAGGGAAAGCTGAGTATTATATTATATATTCTTAGGGACAATCATGCAGAAATATAATTGGAGGACAAGAGGGTATGGTTAATAGTAATAAACTTGGAGAAACTCAGCAAAGCCTGTCGGTTCAAGGTTGTTGTTTTGTTCTGTTTGTTTGGCATCATTGCATGACATCCCTTCCCTTGAAGTATAGGGTAAGACACTTGTCACATAAGGGCCTGTGGGGGTGAAAGGAGGCAGGTCAGAAAATAACCTTCCTAGGTTTTATAACCCACTTCAGGGAAGAAAGGGCAAAGTGAATTCTAGTTCCAAAGCACACTCCAGGGGAGAGGGTTGAGAGAGACCTTACTGGTTGAAGTAAGGTCTCACTTTCGTTTAGTTCAAAATACTCAGTTTGTCACAGTACCTCACTTTGAGATATCATGTTCTGGGTTGTGACAGTAGCTAGCCTGGCAATAAAATCTAAGCCTTGAAGATAATCGAAGGAGACGAGGCCTGGAACCGTTGTTTCAGCTTCCTTCAGGTCACCTTGTCGTCTTCCGGTCTGAGAGGGAGCTGTGGTATGACAGACAGCACAGTTCGCGGGTTCAGCAGACCTGACCCTAACACTGGCTACATCACCTGACCTCTGCGAATCAGTTAGTTCACGCACAAATGATGGTGTTTACAAAGGTGTGGAGAGGACTCAATCGAACAATGAAATGTTTCTTTTATATAAGGAGGCATGATGATGATTTTAGTGTTCTAAAAACAACCTCTTAAGCTGAGAGAGAAATGTGAAAACTTGAAGTCTTTCTTTTCCCAAAAAAATAATATTATAACTGGGCATACTGGTAATTCCAGCTTCCTGGGGGACTGAGACAGGAGGATCAAAAGTTGGAGGCTAGGGACCAGCAGTTATTGTAATGGCTATGTTGCTGAACTCCCATGTAGCCGACCACAGTTCAAATCCTGGACCTGGTGGCTTAAACTCACGCCAGGCGCGTGTGCATGCGTGCCCAAGATCCCGAGAGGAGAATGGAGGAGAAGGGATTGCGGTGTGGCCATCCACCCTGGGGGGTGATTTCTCGCTTTCTGTCTCTGTGTCTCTCTCTGTCTTTCTGGTGAGGACATGCGCCTTATAGCAAAAAAAAACCTCTCCAAAAAAAAAAAAAAAAAGTTGGAAGCCAGCCTGGACAACATAGCTAAACTTTGTCTCTTAAAAAAAAAAAAAAAAAAAAAAAAAAAAAAATATATATATATATATATATATATATATATATATATATATATATATATATATATGTGGGTGTGTGTGTGTGTGTGTGTGTGTGTGTATTAATACTGGAGAAATTTAACATTGTTTGGTAGAGAAACAATTGAACTGTATACTAGAGACATTAGTTTCTGCCTCTGCATTAGCTTTATAATCTTTCTTCAGTCCTTTATCTTTAAAATGGAGGGCAAGGAGGCGAGTTGGAGGAGTTGTTAGAGAAGGCAACCTTACGTGATTTCTTTTGCCTGCATTTGAAGTCTTTGATTCCATGATATGGTGAAAGCATCGCAGTTAATTTATCTGAAGAATTGTACCTGTCATCTTTTAAATCCCTTCTAGCTATGAGTCTAAATAAAAAATGTAGGCTAACTTAACATCTGAGGCTTGAAAATGTTAACAAAAATGCAGGTGAAGCGTGTGTGTTAGGGAGCATCAGGCACTTTTACTATTTTTTTCCTCTTCCTGTTTTATGGTACGCTGAAAAGAGGATAATCTATACACCTTTTTGCTTTTCAAGTTTCTTAATTTTAATGGAGTGGATTTTGAAAGATAATATACACGATTTGTACAAATTCATAGAACTATTTTTTGGTAGCACTAATTGGCTTTGTTAATTTTGAATACAAATCTAAAAAGGAAACTGTCTTTTTTAACAAAGGATGCATTGCCTTCAAGAAAGCATTGTATTTGTCTAGTACTTTCAGGTTTCAAACTTTTTAAAAAAAATTTTTAATAGATGGTGTGTGCATTTCCCAGAATGAGACAGAGAGAGAAAGAGAAAGAAGGGAAAAAGCACTCCCTAATGGGGTGTGGTCAGGCCACAAACCTCCACTTCTCCATCCTGTCAGAATTTGGGTCACGCACGCACGCACGCGCGCGCGCGCGCGCACACACACACACACACACACACACACACCCCAGGTGCATTTTTCAAGCCTCTGAAGCTGGGTTCTAACCATATGGTGGCCATGTGAGAGCTGACTCCCTTAACCACGAGGCTACTCAGCCAGCCCTCAGTTGCTCAGGACCATGTTACAACAAGGTGGCATAGCAGTTAAGAGGACCTGATCCTAACACTGACAGAATCATAATCATCTCACCTCCAAGAGTATCAATCAATTCATCTTCAAACGATGTTTACAAGGGTGTGGGAAGAACTGTAAAATATTCCTTTCATGTAAGGCTGCTTTCCATCATGAAAGGTTTCTATCACAGAATGATAAGAAGGTTCTAAGAAACAAGAGAACATAAACAGGGGCGTTGATGCTTTCAACAGATTTAGACTGACCACTTTCTATAGGCAGGCCCAGGGCAGAAGACAGCAGGACCGAGGTGGATGAGGAGCCTCCTAGAGTTCTCATTCTAGGAGAGGGAAGTAGGAGGAAATAAGAAATCTGAGATGTTTTCAGAAAGTACCATTAAGCTAGCCAAAAATGGATTCGCATCTATACTACATCAGTTACTATCTGGGTGACCTGTGGTAAGTTATCTAATATATCACCCTCATTTCCTACATTGGGAATGCAGAGGAAATTCTTATCTAAAAAGTAAAGAAAAAAAAAAAAAGAGGGATAGAGAAATCAATGAATTAATTTATTTTATTTTACTTTTAAAGTTTGCTGTAAGATGTATGTACTTGCCAGAAAGAGAGAGGGAAAGAGAGAAATCACTCCCTGGGGCGATGACTACACTGCAATCCCTACTCCTATTTTCCTTGGGATTTTGGGCACACATGCCTGGTGTGTTTTCCAAACCGCCAGGTCCAGGACTAGAACTGTGCAGTCAGCTGTGTGGGATCTAGCTGTTTTAGCCACCAAACCACCTACCTGATATAGGAGAAAATTTATGGAAAGATGTTAGCATAGTTTGTGCAACTTACCATGTCTCTAATAAATCGTTAATAAGATTTCATAGCAATTCAATTATGTTCAACTCTATAATGTTCCAAGGTTTGCTCTTTTTTTTTTTTTTTTTTTTGGCTGAATTTCATTCTGTTGAACTTAACCTCATTCTCCCACAAAAGAAAAAAACAATAAAAAGAAGTTAAGGAAAGAGAATAACTGATTAGCATTTAAATAAGCTAGATTCAAGATTATTGGAAATGTCCCCTAAAATGAGGCTTTGGTATTATCAGAATGTGGCTAAAATAGATTCGGAGTTGGCTAACATTTCTGTAGTATTCAGTGTGGCTTGCACACAGCAGTCGGTTTTCTCAGTGACTGCTATAATGGGTAGGTGGTTGAACAGCAGTTCAACAGCTATTCTTCTCATAGCTCTTATCTCTCCAAATTATAACCAGTTATACATATGCTTGTCCCCAGTGACAGATTTTGAAGTCCTTAAAAACGTTTAGTAGTAGATTTCTTCTGTATCACAAGAATGACATGAATTTGGATTCAATCAATATTAATTCATTAAATAAATGGATTTACAATAGTGTCATAAAAAATTACTGCCCAGAGAAATAGTACTGCTAGTTTCAAAAAGTCAGGATAATAAATCTATTGGTCCCTTGGTGAGATATTAATAAAGGAACCAAACTTTCAAGGGGCTCTAAGCTAATGATAAGGGTTTGATTTTTAAAAAGTTTTTTTTTTTCATTTAACATTATTTCTTATTATTGTTTTAATTTGATCAGAGAGAGACGGAAAGAGGAAAAGTCAGAAAGTAAGCTGCGAGGTCCAGGACTCAAACTGTGGTTGGCCATGTGGGAATCCAGCACCCTTAACCATCCCGCCAAGTGTATCACTGGAGCTAAGCACATTCACATTATGCAGCCATCACCACTCTCCATCACCAGAGTGTTTTCCTCTCCCCAAGCTACAGAAAGGGATTTTTTTAAAAAAAATTTTTAAGAGATTGTTTTGCTATAGGATGCATGCATGTTTACCAGAGGACAGAGAGATAGAGAAAGTGAGAAATCACTCCCTGGGGGGTGGCCACACTGCAATCCCTTCTCCTCCATTCTTCTCTTGGTATTTTGGGCACACGCGCCTGGCCTGAGTATCAAGCCTCTGTCTGGGACTCAAACCACAGTCGGCCACGTGGGAGTCCAGTGATGTAAACATTACACCATCTGCTGGTCCCTGAATTTAGTCATCTTAACTGGCATAAATGAGATGACATAAATGGTATGAATCTGATTCTGATTTTTCCTTTCTTATCCTGCATTGTTTTAAAAATCTCCTTATAATGCTACTTTTAATGAACAGTTTCTTACTGTTGATAGTACACAGTGATATGCACCTACCACTTCTCATCTATCCTCTCTCCCAATGATGAACACCCAGGCTATCTCCAATTCCTACCTCAGATAACATTGCAACAAGCATCCTCCAATTGTCCCCTTTGAGGCTGGGTTAGAAATCTGTTAGGATGTTTATGAAAGAGTGGAATCGCTGGTTTATCTAGTATGTGTATCGTTGATTTGATTAAGTATTGCCAGATTGCTCTCCAGAATGTCTGCACCAGTCAATATTCCCAACCTTGGTGCATGAGGATATTATTATTATTATTATTATTATTATTGCCTGAGTACATATGTGCTCACCAGAGAGACAGAGAAATAGAGAGAGGGGAAATTAGAAAACACCTCTCAATGGGGCTTAGTCACATCGCAGTCCCTTCACCATGTCTTCACCCTATCAGGATTGGTGGCATGCACACGTGCCTGGAGTGTTTTTCAGTCCGCTGAGGTCAGGATTCAAACATCCTGTCTGCCATGTTGGCTTTCGCTCCCTTAACTGCTAGGCCGCAGGCTGGTCCAGTGCATGAAGACTTCTACATCCTCACATCCCCACTAGGCTTAATGATCCCCTTTCATATGTTTGCAACTCTAATGATTTATACCTCATTTTAATTTCTCATTATTTTATTTTAATTTCCTATTAATTGATTTTATTTTATGTCTCATTTAGTATTTTGTTATCTTATTTGAATTCACATTTCTCTAATTACTAAAGAATTTGTGTATTTCTTCACATGTCTATGAGCCTTTTGAACTTATTTTTTTAAAAAACTATTTTACTTAATCTTATCCATTTATTTTATTTCTTTATTTAATTTGACCAGAGTTGGACAGAAAGAGAAAGGGAAAGTGAGAAAGCAAGCCAACAGGTCTGGGACTCAAACCCAGGTCGGCCATGTGGGAGTCTGGCACCTTTAACCATCACGCCACCTGCCAGCTCCTTGAGCTTCTGTTTTGACCAGATTTCTGTTGGAGTTGTCATCTTCTGCTTGATCTGTAAATGTTCCCTTGTCTTCCCTGTCAGTTTAAAATACTGCATATATCTTCTTGTTATTTGTTCTAGTCAGTTCTATTGCTAATGACAGGAACCACCTGAAACTGAATGATTTATTAAAATAGCTCCAGCTTATGGTTTGGAGGCCAAAGGTACAGGGGTCCTCTGTGGTGGGATTCTTTTGGCTGTACCCCAACATGACAATGGGCAGATGACCATGGTCTCCAATATTCCCTGCAGTTCCCTGCCTGCTTCACTTTCTTTTCCCAGGACTTAATCATGGGGCACCGCCTGCCCAACTGCTCAGTCACTAACCTCTTCCCAAATGCATATGGAAAGCATAAATAATCTGGTTGAATCTGAAAGAAGGGATCTTAATTCTAACCTCTTCTCAAGGTCCCACCCCTTGGGCACCCCAAGGAACCTCAGCAGAACCCCTAAATTGAAATATTATTTCTGTAAACTATCATTTGGGGTCAGCAGGTGGTATGCTGGTTAAGGGCACTGGACTCCCACATGGCCGACCATGGTTCGAGTTCTGAACTTGGCAGCTTGTTTTCTCTCTCTCTTTCTCTCTCTCTCTTGCTCTGTCCCTCTCTGATCAAATTAAAATTAATTAATTAATTAAATTAAACAATTCTTTAAAAAGAAGAAGAAAATTATTTTTTAAAAATCTATCATTCAACATTTTAACCTTTTAGCCTTAATATCATCCACCCACTAACTTAGAGAATCCCTACAACTGACTGGACTCTCACATTTCCTTGTCAGTTCATGGTTCATGTGCTTTTCCTCCTGCTGTTTCAAACACCAGAATTTTTACATTTATTTATTTATCTGATGATCCAGAGAGAGACATCACCCCAAACAGAGTCGTGACACCATGATACACCTCAAGCCTTCAGCTAGCCCCACATCACGGGCAGTTGTGTGCACAACATACTTGGGGAGTATTGGGCTCTGACCAGGAACATTCCTGTGTGGGATTACCTTGCAGAGTGTTGCATTTTACTGCTGTGCCACCATGTAGCCCCCCATCCACCAGAATTCTTCACATAATCAGATTCTGTACCTCATTCAAGCCCTAGCTCAAATTCTGCTTCTCCCAAGAAATCCTTTCTAGCCATGTCAGTTCCTTAATCTCTAAAAGCAGTTATTGCTAGCACAATTAATTTAGGACTCATTTACTGACCTCATTCATTCACCAGTACATTAGCATTTGTTCAGTGGTCAGAACTGTAATTTTAGGTTATTGTACTTGGTAGTATTTGTTGTGTCAGTGCCTGTCCTGTTAGGTCACATAAGCATCTTGGGGACAACTCTCATTCTGTGTGTCCCTACTTACGTTTTTGGTAACTAACCAACAAAAATACCTCAAGTTTATTTACTTTAATGTCATGTCTTAATTTTTTTCCTAGATAACCATATTTTTTTATGTTGGAAGTTTATTTTGCTGTTTTGCTAAATGTGTTCTTTATCATTAATGATGAGCTTTGTCCTTGAAAGTTCTTTAAGATCTCTTCAAAATCCTTAACAAAGAGGCAGATTTATTCTCTTTCTATAATAAGCAGCCACTTTTGCTTAATCATTTTAAGAGAGATTTATGCATAAAATTATTTTATGAGTTTTAACTTATCTGCTCACCTACAAAGTAGTGTTTGTCAAGTCTAGTAAAGCAATACCCTTTCCCACCTCGAGACTCATTCTTTTAGGTGAGCTTTCAATTTGCAAGATCCCCTCCTAAGGATACTGACATAATGTAAGTCAAGCATCAGACTGAGCATCGAGAGCACCAGTCAGGGTGGCTGCAATCTACTGTCACCCACTTGATGGGATACTGCTTTATGTCACAGCAGTCATCCAGCCATTGAGCCTGGCAGCACATCTGGCCTGAGCTGTTGCTGGGTGGGTGATGAGACTTGCTGAAAGCGGTTTTGTCCCCACACTGACCTGCTGGTGTGCTTTTGTGCACAGAACCAAAACAAGGAAAATGTGGCTGGCCAAATCCTAACATAGAACATTTAGACCATAAAGTGGAGATAACCAGGTAAGACAGAAGATACAGTAAAAGAATTATAGCACACACATAAGTCAGAAGTCCTTCAATGTGTATGCTATTTAATTGCCCCAACATCTATTAAATGGGAATAATAATGCCCATTTACAAATGAAGAAGTAGAACCCTATAGACATAAAACAATGTATTGATGTTAGATATTTAGTTGGGATTATATTTGTGGATGACATTCCGATTCGACAGCTAAACTAACTTCCCTTGGCTTTTGCTCACATAACCAACCCAGTGTTATTTTGCACCCTTGGTATATTTTAGGGAAACTTAAATTGTTTAAAATAAATTGATTTTTTTTCCTACGGGGCTATAAATCTGTAAGAGTAGAAACCATGACTGTTATGTCTCCGGGACCAAACCTCCTGCTTGGCCTATAGCTTGTACTCCATAAATACCCTTTTACTCCTTTGAGGGGCATCATTTCTACTATATCATATTAACTGTACTAGGTAAGAAAATAATACTTGGAAAGTCTAGACCAGTGTGAATCTGACTATTCTGAGATTTATAGGTGAGTTAAACTTCTTAAGTGGACATAAAATAATTTTTAAATGTAACCTGCACGTAAGGCCTTATATGACCTTCACTAGGTACTTGATTCTCAAAAAGGAGCCATGGTAGAGAAATCATAGAATGGGAAATGCTGACATCTCAGTAATATAGATTCAACTCCTCTATTTAAATATTTTTGTATCTTTTTTTTTTTTTTTCCAAATAGAAAAAATCAGGCAAAGATATGCAGACCTGCCTGGAGAGCTGCACATTATTGAACTTGAAAAGGATAAGAATGGACTTGGACTCAGCCTTGCTGGTAATAAGGACAGGTCACGCATGAGCATCTTTGTGGTGGGCATTAACCCAGAAGGACCTGCTGCAACAGACGGACGCATGCGTATTGGAGATGAACTGTTAGAGGTAAGAGGCATGCTTTTAGTTTTCCTTTTGGTGAAATGGAGGGGGTGGTATATAAGAAAATGAGGTGAAGGGAAAGAATGTTGACAAGTTATGTTTTCTTCAACTATTTAAAATCATACTCCAGGGACCAACAGAGGGCGTAATGGTTACGTCACTGGACTCCCACTTAGTCGACTGTGATTCGAGTCCCAGACCCAGTGGTTAAACTCACGCCGGGCACATGTGTGTACATGCCCAAGATCCTGAGAGGAGAATGGAGGAAAAAGGATTGAGGGATTACGGCATGGTCATCCCACCTCAAGGGGGGGTAGTGATTATTCTCTTTCTGTCTCTCTGTCTTTCCAGTGAGCATACATGCCCTATAGCAAAAATCTCATTCACTCATTCATTCATAAATAAATAAATAAATAAATATTCCAAAGCAAGAACAAAAATAAAATTGTTGCTTGCACATGTTATTTGCTGCTTGAGTAAAGACTAATCTCATGTGATATTGTAAGAGCTCTTAAGTAAGATTTCATAAGAACATATTAAAATATTATTATTTTGAATATTATTTTTTTTAAAAATTATTTATTGGGACCAGCAGTTGGCATAATAGCTATGTCGCTGGACTCCCATGTCGTCGACCGAAGTTCGAGTCCTGTACCCGATGGCTTAAACTCACACCGGATGCGTGTGCGTGCATGCCCAAGATCCTGAGAGGAGAATAGAGAAGGAATTGCAGTGTGGCAATCCCCCCTGGGGGGGGGGGGTGATTTCTTGATTCTGTCTCTCTGTCTCTCTCTTTCTGGCGAGCGCATATGACCTATAGCAAAAAATACCTCTCAAAAAAAAAGAAAAAGAAAAAAAGAATTATTTATTTATTTTTATTTTTTAAATTAGACCAGAGAGAAAGAGAGAAAGCAAGTCACCAGGTCCAGGACTTGAACCAGGAGTCCAATGCCTTAACCACCACATCACCTGTCAGCCCCAAACATATTTTTAATATTAATTCAAAATGGTTCTGAGCTAACTCCATGGCCTCGTGATTAAGACAGCCAAATCCTACATGTCTGAACCTGTGATTTGAATCCTGGACCCTGAGGCTTAAGAAACATGTGAGCACATGTGTGTGCTTGCCCAAAATCTCAACAGGGAGAGAAATGGAGGAGAAGGGATTGCAGCGTGACTTTCCCCACGAGGGAAGGGTGCTTTCTCCCCATCTCCTCTATATCTCTGTCTGTCTCTGCTAGTATACTCACCCTCTGGCAAAATTAAAGACAAGAAAAAAGGTTCAAAATTAATCTGTCAATATCAATCTAATCTTTTTAGTATTAAAATTCTCTTAAGGTTGGGATCAGCAAATGACATAATGGTTATGTCACTGGGCTGCCACACAGTTGACTGCAGTTCAAGTCCCAAACCCAGTGGTTTAAAACTCACTCCACACACATGTACATGTGTGTCGAAGATCCTGAGAGCAGAATGAAGAAGGGATTGGGGCATATCCATCCCCCTCGGGGAGAGTGATTCCTCGCTTTCTGTTTCTCTATATCTCCAGTGAGCACACACACCCTATAGCAAAAATCTCTGAAAAAAATTATATTGGGTTTTGAATTATCCATAAGCATAAGCTGTTGTTATCTTTCAGTTTTTTTGGAGAGGTGTAAGAGTTAACAAAAGCTTTTAAGCTTCTTGTCAGGAGATTTTAGTGTCTGTCAAGATGGTGATATGGGGAGAGGAGGGGTGCCAGCAGTTGGTGTAATGGCTATGTCACTGGACTCCCATGTACTCGACTGCAGTTCGAGTCCCAGACTTGGTGGCTTAAACTCTCGCTGGGCGCATGTGCGTGCGTGCCCAAGATCCCGAGAGGAGAATGGAGGAGAAGGGACTGTGGCATGGCCATCCCCCCTGGGGGGTGATTTTTCACTTCCTGTCTCTCTGTCTCTCTCTGTCTTTCTGGCGAGCGCACACACCCTATAGCAAAAACCTCTCAAAAAAATAAAATATATATATAGTGATACGGGTTAAGGCTTCCTAGGCTTCTAAATTAAGAATAAGATAAAGATAAGAGAAGCCAAGCAGAAGACCAACTCTCTTATAATTACTCTCTGCCTTTTCAATGAGCAGAAAAACTCATTTTTATTTTCCTGAACCTAAAGTCAGAGCTTCTGTTCTAAGTTTATCATGGTTAATGATATTTATCAGCTGGTTGATTCATTCATTCATTCAGCTAACATATTTTTCAAGGGCCTGCTAGGACTCGATACAGAAAAAGAAGAACCTACCCATTGTTTTCACTCAGATAGCTTACTGTCTAGCGGAAGATGAGCAAACATGGAAGGAGAGTGACACTACAAAGTGAAAATGTGATAGCAGTACTAAAGCTAATACATACTCAGTATCAGATGCGGCAACCTCTTTCATTGTCGAGATCACAAAGTACATGACGGTTTGGGGATTCAGTATCAGGCATTTTGACTTTTGACTCTTTGTTAACCACCGTGTTGGAAGGCCTTCTGGATAAAACACTCCAACATTTGGTCATCCGATGGAACTCAGTCAGAGACACCGAGGGTCAGACTGCTCCCTTGAAATGAGGTCTTACAGACTTTGCATTATATGGTTTCCTCTTCACACTCTGACTCAGAATAGAATTCCCAGTCTTCTTTAATTTGACTTGCCTAATAATATCTCCAGCTGAAGGCTGTCAGACACAACTGTGAGAGTGTCAACATCACCTTTCTTTTCCAAGCTCCAGTATCTTCTCTCTACTTGAAACCTGTTTCCACAGCGAAGTCTCTTCTGGGATTACTTTTGTTTTCATGTTCTTCAGTAACATAGTATCATGAAGGGTACCCACCCTCAGCAGTAGCACTGACTAGCATTGTCATTAATAAATAAAAGTCAAGGAGGATGGTATGTATCAACCAGCATCATTCATTGCTTCATGTATATTTCCTTGTTTTTCCTTTGGCTGATTTTGAAAGGTGTCCTCAGAAATGAGACTAAGTGATAACAGTGGTAATAATGACTAAAGTAAGAGCTAACTGGGCCCAGCAGATGGTGTAATGGTTACATCACTGGACTCCCACATAGTTGATCACGGTTCAAGTCCCAGACTGGGCAGCTTAAAACTCACATTGGACACATGTGCGTGCATGCCAAAATCCTGAGAGGAGAATGGAAGAGAGGGGATTGCAGTGTAGCCATCTTCCCTCGGAGTGATTTCTTGCTTTCTGTCTCTGTCTTTCCGGTGAGTGCATGCACCCTAGAGCAAAAAATATCTCTTAAAAATAAAGTAAGAGCTGATTTACTGAGTTTTTAGCTACACTGTACCCACATACTACACTCATTCATATTCATTATTCTTAGACCCCTATATGGTAAGTACTACTATCCCCATCTTATGGATAGGGAAAGTAGTAAAGTATCATGCTTGGTATTACAGAACTGAGTGTCCAAGCTCGGATGAGAACCCAGGCTTGTCAGACTCGTGCTCTAGTTGCTGACACATACTGGGGTCCCATGGTACTGCTTCACAACCTCATATGCTTAGATCCATGAGCGTTCTGATTTATACTGGTCTAACCTCTGGGGAATCATGTGTACTAAGTCACTGTTGTGTTGTATGTACCTAAACACAGGTTTCCTGCCCTGCCTCTACTATGGAAATGTTGCAGAGACATAATTTGGCACATCAAGATTCTAGTTCTGTTTTTTCTCTTAGATGTCAGAAACAAATGAGCTGTGGCTGCAGAGTAATGAGAGTGTGTTACAGGCTAAGCACAAAATTCAATACTGAGTACAGGACAACCACCACTGGCCTTGGAAGACTACTTGAATGTGCCCCAGTTCATTTGGTGTTTCAGAAGGGCCTTAGCTGAGTGCATGTGTAAGACATAAATGGTTTTCTCCTCTTGCACAATCAACACTACACCAAATGACACCAGACAAGTAAGGGGTTTTCTGCCACACACACCAAGTAAGTTTCCAGTGACGCTGACTGGGTATCCCGTAAGTCATTTTCATTCTCACACTACTGGAGATAGCATCAGATCCCAGAGGTTAAGTTCTGGGACCAGCACGTGGCGTAATAGTTAAGTCGCTGGACTCCCACATGGCTAACCATAGTTCAAGTCCCAGACCTGGTGGCTTGAAATTCATGCCAGGTGCATGTGCATGTATGCCTAAAGTCTCAAGAGGAGAGTGGAGAAGGGATTGGGATGTGGCCATCTCCCCTGAGGCAGGGGGTGATTTCTCGCTTTCTGTCTCTCTGGCTAGTGTACATACTCTATAGCAGAAATCTTTCTGAAAAAAAGAAAAAGAGCTCAGTCCTCCAGGACTGCCACCCCACCACTTTCAGATACCAAAAGCAAGTCCCAAGTTATATGAGCAGTACTTCTGACCAACAGGCTATGAATTGGAGGTTCCTATGGCCCCCTCCTCAGGTTCGATTAATTTGGTAGAGCAGTTCGCAACACTCAGGGAAACACTTTACTTACATGTACTCATTTATTATAGAGGACATTACAAAGGATACAGATGAACAACTGGATGGAGACCATAGATAGGGCAAGGTATGTGGGAACGTGGCGTTGTCCGTGCCCTCTCTGGGCACACCACCTTCTAGGTACCTCCACATGTTGGGCAACCTGGAAGCTATCCAAAACCCATAGTTTGAGGATTTTTATGGAGGCTTTATTCTATAAGCATGATCAAGTATCACTCTGTATATAATGGGTCATCAGAAAAGTCAATGTATTTTTCTGTTTTTCTGTGCAAAAGTGCGTCATGACATTCCCAATGACCCAATACATACATATGTATATATGTATGTGTGTGTATATATATATATATATATATATATATATAATATATATATATTTATAGCATATGTAATTTTGAATATGTATGTTATATATTTTTTTAGTTGACTTATTTATTTCTTCCATGAACGGGAGAGACAGTACTCCCTACAGGGTCTTTTTTTTTTTTTTTTTTTAATTTTTTTTTAATTTATTTATTTCATTCATTCTCTGAACATCATTACAGCATACAAAATGAGATTTTCCATCCAAATTACACTATATATTGTCTCAATCAAGCACATCAACAAACATGTTATTGTCAGCAAATGATCTTCCATTTCTTGTCTTCTGTATGTTTTGCTTTTTTCCCCCCATCCTAGATTCTCTATCTCTTACCCTCTGCCATCTCCCACTCTCCTCCCACAGTCTCTGGTATCTATGTTTGCTTTCTATACTGTTTTCTCCTCACATTTTATTGTAACGCCAAAGACCCTAATCAATCCAAATACCCTCATAGCAAACACAGGTGATACCCACATTTCCATGAACACAAGTCTTACTTTACGCATCCTATAAAGTAGCACCTAGCTGTGGCTACATATCCTACTGCAGTCATTGAATAGATATATATTTTTTTTTCTGAAACTTTTTTTTTGTAACTCAATTTACATTCCTTCCCTAAGCTTCATCACAGCATACAAAATGCAATCTCCCATCCAGTACACACTGCATAGTGATACAATCATGCACATTACAAAAAATTTTCCATTACTAGTTCCTAGAATTACTTCCACCCCTCTTTCTGACCCTCTGTCCCTTCCCACCCTCCTCTCACACCACCTCCGGTGTCCACAATTGTCCTTCATTCCCTTCCCACCCACGTTGCATTGATCACACAATTTCCTACATAATCTAACTACTTTCAATGGTGAGTTCACTCATTACTACTAAGAAAACCAGTTTTAACTTAACTCAAAGAAATGCCAAGGAACTTTGCTTAAAGCCAGGAAACAAGTTAGGATTCTGTTCAAATGGAAGGTGCATGAACCTATCAGTCTCATGTACTTTTATCTTCTGTTCTGGTTCAATTTTCCTGATTAAATTCTGGGATATAATATTCAACTCCAGACTTGTCCGTCTGATTAAGTTGGCCACTTTCATAGTTTTTTGACTCTTATTTCCGTGTGTCTGTGTTTAATTTTCTTGATACAGCACACCCTTGAGAACTTCTTGGAGATCTGGTCTGGTGCTGGTAAATTCTTTCAGGTTTTGTTTATCTGAGAATGTTCTTGTCTTGTCTTCCCACCTGAAAGATAATCTTGCCGGGTACAGTATTCTTGGCTGAAATTGCTTCTCTCGTAACACTTTGAATATATTTTCCCATTCTCTCCTCGCTCGCATTGTTTCTGATGAGAGATCTGCTGTTAGCCTGATGGGATGACCTTTGTAGGTAACTTGATGTTTCTCTCTTGCCAATCTTAGTATCTTGTCTTTGTCTGCGGTTTTGGTCAACCTGGCTATAATGTGTCTTGGAGAAGATCTTCTTGGGTTGATTCTATTTGGGGTCCTTTGTATTTCCTGGGACTGGATCTTCGAATGCCTCTCTAGGTTTGGAAAGTTTTCTTGCAGGATTTCATGGAATAGATTATCAATGCCCTTATGGGTCTCTTCACCTTCTGGAATGCCAATTATCCGGATATTTGGACGTTTGATGGTATCCAGTACTTCTCGCATATCATTCTCAAATTTTTGAGCCATTTTCTCAGTCTTCGTGGTGGACTTTTCTAAGCCAGCCATTTTCTCTTCTACATCTGAGATTCTATTTTCTGAATGATCTATTCTGCTTTTAATACTTTCAAGGGAGATTTTGACTTCTTGTATTATAGACTTGATCTCTAGCAGTTCCGTTTGAGTCTTCTGTAAAGTGTGTAATTCCTCTTTTAGATCTTTCAAGAATTTCCTCATCTCCTGGAACTCAGCAACTTCTTTCTCCTTTCTCTTTAGCAGTTCATTATCTCTCTTTTCTTCTATCTCTGTTAGCTTCGACATTACAAATGTTCTAAATTCCTTATCAGACATTTCCATGACTTTCACCGAACTGCTTGTGGATGAAGGAGAGTTACTCTTTTCCATTGGAGGAGAGGTATTTTCTCGTTTTCCCATATTTCTCGTGATCCGACGGTGATTTCTTGTCATCTGATGAATGGCGTGTTTCTTTCAAATTCTTGAAGTTAAGCCTCAATGTTCAGGAGCAAGCAGACAGAGGTGTTCTAGAATCTGATTGCCGTTCTGTTGTGATCGCTGGTGCAGCAGATTCAGTAGATATTGGGTGGAGAGACAAGAAAAAGGAAAATGAAAAAGAGAGAGAGAAACAACAACAAAAAGAGAGAAAAAAAGACAAAAAATAAAAAATTGTAATTACTTTTCTTTCTTTTTTTTTTTAAAGAAAAAAATCACAAAACAGAAAACCGCGCGGCGCGCAAGCGCGCCGCGCGAAAAATCTAGTTCCCAGTAGCCATGAGGAGTCTGCTCAGAGAAGGGCTCAACTCTCCTGCCTGGGAGGAAGAAGCAGAAGGGATTATTAACAAAACAATGGGAGGAGCAGAGTGCCAGAGAAAAACTTTGCCTTTAAAAAAATAAAAAGGGAAAATTACCAAAAAACAAAAATGAGGAGACAGGAGCAGAGAGACAGAGACCTCAGAGACACAGAGACAGAGATAGAAGGCCAGAGGGGCTCCCTACCACACTAGCTCTGCTTGCTGGAGGCTGAATTATGAGTAGAAAATCTTCATTTCTCCTGTTCCCTGAAAAATCTAGTTCCCAGTAGCCATGAGGTGTCTGCTCAGAGAAGGGCCAACTCTCCTGCCACACTAGCTCTGCTTGCTGGAGGCTGAATTATGAGTAGAAAATCTTCATTTCTCCTGTTCCCTGAAAAATCTAGTTCCCAGTAGCCCCTACAGGGTCTTGATGCAGTGCTGTGCCCTTGACCAGCCCTGGATCGTGAGCACAGGTGTGCCTGGTGTACTTGAGGAGGTACAGACCCAAACCCAGGGTGCAAACCCAGAACCTTCCCATGTGGATCAGCCTTGCAGAACCTCGTGTTACCATTACACCACTGTCCCCCGTATTTTTGATTGTACCACAGTAGCACAGAATGGCAAGTAGCTAACTGTTAATTAAATCACATGTCCTCGCTCACGGACAGGAACTTTCGGTGTCTGTTTGCTAGTCTAGAGGCTGGAAGAGCTCTTCTGGGGTTAAAAGAAAAGAAAAGAAAAGAAAAGAAAAGAAAAGAAAAGAAAAGAAAAGAAAAGAAAAGAAAAGCAAAGAAAAGCAAAAAAAATTGTATCTTGCCTAACTGGACCCCTCTTATTCCTTCCTTTGACTTTTTAAATGTGGCACTTTCATTGCAATTTAGCAAGTTTGTCTTCATTCAGAGATGAAAAGAATTAAATGGCAGTAGGTTAATTTGTCTCTATCCTTCAAAGATTCTAGAGTTTAAAAAAAAGACAACAGCAACGAAATAAAAATCAGTTGGAGCACAGATTCCAGTGTCACTTACTTTGACTACTTAGTCTCCACTACCCTTTTCCTCTGAACAGAGATCATAATTCAGTCAACAAATACCTTCCTGTGCTTCTGATGCAGCAGGTGCTGATTCTCCCTGGGTGAGCAAAGTAGGCTGAGCCTGTTCTAACAGAGCTCCCAATCCAGAGAGGGTTGTGGGAATGAATGAGAGAAGACATGTCAAGTTTTGCCAGAGTATTTAGCCTACAGTAATACCTGAATACATTTCAGCCAATATTATTCACAAAATAATAATTCGTGTGTAGATTGGTGCAGTTCAGTTCTTTTTTGTTAATGTCTATATACTTGTCGTTGATAATCTGTCCTAGAGAGAAGTCATCTACTCCTTCTTTAACAGTTCTGTGCAATATCTTTCTCGAAGAGCTAGGAATTTTAATCATTTCTCTGTGATATGTGAGGAATTTGTGTATAGTTTAATACCAAGTCTAATGTGCTCTAGAGCTAAGAATAGGAAACTGATTGAGAACCAGCAGTTAGCGTAATGGCTATGTCGCTGGACTCCCACGGAGTCGACCGTGGTTCGCATCCCGGACCCGGTGGCTTAAAACTCACGCCGGGCGCGTGTGCATGCGCGCCCAAGATCCCAAGAGGAGAATGGAGGAGAAGGGATTACGGTGTGACCATCCCCCCCGGGGGGGGGTGGTGGTGGTGATTTCTCGCTTTCTTTCTCTATGTCTCTCTCTGTCTGGCAAGCACACACGCCCTATAGTGAAAACCTCTCCAAAAAAAAAAAAAGGAAACTGATTGAACAATGAGTACCGGGAAAGCTAAAAGCAAGTGATACAATAGCCGTTGTTGGGCTGTTGCAGTGTAATAGATTGTGGAAGAACACTGCATTATGTAGGAAGCATTTGCAAATGGACTCTTAGATTATACTTATGGGATTTCTGGGATAGAGTAAGTCATGTGTATTTGCTGATCCTCCCAAAATGTATTTTTTTTTATGATCTCTCTCCTCTGTTGAAATAAAGTGATGCGTCTTCATTATTTTCAACTCTACTCTTGGCTCATACTGTTTCTCATTATGACTTTGTAGTTAATATTTATTTCTTTGCTTGGAGCCTCCTTTCATTTATAGTGGATCTTCTTTGTTTCAGACCCTTAATTGAGGCTGACTTACAGGAACTAGAAAAGAGAATGGTCAGAGCCACATTGTGAATTCCTTTTTCAATCCAAAACTGCTTCTCTACAAGGGTGCTGTTTGGACTGGCGGCCGGCGTGCCATTTGCTGGCAGTCCTGTTGCTGTGGGATCGCATTGTCACAGTGGGAGAGCAATCGGCGAGTGCTGTCGATCGATGGCCCAGTTCATGTGGAAAAGAAATTTCGTGTTAAGTCCCCGGAAGACAATGTGATTACATCTCTGCCTCTGTACCCTTTTCTTCTCTTGCTAGTGTGGAGGTTACTGAATTAATTTTCAAAAGGTATTAGCATATCATTACCATCTCGACTGGAAAGAGACTTACACTGGAGTATTGGCTTTCCCTGAGCAATTAGTCCCAGAAAATGCACAGGCTTGGGCATGATGCTGTCATGTGAATATAGGATTTATTTATAATCTTCCCTCCAGTGCAAGTGTGGGAGGAGAGAGCCGATAGTGCTGTGCGGGGAATTGAAGTGATTTGTCAGGTGGCAGAAGGAGCAGAGTGGTGGCGCAGGAAGTGCACAGTTGATTGGGCCAGGAAATAGAGCGACGTCTTGTCCGGCCCCTGAGCCCTTCAAGGTAGAGGAAATATGAGGGGTACATTCCCTTGTAACATTTACCTGCAGGATAACCAAAACTACGTCGTGCCATTTTACATATTTATAACATGGTATTTAAGAACCATGAAAATAAAAGCATGACTACTTCTCATATTGGCCAGGAATAAAGTCATAGAACTAGAGATACACTCAGATCTTATTGTCTAGCAATACTATTTTAACAGAGAAAAAAACAAAAGCATCCAAGTTAAAATGACCCACATACATGCACCTGCTTCATGGCGAAGCTCCTTACCGATCCCTCACCCCACTGCAGTCTCAGCAGTTTATCCTTCACTCTCTGCTTGCTGCCAATGAATTAGTTGTAAAATCTTTCAAAACACGTAGATGTGATTTATAAGTATACTAAATAAAGCCCTAGTTTTTGTGAATCCACAAATAGGATTACTTCAAATGTATAGAAGCCTTTGTCACACACTTTGGCACTTTTCGATTTTTACCATACATGGGTATAGATTTATAAAGTGTATGTGTGTTTGTTTTTTTAATTACCAGAGAGTGTGTGTACTCACCAGAGTGAGAGACAGAGAGGGAGAGAAAGGACACACCTAATGTGGTATGATCATTACCACAGTCCCTTCTTCATTTCTTCATCCTGTTGGGATTTGGGGCTCACACACATGCACGTGTCATATTTTCCAAGCCATGAGGGCTGGGATTCAAACTGCAGTAGCCATGTGGGAGTCTAGCTCCCTTAACCACTCAGTTACAGGGCTAACCCTATAGTGTGGGGTTTAAAACATTATTTTCTCTATTTTCTAATTTTTCTTGAATTCATTCATTACTTGTGCAAATTTGTTTTAATTGCCAGAGGGTCCATGTGCTCACCAGTGAGAGAGAAAGAGATGAAGAGAGAAAACACACCCAGTGGGGTGTGTCAGGTCCCAGTTCCTTTTCCTCCATTTCTTCTTTCTATTTGGGACTTGGTTTGTATTACTGGGGCTGGGATTTGAACCATGGTTGGCCATGTGGTGTCTGCCTTTCCCAACCACTAAGATAAACAGCCCTAAACTGTTTTCCTTAGTGCAGTTATTATACTCTCAGGGGGTCAGCTTAGTGGCAAGCATTGCCAGATCTGTGTGAAACAGTGCAGGCTCAGTTCCCCTGTGGACCTATAAACATGGGCCTCGATCCTGGCTGGCTGAGGAGGCTGGGGAAGGGATCACAGAGTGAGACCCTGCTGAGGGTGTTTTTCTTTCTCTGTCTCTGTCCCTTTCTTACTTTCTGAAGAAATAAATAAACTTTTTTCTTTTTTAAAGAATTATTTAATTTTATTTATTCTTCTTCAATTTGACCATAGAGAGAGAGAGAGTGAGAAAGCAAGCTGCCACAGTCGGCCGTGTGGGAGTCCAGCGTTGCAACCACCACACCATCTGTCAGTCCCAAGAAATAAATAAACTTACACCCTAAGATGCTTCATGTAATAACATATCCCATTGTCAAAACAGTTTGAGCAACAAAAAGAAGAGCAAAGGATTTCAAATTTCAATAAAATTACTTTTGCTACATTTTTCTTAACAGAGAGAGATTCTTAATAGCTCAGAGTGCAGAAATGGATTGATCAAGTTTTTATTGTGGCAATGGTTGATCAAACCTGACCAAATGAACGTTGTGAGCAGGACCTGAATATCACCTTCTCCTATCTGAAGCTAAAGTTCCTCCTCTTGGTGTCCTCTTAAAGTAACCTGCAGCCCAGGTGCCATCTCAGAAAGTCGCCAGGAGATGGAGCTGACTGCATGGTCGGCCTCACACACCGGATCCCCCAGTCCTTCTAGCATCATAACCAATAGTTGTCAAAGACTTCCTAATCATGTTGCCTAAGTAATCAATTCTCTTATACCAAGTCGAGTCACGAGAATTGTTTATTAAGAGAAAGGGGGGCAGGGCAGAGCTGGGCTGTGGTGGAAATTGAGGAACTCCTGCTTGCCAGGCAGTGTTGAATTCTTTACATGCATTCCCTCTCTCTTTTTTTTTTTTTAAGAATTATTTTGTTTTACTTTATTTATTTATTTTAATTTGACCAGAGAGAGAGAGAGAGGGAAAGGGAGAAAGAAGCCATCAGGTCCAGGATCTGAACTGCAGTCAGCTATGTGGGAGTCCTTGCCTTTAACCACCACACCACTTGCTGGCCCTGCATTCCCTCTCTTAACTTTCACAACCCTCTGAAGTAAGTAAGTGCTGTTTGTGTATTTGTTTTAAGAATTATTTTATTTACCTTTATTTTTTAATTTGACCAGAGAGGGACAGAGCGAGAGAGAGAGCAAAAGAAAGAGAAAGTGAGAAAGCAAGCCACCAAGTCTGAGACTCGAACCGCAGTTGGCCATGTGGGAGTCCAGCACCCTTAACCCCCACGCCACCTGCGGCCCCAGTAAGTGCTGTTTTAATCCCTATTTTATGGGTATGGAAACTGGAGCTTGAAGGGTAGGATCAACATGCAAACACAGCTTCCCAACCCCAAAGGCTTCCTTCTTACAGTTATTTAGTTCTGCATTAATTCTAGAAGGTAGTAAGTGACTTTCTACTTATTTCGAAGTTTTGATGGGTATAGATTAGTGCACTTAATCCAGGACTGGTTTAAAATATCTGAGATGGGGACCAGCAGTTAGCGTAATGGCTATGTCGTTGAACTCCCACGTAGTCGACCATGGTTCGAGTCCCGGACCCGGTGGCTTAAAACTCACGCCGGGGGCGTGTGTGTGCGTGCCCAAGATCCCGAGAGGAGTACAGAGGAGAAGGGATTGTGGCGTGGCCATCCCCCCTGGGGGGTGATTTCTCGCTTTCTGTCTCTCTGTCTGTCTCTGTCTCTGTCTGGCGAGCACAAGCACCTTATAGCAAAAACCTCTCCAAAGAAAAACAATATCTGAGATGGTATCTCTCAGTGCAGTCCTGTTGTTATTTTTATCTTCATAAAGTTCAGTGCCACTTTGAATTCATTAAACAAAGAATGGCTGCTGGCTCTGTGGTGCAGCAGAAATGCACTGCTGTGGAGAAGATGGGCCCCACACGGTGACTGTGGTTCAGATCCTGGTATGTGCAGCCTGGAACATGCCAGGCACACCCCTAAGTGCCCAAGATCCAGAGAACTGGAGGCCTGGAGAAAGGGGGTCACAGTGTGGCAGACCCTACGGAGGGTTCAGCCCACTCTCTGTCTCACTCTCTCTTGCACACGCACACACTCTTACCATGAATTTTTAAAAAGAAGACCAATTGTGACCAGCAGATGGAATAATGTTTACATTGCTGGACTTCCACGTAGTCAACCATGGTACGAGTCCCGGACCGGGCAGCTTAAAACTCATGTGAGGATGGGGACACTGGATTCCCACATGGTCAACCACAGTTTGAGTCCCAGACCTGGTGGCTCGCTTTCTCGCTTTCCCTTTCTCTCTCCCTCTGTCTGTGTCTGGTCAAATTAAAAGCTAATAATAACAACTGGAATTAAATAAATAATTCTTTAAAAACAAGAACAAAAACTCACGTGGGGCATGTGTGCATGCATATCCGAGATCTTGAGAGGAGAATGGAGGAAAAGTGATTGTAGTGTGGTCATTCCCCCTGGAGGGTGATTTCTCACTTACTGTCTCTTTCTGTCTCTCATGAGTGCATGCACCCTATAGCCTAAAAAAAATTAAAAAAGATGAATGCACTTTGAATTCATTAAAAGAAAAAATGGTGAAATTATATCCATTATTTAAGAAGCAGAAGGAAAAATAATTACTTTTTGTGTTTGTTCTTTCACAATAAGAAAGCTTATCCAAACTTCATAATTAAAGAACTGTTCTTTGTTCTAGCATTGAGTTAGGGTGTTTTTTTTTTTTTGCTTTGTTTTTTGTTTTTTGGTTTTTTTAGAGGTTTTTGCTATAGGGAGCATGTGTTCGCCAGACAGACAGAGAGAGACAGAGAGATAGAAAGTGAGAAATCACCCCCCAGGGGGGATGGCCACGCTGCAATCCCTTCTCCTCCATTCTCCTCTCGGGATCTTGGGCACGCACGCACACGCACCCGGCGTGTTTTAAGCCACCGGGTCCAGGACACAAACCGCAGTCGACTACGTGGGAGTCCAGCGACATAGCCATTACGCTAACTGCTGGTCCCGTTAGGGTTTTATTTATTTTTTTTATTTTTTTTATTTATTTATTTTTCTTTTTTTGGAGAGGTTTTTGCTATAGGGCGCGTGCGCTCGCCAGACAGACAGAGAGAGACAGAGAGATAGAAAGCAGGAAATCACCCCCCGGGGGGGATGGCCACGCCGCAATCCCTTCTCCTCCATTCTCCTCTCGGGATCCTGGGCACGCACGCACACGCGCCCGGCGTGAGTTTAAGCCGCCGGGTCCGGGACTCGAACCGCGGTCGACTACGTGGGAGTCCAGCGACATAGCCATTACGCTAACTGCTGGTCCCAGGGTTTTATTTTTATGCTGCAGAAACTATTATGTAAAACCTAGTTCATACTGGGTGGCCTTGTTCTTTTCTGTGTTTCCTGCCAGGAGGTCCTTGAGCTCTATTTCTGCCATTTTTGTGTCCAACTGTGGGTTGTTAGAGGAAAAGTTGTGAATTATTTACTCATACTCCATTGTCTTTATGCTACTGAAATATTTAGGCCAAAAATCTCTATTCTGACTGTTACTGGAGGAACGATGATCATTTCATTTTTAACACTGCAGACCTCATTGTTGCTCTCACAGAAGCTTTATGTGAAATGTCTCCGGTGAGCCAGATTATCTGAAAATCATGGCAAGAAAGTGCTATGAGCACAGAAAATGAGAATGATGATGACTGGAGAAACTGAGATTACTAAGGAAAACTCTGAAAAATAGGGATAAGAATGTGTGCTGGGGAAGAAAATGGCCATGTGGGAGGATGAGTTTTCAGTAGTGCCTCTCTTAACCCCCCTTTCTTTCTGCAGTTCCCCCATGTCTTTTTTTTTTAAAAAAGAAAGATTTTACTTAATTTATACAATATAAACAAATTATTGAGAAGGAATAAATGTGAATCTAGAGGGATATGTAGTTAATAATACTTGATATATATATATATATATATATATATATATATATATATATATATATTTAAGAATATTTCAGTGTACTTATTTTTTGTGGGTTTGTCATACTTTTTATTAATTTTTTAAATTATTATTCATACATTAAATTGCTAGACATCATTTAGATTGCAAAGAGACTTTACCCAGCATGATATTCACCTCAGTCCAGCCCACACATCCTTATGTGACTTACTGGACAGTTCTCTGCTCCTCCATGCTCTTTAGTGTCTTCTCCAGTTCCTTTTTCTTTCCACTCATTGCTCTTGTGCATACTGACCTGAAATGCAGCCTGGAAATATGCACTCTCAGGTTATTGGGATGGGTTCTCTTATCTCAGCCTCAAGGCATAATTTATTTCTGTAGTTTACTTTACTGGCATAATAGAAATGTCCGTCCTGTTATCAGAATATAAGAGGCTATTTTTTCCTCTTAAAAAAGAAAAATCTAGCCTTTTGGCTGGAACCGCCATCTTCCAGTAATTAACCAAAATGACAAACACAAAGGGAAAGAGGAGAGGCACCCGATATATGTTCTCTAGGCCTTTTAGAAAACATGGAGTTGTTCCTTTGGCGACATATATGCGAATCTACAAGAAAGGTGATATTGTAGACATTAAGGGAATGGGTACTGTTCAAAAAGGAATGCCTCACAAATGTTACCATGGCAAAACTGGAAGAGTCTACAATGTTACCCAGCATGCTGTTGGCATTGTTGTGAACAAACAAGTTAAGGGCAAGATTCTTGCCAAGAGAATCAATGTGCGTATTGAGCATATTAAACATTCTAAGAGCAGAGATAGCTTCCTAAAACGTGTGAAGGAAAATGACCAGAAAAAGAAAGAAGCCAAAGAGAAAGGGACCTGGGTTCAACTAAAGCGCCAGCCTGCTCCACCCAGAGAAGCACACTTTGTGAGAACCAATGGAAAGGAGCCTGAGCTACTGGAACCTATTCCCTATGAATTCATGGCATGATGGGTGTTAAAAATAAACTAATCTGTGGTCTATAAAAAAAAAAAAATCTAGCAAACACTGCGTATTATCAGATAGTAATAAAAAAAAAAACCCTCCCTCCCCCCCAAAAAAAAACCTAGCAAGCACTGCATATTATCAGATAGTAATCAACCTGATAGGTGCAGTTATTTTTCATCAAAGAAAGTTGTTCACATATATATCATCCATATACAGATAAGGAAGAAAGAAAATAGGACTAGTGTCTGGTGAGGCAGTTTGTCAACTTGACACCTGGACTGGGATTTTCTCTGCTTTTTACCCCATGGTACAGAGAATGGAATAAGAATGGAGTGCTGGGGAATTTTCCTGCAGAGAGGTGGATGGTTAGGGATGGGACATGGGTTATTAGAGTATAAGAAAGGTAGTGGGAGTCCCGTGGTACCACGTCGAGCATACCTGTGACCCATTCCAGAGGCCCTGTCTCTACTAGGGGCTTTGGATTAGGAGATTTTAGTTTGGATTCTGGCGTACCACTGCCATACCTAGGACCCTTTTACAAGTCGCTGGATTTGTGAGTCTCTGTCCTCATTACAAAAGGACAGGAGCACCCACCTATCTGTCATGCTGAGCACTGTGATGGTACTGGATTACATATAAGATGTACTTTAAAAGCTAGCAAGTGCTGGACCAGCAGGCGGCGTGGTGGTTAAGGTGCTGGACACTCCCACATGGCTGACCACGGTCCGAGTCCTGGACCTGGTGGCTTGCTTTCTCACTTTCTCTCTCTCTCTCTCTCTCTCTCTCTCTCTCTCTCTCTCTCTGGTCAAATTAAAATAAATGAATGAATAAATTAAAAAATTGAATAAATAATTCTTTTTTTAAAAAAACTAGCAAATGCCTGTGATGTAATCCTGCCCCTGCAGGACTGACTCACTAAGATTAGTGTTTAAAAAACAAACAAAAGAAACAGACATTGTAAGGAGGAGAGTTAGGGACTTTGAATAGTCCTTTGACGATTGGATTGATTGGATTTTTTTTTTTTTTTTTTGGAGAGGTTTTTGCTATAGGGCGCGTGCGCTCGCCAGACAGACAGAGACAGAGAGATAGAAAGCGAGAAATCACCCCCCAGGGGGGATGGCCACGCCGCAATCCCTTCTCCTCCATTCTCCTCTTGGGATCTTGGGCACGCACGCACACGCGCCCGGCGTGAGTTTAAGCCACCGGGTCCAGGACTCGAACCGCGGTCGACTACGTGGGAGTCCAGCGACATAGCCATTACGCCAACTGCTGGTCCCCGGATTGATTGGATTTTTAGATTGTCTGTAGAAGAGACGAATAAAATATTTTGAAAGCAAGAGAAAAAACTTCTAGTAACAGAGAAAACTTTTAATCAGATTAGTTTGTTTTTTTTTTTTAACTAGACAAAGAACTTTATTAACCTTTGTTCCAAACTTTATTCCCAGGCTTCTTCAGCTTCATTAGCTGCAAAGAATGAACTGCGTATAAGCAAAAACTGAAAAGAGCTGCAGTGTCCAAGGGGCTTAGGCTTAAAAATATTAGAGATCTAGATTTTTATCAGATCCATAAACAAAACAAAATTTTAAAAAGCAGTCATATGTAATAAAATAGCAGCTCCCAGTAACTTCATCAAGTTTATCACTTTCAGAAGTTGACTCAATTCAATTTGCCTCATTCTTGGAAGCCTCTTCAAAATTCTCCACGAGATCTGGAACTTCATCATCATCGTCCTCTCCAGTAGCAAGTGGTGCTTTTCCATCCACAGGTTGTTTGGGCAGAGCTTCAGCCAGTCTCCTTAGACTAGTCAGACTGTCTGCCCCAAGCTGGTTTAAGATGCTAGGGAGCATTTCCATCAGCTGCTTTGTCTCAGCACGGCCTGTAATGGTGAAAGTCTTCACTGCCAGAGATGCCTGCACTTTAGGGTTGTTAAAGTGCATCACTGTTCCCTGGTTTGTAAACATATTCACTAATTCAATACCAGAGATATTGTTTACCCCTAACTTACCCCTAACTTCTTTAAGGAGAACTGAAGTTTTTTTATCATCTGCTGTAGCTGTTCTATGAACCACCTTCTTTCTGCGAGCAGTTCCTTTCCCTCCATTGCACACTTGTGCCTACAGCTTGGTGAGTTTTTCCTGGTTCAGGATCGTTTCTTTCATCTTGTCAGAGCAGAAAAGGAGCCGGGTGGGGGACTAGGGTTGGCACTCAGGAGATCTCAGGCAGACCAGCTGAGATTAGGCGCATACACGTGGGGACAAGATGGCAGCTAAAGGGAAGATTAGTTATTCTTATGAGAGGAGTGAGCACAAAGCTCCATGTTCAGTAGTTGGGAAAGTTTTAATAGCCGATACCAATGGTAGAAGAAATTCCAGGTCACTGGTCCCTTGAATCCTTTTTCTTATGTGACTAACAGTGCTATTATCATAGTTACTATGCAAGGCCTCAGCCTCTAGAGATACATGATTCTCCTGAAATATTAATGAGCTGTTAAGGAGTGGATTTACTCCTGTGTCCTTTTGCTTTTTCCCTCCTGTGTTGTGCAGGTTATAGGTCATTTTCTAGAGGCATGTATCTTTTTATCAGGCTAACCAATCTATAGCATCGGGGGAATATTGGGCAGGAATATTTCTCTATCCACTTCCTTGAAATTAATACATTTTTTTCCTTTTTTATGGAGAGGTTTTTGCTATAGGGCACGTGCACTCACCAGACAGATAGAGACAGAGAGACAAAGCGAGAAATCACCCCCCCCAGGGTGGATGGCCACGCCGCAATCGCTTCTCCTCCATTCTCCTCTCGGGATCTTGGGCACATACACACACGTGCCCGGCGTGAGATTTAAGCCACCTGGTCCGGGACTCGAACCACGGTCGACTACATGGGAGTCCAGCGACATAGTCATTACACAAACTGCTGGTCCCTTGAAATTAATATTTTAAAAAATATGTCAGGGTTTAGGATTCAACAAACTATTTTCCTTTTCTATTTAAATTTAGTAAGATGGGGACTATGTATTATTATAATGCTGTCTTTAGAAGGTATTTCAATTTAATTTGTTTTGTTTGAGAGAAAATAAATCTCTCATGCTTAAGCCTTTTTAATGAATGTGGTTCTTTGGGAACATCATACTTTACCAGAAAAAGATTAAATTGAAGTTACGGTGGACCTCATTTCAGCACTGCATCCATTACACTTAGTCCTTAAAGCTACCATCTTTGCCCAACACATTAAGTTGCTGCTTGATGTATTTGCCTTTTTTGAGAAAAAATTAAAGTGGTAATATATTTGGAAGTAGTTTCCATTACTGTAAAATTATGTCTTCAAGTGCGTTTTAGCCATCTTCTCTACTCTGTCACTAGCTTTGATATACATTTCTTCCCTCTGTTCTCCTTCTGTAATACTGAAGTGGTGGTTTTGAAAGTGAGCATCTTTTTTATGGGCTTGAGATTTTGGGGAGGAGCCAGCTGGTGGCATGGTAGTTAAGGCACTGGGCTCCCTCATGGCCAACCATGGTTTGAGTCCTAGACCTGGTAGCTTGCTGTCTCACCTTTCCTCTTTCTCTGTCTCTCTCTGGTGAGCATACATGCCCTCTAGCAAATAAATAATAATAATAATAATAATAAAAGTAATAATAATAAAATTAGATAATTATTTATAAAAAAATTTTTAAAGAGATTTGGGGGAAGGAAAAATATTCTATAAGTTTGCAAGGTATTTTTTAAACAGCACTTGGCTACTTCTATTACCTCTTGGTCTACTTTTCTCCTCCCTAACCCAAAGGCTGTACTGAAATACCTATGGTTCTTACAAGACCTTTAGTTTCACACCTGCTTCTCTCTCCCCCTCTTTTTTTTCATTTGCCAGAGGACACATGCACTTGCCAGAAAGGGAGAACGCACCCCCCCAACAGGGCATGGTAATGCCGCCGTCCCTTCTCCTCTATTTCTACTCCCTGGTTGCACTCTGGGCACACAGGCACACATGCCCGGTGTATTTCTCAGACCACACTGTCAACTATGCTGGGTCCAGCACCTCAACCACCATGATACCAGGTGGTCTGGCATATTTTTTTTCTATACTTGCTCCCAGTCCTGGTCTTCTGCCACCCTTGTCTCCCTCTGCCTGCTACGCTTCTGTCTATTCTTCTAAGACCAGCCTCCCTCATGGGAGAGGTGCCTCCCTGTTGCCAAGAAAAGATGATTACTTCTTCCTTTATGTCTCTGTCCATCATATGGCAGTACAATTGTTTGTTTCTAAAACCATGTTACTTAAAAGAGTACCAGATGCTTGAGGACAGAAATAGTGTGTGATTGAATAGTCATTTCTTTAATGTGGCTTTCGGAGAATCTGATATCTAGAACCTACTTAGTGTTCTGTACATGGTAACTGTGAAGATGATAATTCCTGTTTCCTCATCACTTAATATAGTGATCATTGAATAAGTAGATGAATATACCATATATCTAATATCTAATATACTTTTATTAGAATATTTCAGTGTCTGGGACTTCCACTTTGTGAATCTTTTAAAATCAAACTAAGATTTTATGTGACTAAAAATGTGGGGCCAGCAGGTGACATAACGGTTAAGACACTGGACACCCACATAGCTGACTGTAGTTTAGGTCCCAGACCCAGAGGCTTGAAACTCACACTGGGCATGTGTGCATGTGTGCCCAAAATCCCGAGAGGAAAATGGAGAGGAGATTGCACCATGGCCATCCCCTTGGGAGGTGATTTCTCACTTTCTCTTTGTCTCTGTCTCTCTGGTGAGTACACACACTCTATAGTGAAAATCTCTCCCACTCCCCAAAATAATGAACTACTGGAGCCAGCAGGTGGCATGGTAATTGAGGCACTGGACTCCCACATGGGTGACCTTGGTTCGAGTCCCAGATCCAGCACCTTGAAAATCACCCTGGGCACATGTGCATGTGTGCCCAAAACCCCAAGAGGAGAATGGAGGAGAAGGGATTATGACATGGCCAGCCCCCCAAGGGGTTCTCATTTTCCTTCTCACTCTCTGTCTCTTTTTCTTACTCTCTGGCAAGTGCATGAACCCTGTAGCAAAAATCTTTAAGAAAAAAAAAAAAATTATTCTGTGACTTTTTTTCCACGGCAGATAAATACCCTTAAGAGATGTTATTTAATTAGTAAGTAGCAAGACCAGCTTTTGTATTCAAAGAAATTTGGCTATAAATTAAAATTGTTGGTCTATATGTTGGTCATATTCCTTAAACTTCTTCATCTGTATATGATAATAACACATTCCTCTGCTGATTTGTACGAGACAAGTAAAGTAACATTTCAAGCATGTGTGCATATGTGTGTCTCCAGTGTGTGCGTTGTATGTTTTGTTTATTGTCATTTAATATTACTATAGTTATAAAAATATAGAAAAAGAATTCCAGGGCCAGCAGGTAGTATGGTGGTTAAAGGCACTGGACTCCCATGTGGATAATCACAGTTTGAGTCCAAGACCTGGCAGTTTGAAATGCACACTGAGTACATGTGCCCAAAATCCAGAAGGCAAATGGAGAAGAGATTGTGGCATGGCCATCCCTTCCGGGGTGTGTGTGTGGGGGGTGATTTCTCAATTTTCAATTTCCTTCTCTATCTCTCTCTCTCTCTCTCTCTCTCTCTCTCTCTCTCTCTCTCTCTCTCTCTAGTGAATGCACACACCTTTTGATGAAAAGGAATTCCAAAATCACTTTATATCTGACTAGTCAGAGATGCCATCATTGTTGACATTTAGAAATACCCACAAGAGCTTTCCTTAGACCCAGACAAAACCTTTTACATAAATGAAAATAACCTGATAAATAGGTTATGTGGTACCTATTACTTTTTCATCCAACACATTACCTTTTTGTGGCAGTGGCACAGGTTCTCATTTGTCAACATACAATGATAAATATAATTCTTTTGTTGATATTTACATAGTTATTCTGCTTTATTAAAAGTATAGCTGTGATAGACACTTTGATGCCTAAGTTTTTAATCTTTAGGATAAATTCTTAAAAGTTAAAATTGTTGGGACCAGCAGATGGCATAATAATCAGGTTGCTGGGCTCCCACATAGTTGACCATGGTTCAAGTCCTGGACCTGGTGGCTTAAAACTAATGCCATACACGTGTGCGTGCATGCCCAAAATCCCGAGAGGAGAATGGAGGAGAAGGGATTGCAGTGTGGCCATCACTCCAGGGGTAATTTTTCACTTTCTGTCTCTCATTGTCTCTCTGTGAGCACATATGCTCTATAGCAAAAATCTCTCTTAAAAAAAAGTTAATATTGGGGCTGGCAAGTGGCGTGGTGGTTAAAGGCGCTGGACACCCACATGGCTGACCATGGTTCAAGTCTCAGACCTGGTGGCTTGCTTTCTCACTTCCTCGCTCTCTATCTCTCTGTCTCTCTCTGATCAAACTGAAAAATAATAATGATATAATAATAAATAAAGTTAAATAAAATAATTCTTTAAAAAAAAAAGTTAATATTGTTAGATCAAAGATTAACCTATAAAAAATACTAATTAAGGGTCCAGTAGGTGGTGTGGTAGTTAAAACTGTGGACTTCCACATGGTTGACTGTGAATCGAGTCCTGGACTTGGCAGCTTGCTTTCTCACTTTCTCTCTCTCTCTCTCTGGTGAGTGTATGTGTGCACTCTATAGCAAACAATAATAATAATAATAATAACAATAATAATAGTGATACATAAATAAAATTAATAATAATAAAGTGAAATAATTCTTTTTAAAAAATCATTAAAACACTTAAGGTTTGTTCAGTTTTTGGTTTTGTTTCCTGCATGGGTGCTATAGTCAATTAAAGAGTTTACTGAAGGACCAACAGTTAGCATAATGGCTATGTCGCTGAACTCCCATGTAGTCGACCACGGTTGGAGTCCCGGACCCAGTGACTTAAACTCACACCGGGCGTGTGTGCGTACGTGCCCAAGATCCCAAGAGGAGAATGGAGGAGAAGGGATTGCAGTGTGGCCATCCCCCCGGGGGTGATCTCTCGCTTTCTGTCTCTCTGTCTCTCTCTGGTGAGTGCACACACCCTGTAGCAAAAAACTCTAAAAAAATAAAAAAAGGAGTTTACTAAAGAAAAAATTAACCAATAGATTATAGTGTCTTGAAATGTAAAGTTTACAATATATTTGAAGGTAAAACTGGGAGCAGGCCTTGCTGATTTTATTATCAGCAATTCAAGTTACATGACATTTAACTCAGTTTTTAAACAACTTACCACTTTTTATAGTAAATCCTTCTCCTTGAATAAAGTCATAGGTAAAGGTATTGTTAAGAATAATATATTATGGGAAGCTGGTAGGCGGCGTGGTGGTTAAGGACCCTGGACTCCCCACTCGAACCAACTGCTATTCAAGTCCTGGGCCCGGCAGGTTACTTTTTCACTTTCCCTCTCTCTCTTTCACACTCTGTCCCTCTCTGATCAAATTAAGTTAAATAAAATAATTCCTTTTATAAAAGGATAATATATTATTGTCATGATGTTCAAACCTCAGGCGAATATGTACTTGAACTAAATTTTAATTTTTGTATAATTAGTACTTCCAATCCTCACAGAAGTTAATTAACTTTTACTTCCAATTTGGTAAGTTTTTTGAGTAGATTAATTGAGCTGCTCTTCAGCCTAAATTTATATTCATGTTCAGTTGAACTATGGAAAATTAAGAGTAGTTGAAAACCTATCTGTTCATTATATTTTGAATAATTAATTTTATTCAAGCAAATCTCACTAAAGACCCCTAAAGTGAAAGTTTATGTAGTATAACAAAAGGATTTACATCAATTTACTTATACTGAGTCTTCACTGAATTAGCCCTAGTTCTACTTCTGCTATAAACAATGAACTATTACAATTAAACATCCCATTTCTGGTACATAAGTATAGGGAATTTATATCTCATGTCAGGTTTTGGGGATTTCTTCCCCCACTACAGTAGCAGAAACCAACCCACGGGGGGATAAATTAAGCAGAATGAAAACCCATTATAATATGGCTTAGAAATTTTGCAGATACAGGTGTTTCTGATTTGTGACTGTGGCCCTCAGTATCCAGAGCTGCTATAATTTGCTCCTGAATAACATTTCATCGAATTGGAAATTCTTAACCTGGAGGGAAAAATGAACTAACTTACTCACAAGATAAAATATTACTGTCTTTCTGGGACCTGGGGATTATGGAGCTGAGACCAAAGTGAACTAACCATCTGGAGGATCTTGGAAGATTCTCTACATTAGTAATCAGAAACGGAAGCTCAAAACAAAAGAAAACCAGAATTATAGGTTAAGAGCATAGAAAACTGCTTTGGACAGAAAGCATCTATTTTTCCTTCTTTTTTCTCCTTTTGAATGCCAAGGCAAATTACAAAATTTCTGAGAGCACCTAAGAAATTTAAAGAAGTATGTCACTTGGATGTTTATATTAATGTTTAGAATTAGAAAGGGCCTCAGAATCTGTATCAGTGGAAACTTTTCGATTGCAAAGAGCATACATTATTGAAAATACTGTTTTAGTCAGCTAGAGGTGCTATCATGAATACCGTAGACTGGATGGTGTAAGCAATAGACAATTATTTCTCAAGACTAGGAAGTTCTGAGGGTAGGATGTCCAATATCAAGATACAGTTCCTGGTAAAAGCCTTCCTGGTTTGTAGTCTCCTTGCTGTATCCTCACATGGTGGAGAGAGATGCCATCTCTCTTGTTTCCCTTCCTATATGCACAATAATCCTATTCACGAGGGCTCCACCTTCATGATATAATTACATCCCAAAGGCCACACCTGTAAATACTGTCATATTAGGGACTACAGTTTTAACATGTAAGTTTGAGGGGGAAGGCATAACCATTCAGTCCCTATTATTTATTGTCATTGTTGAGTCCTTCCTAAAAACTGAAGATCAAGGTACAACTGGGCCTCAGGAAATGATGTCTTTTCCTGCCTGTTTATCCATGTGGCAGAGAGTATGGCCATTGCCCAGAAGCTCAAGGAACATGCATAGTTAACTATGTGTCTCTGCTCCAGTTTAAAGCTCCCTACAGAGAGAATCTGGATTGTCCCAGTCCATGCCATATGCCCCTCAGTGTTGACCTGGAGTGACAGGCAGTACAGACTTGGCTGTCCACCAGTGGATAAGGGAGTTTGAAGAACAGTCCCCAGCAAAGAGACGTGGGTGGGTCCTGGCAAGGTTCTCCTGCGTCTACTATATCCTTTCTCTGGTCTGGTTTTCTCATCTTAGGGATGCAGAAATTGAGATGGAAAGGTATAAAACACACTTTTCACAGTCATGGCTTGATGAAAGCGAGATAATGGTACAATTTATCATCCGAAGTGGATCACTTTTCAGAGGGAGTGCCATAAATAATTAGAACATTAATCAGGGCCAAAGAGGGCTAGCGAATAACCCCCCTGTTCCTGCTCAGAGTCTGCTCTGTAGAGAACTGTGAGGATGATCTGTAGGGCCAGCTGGTGGCACAGTGGTAACTCTGTGCTCTGTGGTACTGGATCCACATGGGGAAGTCCTGGGTTCACATGCCAAGGCCTCTCGGTGCTTGCCAGACATGCATGTGTGTGCTGGCTGAGACGTGTGGTGAATCGTGGTAGAAGACCCAGTTCCCGGTGAGCCTCTCTCCCTTTCTCTCCATCATGGAAGAAATAAATAACTTTTTAAAAAAGAAAAGCCAACCTTAAGAAATCATCTCATATTTTCAGGCCAGCCCTGTGTCCTACTGACTAGGGGAGCTGGATCCCACATGACCAACTGTGGTTCAGTCCCACCCCTAACAGTTTGAAAAGCATGCCAGATGCATGTATATGTGCATGTGTGCCCCAAACCCTGACAGGACAGAGAAATGGAGAAGAGATTGCGGTGTGACCATATCCCTTAGGGGATGCTTTTTCCCTCTCATTCCCTGTGTTTCTCTCAGGTGAGCACACATGTCCTTTGTTAAAGGAATGGAAAGAAAAAAAGGCAAGGAAAGGAAAAGAAAAGATGGGAAGGAAGGAAGGGATCATCTGTTTTGTTTTTGTTTTTGCATGATGCAATGTGACCTCCGGGTGTGCCTTAAGATTATAGGCTTTTAAACTAATAGCTAAATCAACTCGGGCAAATTACTCAACCTCTCTGAGTTTCAGTTTTATAATCTTGTGAAAGTTAATAATACACCAGTTACCCTGAGAGTTAAATGAGATGCTAAGCGTAGAGTTCAGCAGGGGTTATGTGCAGAGTAAGCACCCAGTCAATGTTAATTATTATTAATTGTAATAAACCTGGACAACGTCAGAAAGGTGTAGAATTCCTTCTCTTTTCTTTCTTTCCTTTTTTTTTGCCTATTCTATGCTTGGAAGACCTCCTACATTTGTTATTTAAAGAATAAATAACATCTTTTCTGTAATATAATAAGTGATAGTTTAAAGTTAATTGTGCATAAAATGTATTATATTCTTTCTAATTACTTACTGCATTTTCTCTGGAGTGCATTTTCTTTAGTGATGAAGAAATAGAAAAGCTGTTACAGAGTTGGAAGCTATATACCTTTGATTTAAATAGTGAAATGGTTTTATATTAAATAAGGCTAAGAAAACACATGAGACAACTTCCGTTCCTGAACTCAGAGACTGCCCATGTGTCACTTTTAAGGCCAGAAAGAGGCTTTGTCTTGGATTGTTTTATCCAGAGATCTGCATTTTCCTTTCTGATTTAATCCAGTTGAGTCTGGTTTGGCTCTATCTTGAGTTTCTTACTCAGTTCCCAGTTTCCCACTACATAGCAGGGTTTCTCCAGAGGCCTCTTCACATTGGCAGGGAGCAGCTGCCTCCGCAGTAAACACCAGAGTTGTTGGCACTGGAAAACAAACATCAGTAGCAAGCAGGCTGCTTCACCTTTCTCCTGCCAGCGCCTCGGAACATTTCGGAGTAGCATAACTTCAGATGTACTCATAGGTACATGAAAGGAGTCACCTGCTTTCTTCATTTGAGATGAATATCAGTTTTCCTCTTAGTATAATGGTACTGTTTCTTCTAGCAGTATGGAGGGTCACTGCAAATAGGCAGACCTATCCGTAAACATGAAACGGTTTCATTTTCTACATACTCAGTCTTGCTGATCAAAAAAAAAAAATTTTTTTTAACTTCAATCATTGAAGACTGAAGCCCGTGTCAGAGAAAACTGGCTCACGGTTGATTAAGTGCCAACTTCCGTTACGGCCCTGCAATTCAGCACATCCTCACGGAGCACCACTGCGATCAGGGTGTAGGATACCTATGAACAGTTCTCAGCGTGAAAAATGGGAAATACCGGGAGGAAGATGCTGATTCCTGCCCTCAGAGAATGTAGTTCAGTTGAGTAATGATGTTTACCATGTGACAAAGACTGACTTTACCACGTCATGTTGGGTGTAAATGCAGTAAGGGAAATTTGGCCCGCTGGGTATCAGTGGTAGTAACCCACTATTGAAGCTAGACCCAAATGGAAGATCATGGGTTTGATTTCCTGGTTGACCTGTATGTACCCCCGAATCCAGCTGGCTGGGGACAGTCTCAGCGTGAAATTCTGCCGAGGGTGCGTCCTTCTTTCTCTCTTTTTGTCTCTTACTCTCTGTCTCTTATTCTCAAGAAAGGAAGGAAGAAAGGAAGAGAAAGGAGGAGAAAAAGATGAAGGAAGGTGAAAGAGAAGAAAAGAAGAATAGAAGGAGGAAGGAAGGAAGAGAAGAGAAATGAAACATTTTAAACCTAATGTCAGGATTTAAAGACAAGAGGTTTAGAACAGGCTTCCTGGAAACAGAAGCCAGGCACATGGGGAAGACATTAGCAAATAATTGCCTCAGTGCCTGGCATTGAATCAGGCTCATTCCACACATCATCTCATTTCCAAATAAGATTTAAAGATCCTTATTTGTAGTTCATTACAAATTAAAGAGAGTCAAGATATGGTTAGCAAAAAACATGATCATGCTAGAAATACTATTTTATCATCTGGTTTTGCAACTGAATGCATTTGGACATTTCCTATGTCACCAAGTATGCTTTTTTAAAAAATCTTTTTTCTAGAACTATTTTATTTAATGTTATTTTTTTTTTCAATTTGTTATAGGACACATACACTCACCAGAGAGAGACTGAGAGAGAGGGAAAGTAAGAAAGCACGCCACCAGGTCCAGGACTCAAACTGCAGTTGACCACGTAGGAGTCCAGTGCTCCAACCACCACACCACCTGCTGACCCCTACATTACTTTTAATAACTATGTTATTTGGGGTTTTTCTTTCTCTCTCTTTCTTCTTCTTCTTTTTTTTTTTTTTTTTTTTTTTTTTTTTTTGCTAAAAGGAATACACACTCTCAAGGGAGAGGAGGAAGAAACATTCCCCACAGGAAGTGGTTATGCTGAAGTCCCTTCTCTACCTTGCCCTCCTTTTGGGATTTTGGGCACACATGCATATTTACCTGGCATGTTTCTCAAGCCACCAGTCTGGGATTTGAACTATAGTCAGCCAGATAGGACCTGGCTGCCTTAACCACCAGGCCATGGAGCCATCCTAACTATATGATTTCTTTAACTATTTCCCTTATAATGAAGTTAGGTAAACAGACAAAAGAAAAATTAAGCCATGAACATATTAGGAGAAATTACATAATCTAGAAGGTAAACACATTTTTAAATGCATAGTATTAAAAGCAGAAAATTTTACAGAAACAATAAGTAGTTTTTGAACATATAAAAATGTAAAGTAGTGGGCTGGGCCTGTGGTCTGTTGGTTAAGAGAACCAGATCCCACATGGCCAACTACAGTTCAGATCCCAGCCTGAGCAGCTTGAAAAACACATCAGGCATGTGTCTATGCCTGCCTAAAATTCCAAAAGGGTGGGGAAATGGAGGAGAAGGGATTGTAACACGACCTGCCCCACTGAGAGATGCTTTCTCCTCTCTCTGTCTGTCTCATTCTGGCAAATGCATATGCCCTCTGCTAATTAAGAAAAGTTAAAAATCTGGAACCAGCAGATGGCATAATAGTTACATCACTGGACATAGTCCGACTATGGTTTGAGTCTTGGATGGCTTAAAAAACATACCAGGTGCATGTGTGTACTTGCCTAAAATCCCGGTAGGAGAATGGAGGAGAAGGGATTGCGGTATGCCCCCGCCCCAGGGGGCCATTTCTCACTTTCTGTCTCTGTTTCTCTGGCAAGCGCATTGGCCCCTAGCAAAAATCTCTCTTTAAAAAATTTTTTAAAATAACTTTCGGATAGGGCTAGCAGATGGTGTGGTGGTTAAAGTGCTGAATCCCACATAGCTGACTGTGAGATTCAAGTCCTGGACTCAGTGTCTTAAAAAATATGCTGCATGGGGACCAGCAGATGGTGTAATAGCTACATCGCTGGACTCACACGTGGCTGACCACAGTTCAAGTCTCAGACCCAGAGGCTTGAAACTTACTCTGGGTGCGTGTGCTTGTGTGCCCAAAATCCTGAGTGGAGAATGGAAGAGAAGGGATTGCAGCATGGCCATCTCTCCTGGGGAGTGATTTCTCACTTTCTGTCTCTCTGTCTCTTTAGCAGCACATGCAGCCTATAGCAAAAATCGCTAAAAAAAAAGAAAAAAAGAAAGACAAAAAAAGCCACATGCATGCTCAAAATCCCAAGAAGAAAATGGAGAAAAAGGGATTGCAATTTGGTTGACTTCCCTGGGGGTGATTTCTCACTTCCCTTTTGTATCTCTCTGTCTCTTTCAGGCGAGCATTGGCACCCTATTGCAAAAATTGAAAACAAAAATCCTTTGGGTATCAAGAGCATCATAAATAAAGACTTATCATTTATTTCTCACAACAGCTTTGCAAAGTGGTTGTTAAGACTCCTTTTAAAGAGGAAGCTAAGGCACAGAGAAATGTGCCGAGATGAGTGGATTTCTGTGAGACCGATGATCTTGGTGAAGAACAGACATTAGTAGAATGAGAGGCAGGGTAAGGAAGTAACTGGAGTTTGGATACGAATCTCAGTTCAACCACTGTTAGGCAAAGTGATGGATATGCTTCTTTTAAGACAGTTAAAAATAATATATTTTCATTCCATCCTTTGGCGTATTCACGTCCATAGACTTTCTCATGGTAACTGTTGTGGCAGAAGAGATACCTTTCTCAGGAATGTCTTCAAATGCAAATCGTCAAAGACACTGAGGACAGGCGAATTAGATGCAAAAGGCATTTTACTGTCCATTATATAGTATGTTCTACTATTCCTTTTTCTTTTTAAGAATTAATTATTTATTATCATTATTTTTCAATTTGATCAGAGAGAAACAGAGAGAGAAAGCAAGCTGCCCAGTCCAGGACTCAAACCGCGGTCGACCATGTGGGAGTTCAGCGCCTTTAACCACCATGCCACCTGCCGGCCCCAGTAAACTCTACTATCTCTTAAATGGAAATGATCAAGGCCACAGTTAAATAGGATAGTATAGTATAAACATTAACTATTATTAAAGAAATGGAAAGAAAAGCCAACACTGTACAAGCTGTTATCAATTAGATAAAAGAAAATAAGAGATTGATTGTACCTGTCATCATAGTTTATTAGTGAGAAAATCTAGAATGAAAAAAGTTAGAATGTAACTGTTTTTAGAACATATTTAGGTGATTCAAATTAAGTTAGAAATCCCATCACATCTTGAATGTGAGCAGATGGCTTATTGATTGTGTAAAATGTTTCTGTGCAATTGATCTAAAATTTGACTTCAAAGAGGGATATAGTATTTACCTCCACTGGAGTAACAAAATTTATGCTATGTAATAACCTTGACACGTTCACAAAATCACATTTAATGGGCCTGCGAGAGCTCTGGTGAATACCAAAGTTTGGTCTGTTTTCTACATTTTGTAGGAATCTGGAAAAGTTGGAGAAAATGAAATACTTATAAAGTTTTTGTATCAAGCTCAATGATTGCTCTCTTGCAGTTTAGCAGAAGGTTCAAGAATCATATGTCTCTGTAGTAAAAACTGAATTTAAGAGATTTTTAATAGCTGTTTATAAGTATTGTTTAAATCTGTACTACTGAAAATACCAAGATTTTTAGCATTAGCATACCCACCTAAAAATTAACAGACTTTATTAATACCTAGTATATGTGTATATGCATGCATATATATATATGTACAAATATGTGCATATATATTGTTATATAAAACATACCTATTGTAGTTTTTGTTTGTTTGTTTTGGTGGGGTTTTTTGGGAGAGGTTTTTGCTCTGTGCTCATCAGAAAAACAGAGAGAGATAGAGACAGAAAGCGAGAAATCACCCCTCAGGGGGATGGCCATGCCACAATTCCTTCTCCTCCATTTTCCTCTCGGGATCTTGGGCACCTCGCGCGTGCGTTTAAGCCACCGGGTCTGGAACTCAAACCGCGGTCGACTACATGGGAGTCCAGCGACATAGCCATTACGCCAACTGCTGGTCCCTACCTATTGTAGTTTTACAAGTACATTTTACTTTTTCCCAAACAGATAAACAATCAAATCCTGTATGGAAGAAGTCACCAAAATGCATCTGCCATTATTAAGACTGCCCCGTCCAAGGTTAAGCTGGTTTTCATCAGGTAAGCGAGATCTGCTTTTCTAAAATCTGAGGTCTTTGTGGAGATGTTGTTCTTGATATGAGATCATTTTATCTTTGGTCTGTCTAACAAAATCACTGTCTATTCTGAAAATACATGTTCCTTCTGTAATGATTCTTTTAACTGTGAGATTCTTCTGTTACTTACTTTTAATATTTCACATGACAGGATTGGTCATTGAGGCCAATATTTATACTCCAATGACAAAAATTCTTCCCTTGCTGGAACTGGTTATCCTGTATATAAAGGTACTGCAACCTTCTAACTGCTCCTGAAACCTTCAGTTGGTGTATTTGCTGACTCATGAATGTCTTCATCAAAGAATAAGCAGAAAAGCAGACCTCAGGGTATTTTTAGGAGTTTCACACTAAGTGGGTGAGAAATTCAGAGTTGAAGTGTGTTGTGGGCTCTGCACTTACCCATCCCTCACCTGCTGGCCTTTGTGGCTAAGCAAGCCAATCAGAATTGGGAATTGTCTGTAGCCTTCCCTGCCTTATCAGCAGTGGAATGTGGTTGTTTTCCTGTTCTTTGACTAAATGACAAGTTATTATGTGACTTACTTGACCTTGTGTGTTAAATGTTGCTGTTTCTTTTCCCTCAAGGCCTCCATTATCATCTGTAATGGGTTTTTCACTGTGGTTTTTCAAAAATGAAAGTGTTCAGTATGCTCTTGAGCATAGAGTAAGGACCGAAAGAACATTAGCTGCTATTTTATGATAGTGATCATCATTATTCTTAGCTTTCTCGTTACTTACTATCAGTGAGACCATGGGACCCTAAGGTTAGGGAGTAGCTTTATTCCCAGGTGTGGGCATTACTCACATGATGGAAATATTCCTTCCCACGTCATCATTTCAGCCTCATTTGGTTTTGCTACTTTGTTCCTGAAGAAATCCTGCATTGGCTCCATTTTCTCCCATTCAGTGGCACATTCCGGTTTCCAGATTTTCACTCTGACTACTAGAGGGAAAAATCTCCCTCCTTAAATGTCTTCGTATATCAAGACAGACCCTTCATATTTACTCACATTGACTTCTCCGTAAGGTTCCAATCAATTTTTGTTGTTGTCATTGTTTTGTTTTCTTGCCCTTCCTGTCACTGAGGTTGAAAAATTAGAGTTAGATGATGAAAACTTGAACAGACTTGCAGAAACATCAGCCACTCAAGAAATTAATATGATACCCATTAAGAGAAGTGTACATAAGTAATGCATTTATGCATGGAAACTGCACATAAATTTGTGTGAGGATTACATGTGAAGATGCATATAGCACTTAACAATGTCTCTAATACCTGGTGGTGACTGTTGTTGAAAATGCTGTTATTAACAATGCTAGGTACAATGCTTCAGCATTTATGGGGCCTTTATTACCCAAACCAGGCCATCCCATTTTAAAGAGAACAAAAAGAAGATTGAATAGGATCCAAAGGAAATCATTTAACGTGATAAAGTGGCTGGGAAATAGATCCCTCCTTCAGTAAGGAAAAGAATGATTTGAAATTGTTTAGAATACAGAGGACAGGCTCTTACCGCTGTCTTACTGTGCCGCCATAATGGTGTGCATGAATGTCCTGGCTGATGCCCTCAAGAGGATCAACAGTGCTGAAAAGAGAGGCAAACTCCAGGTTCTTATGAGGCCGTGCTCCAAAGTCATTGTCCAGTTTCCAACTGTGATGATGAAGCATGGTTCCATTGGCGAATTTGAAATCATTGATGGCCACAGAGTAAGAAAAATTGTTGTGAACCTCACTGGCAGGTTAAACAAGTGTGGAGTGATCAGCCCCAGATTTGATGTGCAACTCAAAGATCTCGAGAAATGGCAGAATACAGAATAATCTGCTCCCATCACTGACAACCTCAGCTGGCATCATGGACCATGAGGAAGCAAGACGGAAACATACGGGAGGGAAAGTCCTGGGATTCTTTTTCTAGGAATGTAATACACACATACAAATAAAATGCCTCATTGGACTCTGGTACGTCCAAAAAAAAAAAAAAAAGGATACAGAGAACAGAGTGGAATTTTAATAATAGTAGTAAAGCCTCACCAACTTAGTGTCTGATGATTTCAATTTTGATTGTTCAGAACCAAGCAGAATCAAGGAAAGAATTTGTTCAGTAGACAAATATATACAAGATTGAGAAACCACCCTAGCCCAGGTTAGCCCAAGTGCTTAAAAAAAAACCAAAAAACTTGAAGATGCTGCTGAATGCTTATTTACTGCAAATGGTTTTAAACAATTTAGAAGTATTAATGTACATTCAAAATATGTAATGCAATTGTGAGATGTCTTAGTCCATTCAGACTCTGCTATAATAAAATACCGTAAACTGAGTGGCTTATATACAACAGAAATTTATTTCTCAATGTTCTGGAGGCCAGGAAGTCTGAGATCAAGACAAAAACAGATTAGTTCTGATAAGGATCCACTTCCTGTTTCATAGAAAGTATTTTCTATTTGGGTCTGTGTCTGGCAGAAGGGGCTCCCCTAGGCCTATTTTATTGGGGCACTAATCCCATTTAAAAGGGTTTCATCTTTATGACCCAATCATCTTTCAAAAGGTCCCACCCATTAACCTTCATATTGGTGATTAGGTTTCAACATGTGAATTTTGGGAGAATACATTCAGACTATAACATGACCCTTTCTGAATGTTTGGCCACTAAATTATAGGGCCTAACATATAGTAGACATTCAAAAAGCTTTATTGCATAATTTCCTCTCAACTCTACCAGAAACTTCTAGATTATTTATTCTCTAAAGGGAATACCCATGGTAAGATAAGATTGTTTTTGCTGCTATTGTTACCTTTTGGATTTTTTTTTTTTTGAAGAGTTGTTTGTTGTTTTTGTTTTTGTTTTCTTTTTGCTATAGGGTGCGTGCGCTCGCCAGAAAGACAGAGACAGAGAGATAGAAAGCGGGAAGCCACCCCCCAGGGGGGTGGCCACGCTACAATCCCTTCTCCTCTCAGGATACACACACGTGCCCGGCATGAGTATAAGCCACAAGGTCTGGGACTCAAACCTTGGTCAGCTACATGGAAGTCCAGCGACATAGCCATTATGCTAACTGCTGGTCCCACCTTTTGAATTTAAGTATATAGATATTTTTTATGCAGTTCAGTATTTTCCAAAATTTCTCAGCCCTCAATCTGTCTTCCCGCTACTTTCCTAAATTACCTGAGTTGGGAAGATTTCCTATATCTTATTTTATAGGGAGAAAAAAGATACAGGAGTGATTCCGAGTAGTCTATTGTTATATCCACTTTTATACTGTATAAAGGAAAATGACTTAAAATTGCATCGAGAGATATACACACTACTGGCAGCCTTTTGTTTGACTGAGTAAATATTTAGTATCTGGTCATCTGTGTGCCAATATTTTATTACTTAGTGTTTCAATGGCCAGAAGAGATGGAACTGTTTATCTGACTGGAAACTCTTACCTACAGAGTTAAATTCTTTTCTTAGATATGGCTGACGGTCAAGTTTAGTGATTAAAGGAACAAACCCTAGGCCAGCTGTGGCAGTGTGGGTGATGGAAGTCACATGAGGCCCCAGTGTTCTTTCTGACCCACATTAAAAGCTGGGTACCGTGGTGCACTCCTGTAGTCTCAGCTACTCGGAGGGCTGAGGCAGGAGGGTTTAGACCCCTAAGAAAAAAGAAGAGGGGCTGGCAGGTGGCGTGGTGGTTGAATGTGCTGAACTCTCACATAGCCAACTGTGGTTCTAGTCCTGGACCTGGCAGCTTGCTTTCTCACTTTTTCTCTCTCTCCCTTTTCTTCTCCCCCTCTTTCTCCCTCTCCCTCTCCCTCTCCCCTCCTCTGGTCACATTAAAGATAAATAAATAGGGGCCAGCAAGTGGTGTGGCTAAGGGCACTAGACTCCCACGTGGTCAACTGCGGTTCGAGTCCCGGACCTAATGGCTTTCTCTCTCTTTTTCTCTCTCTCTTACTCTGTCTCTCCCTAGTCAAATTAAACTGAATTAATGAAGTTAAAATTAAGAAAAAAATTAAATAGAAAATATTATTCAAAAATAATTAAATAAAGTTAAATAAAATAATATTTTGAAAAGTAGGAAGAAGAAACCTTGGATTTTCCCTGGCTGTACCGGAAACCCAGCTCCCTAATAGCCTAACTCTGGGAGTTGGGTCCATTTCCTGATGTATAACATGGGACATGGGATTACACATCTATCTCACAAATTTTCTAATGTATTAATATGTATTAATTGCCCTGCCTGTGTGAATTCAGCTGTGTGTTGTTCTATGGTGATGATTAGGATGATGGAAGAAAAAGGTGGGAAGGAAGGGAGGAAAATGAGGTAGAAGGAAAAACTAGGAAGGAGGAAAAAGAAGAATCACTCCCTCATATGTTCTTAGTGTAATTCCAGTTTTGAATATTTTCAAGTGAAACGCATTCATCGTATGAGAGTGCTGTAGTTGATATTGTAGTACTTAAACACTGGAAGTGATAGCGATGGACACTAGGTAACCATTTCTGGGTCAGCTGGTTGGTACAGCAGTCCACGCCGCCCAGGCAGGGCTGGATCCAGGCGGAAGGTCACTGTTCCATTTCCCAATGGACCTGAGCATGCTGGGTGTGTGCAACCACGATCTTGGTCTGCCGGGGCGGTACTGGGGGGGGTTGTAGGTGGGAACCTGTTGAGTGTGCTTCTCTGTCTCTTTCTCACCCTCATGAAAAAAAATTTTTTTTTAAATTCTTGTGAAACGTTAAAAGTAAGACCAATGGGGAACCAGCAGTTAGCGTAATGGCTATGTCGCTGGACTCCCACGTAGTCGACCGCGGTTCGCGTCCCGGACCCGGTGGCTTAAAACTCACGCTGGGCGCGTGTGCGTGCGTGCCCAGGATCCCGAGAGGAGAATGGAGGAGAAGGGATTGCAGCGTGACCATCCCCGCTGGGGGGGTGATTTCTCGCTTTCTGTCTCTATGTCTCTCTCTGTCTGTCTGGCGAGCACATGCGCCCTATAGCGAAAAACCTCTCCAAAAAAAAAAAAAAGTAAGACCAATGGACACAGCCTGCCTGAAACATCAGTTCCCTGTCAGCAGCTTTTTTTTTCTTTTTAAGCGATGACCTGATATTCTAGCAAGGAGTAGAACACTGTATAATTAAGCTCTGTATAAAGAAAAATATAATTAATATGAATTAATCCCAAGACAGTTCAATATAATAAGATTTTACTGAGGTAAGTAATATCAAATAGTGTCAGAATTTCAGGCGCTTAAAGCAGAAATGGAAATACGTTCTTGCTCATTAGGTCTGTACATGACCAATGGGAGTCAGTAAAATAATCACAGAAAAGTGTTAAAATTTGCTACAGCCACATTTTAATTAACAAGACCTTTAGTCTATAGCAATGTACATTTGCGGTCACATTCTTGTCTTATTCTCTTAACACTTTATTTATACGCTAATTGAGTTGTAATCCTCAGAGGTCTGTGGGTCATTAGTGCAAATTAGAAAGTTGTTGCTATATGTATATGACTTACATAATCACTTTTTCCTTTTGTCTAATTTTTTTAGTTTATTCTTCAGAGAAAGAGAGAGACAGAGGGAGACATGCATTCCCAAAAGTTCCCCATGCCACGATCCACCCCCAGTCTCAAATGGCCTGGGTCTGGGTCATGGGCACATGAGCACCTGGATTGCCTGGGGATGTGTCAAGTCATGAGTCCAGGACCTTTCCCATGTGGGTCCAGCTGCATCACCACTGCTCCCACATGGCCCGCTTTTCCCCTCTTGTGTTCAGCCTCATTAGCTTTTGGACATTCTTTACATTGTACCTTAAACATATGGACTTTGATGTGCTAAATTGTTAAGCTGTGGATTATCCAGAGGCATATTACAATCTGGGTGCTGGCTGTATACCTCACATGCAATGCTGTGGTTTCTTCCTGCTCAGCCTTACCCCTGTACATGAGCACACCAATTTAAGTACAGGAGGAGAACTGTATTAATACAGGGAAAAATGAATTGCTGCATTTGGCAATGCAGGGATCCAAGGAGATTAATGAGCTTGCCTGCAGCTCTTGTCATGCCTTTCCCCCTCTGTTGAAAATTAAATGTCATGTCTAACAACTCACTCTCCATTACTTAATTACATGTGGAAAGTGTGTGCTGTGTAAAAACTCCTGGGGCTAAAGGAGGCCAAATGAAACTGAAACCTGGGAAAGATTTAGTGCTAGCTGTCAAGCCCTGCTGAGTAAAAGTGGACTCTCCATGGGATCCACAGTACTGTGTCAATGGAACACATGTCCTCTTTTTGCAATTAAAAATATAGCTGGCCTGATGTCCTCTGGTCGTATTCTAAAGATGATATTAACTTGAAAGTGAATGTCAGTGTCATCTTGGAGAAATGTCCATCTGCAGATGGAACTCAAATGCCTGTTTTTAAAATCCTCTTTGTGCTCTTGGTCCATTAGATTTAATTTTGATAAATGAGAGGGTGTTTGACTTTTGTGAAGAAACATACTCATTTATTCAACAGGTGTTTCTGTTTCTCTGTTTAGTTAGGCCACATGGTAGACCCGAAAGTCTCTCATGGTGCTCTAAAGTACTAACTCTTGCTTATTTTTTTCCAGTACTTGTTTCCTGTATATTTAAAATAATAATTTTAACTATTTATTAATTTCACAAGTAGAATTTTTTTTTTATAATTCTTTTTTTTTTTTTTTTTGGAGAGGTTTTTGCTATAGGGTGCGTGTGCTCGCCAGACAGACAGAGAGAGACAGAGAGACAGAAAGCGAGAAACCACCCCCCAGGGGGGATGGCCATGCTGCAGTCCCTTCTCCTCCGTACTCCTCTCGGGATCTTGGGTACGCACGCACACGCGCCCGGCGTGAGTTTTAAGCCACCGGGTCCGGGACACGAACCGCGGTCGACTACGTGGGAGTCCAGCGACATAGCCATTACATTAACTGCTGGCCCCACAAGTAGAATTTTTTTTAAAATTTATTTTCATAGGAATCAGAGACAGAAAGATGAGCACCCCAAGCAGGGACTCACACCACGATTAATTCCCAGCCTTCACAGCTAGACAAGATTATGGGTGTACACACCCTGCATATACAGGTTGGCCTGGGAACCAAACCCCTGGTCTTCCATATGGACCCAGCTTCACTTGAGTAGCTCATTACCCTTGTGCCACCAAGCCAGTCCCTCATGTGGAATTTATAGACATTATAGTTCAAGAACAAAGTGTGGAGTTAGTTTTGTATTTTTATCTTTTGTCAAAGACATCGGAAATGGAGCCACTCAGATAAGCGTTGTTCCCTTTGAGATACTGTGGTTACCTGCAGAAGTTGTACATTTAATCCACTTGTAGTTTCATTGGATCAGATACTTCTGGAAAGCCTATGGGATAGTCTTTTTTTTTTTTTTTTTTTTTTTTTTTTTTGTTATAGGGTGTGTGCACTTGCCAGAGAGAGACAGAGAGAGGAGAAAAGTGAGAAATCACCACTCACCACCCAGGGGGATGATCATGCGATAATCCCGTCTCTGCTTTCCTCTTGAGATTTGGGCACACATACACACACACACACACACACACACACATATACACACACCTGGCGAGGCTTTTCAGGCCACCAAGTCAGGAACCAATCTGTGTAGTCAGCTGTTTGGGAGCCAGTCACCTTAACCACTATGCCACCTGGCTGGCCCACAGGTGGTTTTAGTCAGCTTATAGAGACCAAATATTTTATAAAGCCACTCATGAATTAGAGGAATTCTGTGAATAAAGTAAAATACTGCTACTTAACAACAACCCATCTTTTTGAATGACTTGTAAAGTATCTTTGAAAATCAAAGGGTCGTCGTTGTAGTTAAGTTTCTTTATTTCTTCCATGAGCGAGAGAGGCAGAGAGAGCACCCTCAACCGTATCTTGATGCTACAATTCACACTTAGCCTCAGGCAGCCCTGCATCATGGACATATGTGTACTCAAGGAAATCTCTGGACACAAACCCAGAACCTTCCCGTGTAGGTCTCCCTCACAGAGTGTCACATTGTACCATGACATCCTCCTCTAGCCTCTGGAAACCCTTTCATTTAAGATGGCCCACATCCTTTTCTATTGTTTGCTGTCAAAGTATCCAAATGAATGGGAAGGGTGAAGAAAGTAGAGCTACCTGAACACATCAGGAGTTACCGGAACGAGACATCTGCTTCCCTCCGTGCATGTTATGGCCATGTGACCAAGGCTTTTAGCCTTGATTCTAAGGCGTTTTGGTTTCTCCAACTTCATAAGCAAAGCATAGACCTCTGAAGAAGTCTCTGCTGAGAATCTTCTACCTGACTCATTTCTATCGCCAAACCATTCACTGGCTCTTGAAATGATATTGTCATGAGTATCTCAGAGGAATCAGCAGAGTTTATCCCAACTTTATCCCTGCTGGTAGGGTTACTTCTCTCCCAGCATGTGACCCATGGCAAGGGCTGGATAGCTCAGCATTTGGGCTTTGCTAGCCAGTAAGAAGGGGATGACAGAGAGCATCTACTGCCCTGTGTTTTAAAAAGAATCTCTGAGACACTTACTAGGCTTAGTCATCCATCTCACCCAGTCCCAAACTCCTCACATCACCCTCCTGCCAACCTGCCCTGCCAAATATTTTATGAGCCACCTTTTCCTCTGCATAACTGCCAAGGATTATTTATAACGTGCTTGGAGCCACTTCTGTAAAATGTGGTCTGGATGCTAGGCTACTCCCAGCAGCACTCATTAGGGGCTGACATTGTTTAGGGTGCCAAGTAAATAAAGTTCATAATTCCACTGTCCTTGGACCTTTTATTTCAGATTCAGCACATTCAGCTATTTTGATGGTTTCTTTCCATTGTGAATTGGAAAGTATTCAGTCTGTTCACACAGTTAGGAATATCTCCTGAAATCTTTTCAGAAAGGAATTTTTTCCCCATCAAGATATGATTTGAGGGGCTGGCAAGTGGTGTGGTGGTTAAGGGCACTGGTATTCCCACATAGCCGACCATGGTTTGAGTCTCAGACCTGGCTGTTTGTTTTCTCGCTTTCCCTCTCTTTCTCTCTCTCTCACTCTGACCCTCCCTGGTCAAATTAAAATAAATAAAGTTAAATAATAAAAAATAATTCTTTAAATATATATATATATATATATAATGATTTGAATTGCTCCTTGTGTTACTTCTGGTTCATTTACATGGTGCTTGCCTGGCTGAATGTTAATTCAATGTCATGTTCCAATGACTATAGCAAGTGTGAGAGTTTAATTTTTTCCATCCTCAAGAGTAACATATCACTAAATGGAGTACGATCAGAAAATAATATCCAGGCCTCTTTAGTTATAGTCATGTGTTCCTCATTTGTTTATTGTTTGTGTGTGCACACCAAAATCATGTGCTAGACACTAGATTGTAGTTGTAATCATTGTATTGGGTCATCAGAAAGGTCATGATGCATTTTTGCATCAAAAAATATGTCATCACTGCAATGCCCCGTCGCAAAATTCCCAAAGACCACAAGGTGCCGATTCTGGTGTAATACACAAGGGTCGCTTTTATTCGGGCTCAAGCCAAGGCCCTTAACCGTCACCGACACAGCGGATCAGAGTTGCGAGCCCCAGTGTTAGTTGGGCTGGGTTTTTATTTGGCTATTAAGAGGGGAGGTCGAGGGGTGCTGAGGAATGCACTCAGGCAGCTATACATTGGCTGTAGATTTCACGAAGCATGGTTGTCTTTTACTGATTGGTCTTCAGACCGTTGAGTTGGGCAAGAAAATTACTTCAGGTCTCTGGTATTTCTTTTGTTCTTCTCATTATGACCCTCTCCTACGTGATTGGCTCGCCTCCTTGAGATTCTCAGCAAGGTGGGTTTTACAAAATGGAGCCACCCCCCCCAACAAAAAAATATGGAGTCACTCTGGTACTTCGATCGCTTTTTCGACAACCCAATGGAACATATTGCAAAAAAATTAAATCAACTTATGCAGTAATCCAGGCAGGATTTAGGCACATAACTGCTGCTTTTGATATAAGGCTTCTGTTGACATAAAATAAGATCCTATAGATTTGGAGAAAGCACATTTCCAAGAGACAGGATCAGACAGTACTGAAGACAGTAATGATTTTTTTAAATTATTAATTTAATTTTAATTGTTGGGTTTTTTTGTTTGTTTGTTTGTTTGTTTTTAACTTCACCAGAAAGACAGGGAAAGTGAGAGCGCAAGCCTCCAGGTCCAGGACTTGAACTGTGATTAGCCATGTGAGAGTCCAGCACCTCAACCACCACAGCACCTGCTGGCCCTGACAGTAATGATTTTTAAGGGATATTCTAAATAAATCAGTCATATTCTCATTACACTTTCACTTTTTTTGTAATCAATTTATTTTTAGATTATGGTGAAATATAACATAAAATTTACTATATAGGTCAGTGGCATTAAATATACCTGCATTATTGTATGACTGTCACCATCATCCATCTCCTTAATTTTTTCATCTTTCCCAACTGGAAACTTGATATCCAGTTAAGAAAAACATAACTCACCATTCCCTCCCCTCCCCGTGCCCCTGGCAAGGATTATTCTAGTGTCTGCCTGAATCTGACTAAACTACATAATTCATGTCAATGAAATCAAGTAGTAGTTTTGGCGTTTGGAGACTGGCTTCTTTCATTTAACATGATTTCAGGGTTCTTTCATGTTTTAGCATGTCTAAGAATTTCCCTTTTAGGCTGGCCAGTGCCCTACTGGAGAAGGGCAGGCTAAGGCTGAGGCTGGTGGCAAATGGTGGTATAAAGACCTATGTATAGGTGTGCCCCTCTCTCTCTCCACTCATGGAAGAAATAAATAATTAAAAGAACTTGATATTATACATATAAATACACGCACACACACATACACGCATGCTACATGTTGTTTATCCACCCATCCTTCAGTGGATATTTGGGTAGCTTCTGCCTTTTGTCTATTGTGAGTGATGCTACTGTGAAGACAGGCAAGCATCCATTAGCAGAAAGCTTTCTGAAGCATCTTAGTAGCAGTAAAGGTAGTCCATTCAGTGGCATGTGTGATCAGCCTGAGGGGGACTGCAGACTTGCAATTATTTTGAGAAAGTGTGTCTTATGAAAGTCAGGTGCAGAGCTGGCTATGTAACCTAGTGGCTAACAGAGCCAGATCCCACATGGTGACCACAATTTGAATCCCAGCTCCAGGTGGCTTGAAAAACACTGGGCTTGTGTGCCTGTGTACCCCAAATCCTAACGGATGGATTAATGGAGAAGGGATTGCCCCATTAGGAGGTGCTTTGCGTCACCAGACAGCAGGAGTTCCCCCAAGGCCTGATCAAGTACTGGCTCAACTTTAACGGGGAAGAAAAGTACAAGCTACGGCATTTATGAATAGAAAAATACAGAGGGGATTATATTCCACTGTATAATTCACTGTTCTACCTGCCCTTTTGCACAAAATGAGTATTTTAAAGTATTTTATAGTTATTATATCTGCATAAAAGATGAGTAATATAGATAGGACACCCAGGACTTAAGTATAAAATAAAGATCACAGTTGACAGTGAGCAAACTTAGAACCTCGCATGTACCTTTTCCTTAAGGAAATGCATGAGCTAGCTTTCAGGGTAAACTGTGACCTGATAGAACTTGTCCCCAGGATGGGTCTGGGAATGTTAACTTGGGTAAACAAGAGAAGACATTCGTGTCTCTGGGACAGGCTGTTAAAATGGGAAGCATGAGGCCAAATGGTGACACAGCAGTAAAACTGAGTGCTCTGTGAGATTGACTCGCATGGGAAGATTCTAGGTTTGCATCCAGAGACCTCCCTGCGTATTCCAGGCATGTTGGACCCCTGATCCTGGGCTACCTGAAGCCGAGGTGGGTCATGGCATCAGCACCCTATGGTGGTGCCATCTCTCTGTCTTTCTCATTCATAGAAGAAAGAAAGAAAGAAGCCTTAAAAAAATAAATAAATAAAGTGTCAAGGACTGTAATAAGAGTAGGTTTTGAATCCCAGCTCTGCTGTTTATTAGCTTTATGATTTGTTAACTTTGTGCTTTTGGTCAAGTTGGTTAACCTCTGTGTAAAATAAAGAGAAAATGAAAAAGATAATAAGAAAAAGAAAAAAAAAAGTTTCTATTTCCTTGCTGATTCTCAGATTGGGACTGCTCCGTAGCTAGAGGCCCCGCACATTCCTTGCTAGGCAGTCCCCTCCATCTTCAAACCTGCAGCGGCGCTTCTTATCTTGAACTTCCTGTTTCTGACCTCTAGGCAAAATAATTTATGAAAGTTTAGAATATTCATGTAAGTCAACCCACTAATTTAAGTAGACATTGAGACACTAAGGTTCTGAGAAGCGAAATCTCCAGCTATAGAGAGGCTCATGTGTGTAGGTCAGGCCCACCTGATACTCTCCCTGAAGTCAGCTGTTCACGTAACGTAGCCTAATCGTGTAAGTGAGAGTCACTGAATTCGGTCTGTAAACCAGAGGTGGGAATCTTGAGAACCTTCTTAGCATTTTGCCTAACACAAGTTGCATGACTGTCACTAATAGGAGTGTATTTTTGTAACTAAACAATTGAAATCAGAGTCCAAAATGTGTGTTTGCCATAAATGTAAATATATTCTATGAACAATAAACTGAATTGGAGATGTTCTTAGCATTCTTCTGGAGAAAAACTAAACTGACAGCCCCCCCACCAATAGTAATTCCACAGTTACAATTGTAAGTGTTTACTTAGCTATACCCCCATTACTAAGTATCAATATCATCAAAGGCAAGAACCATACTTTATTCATTTTTATTTGTAGTATAAATATTTTCTAAATAAACATATATATATGTATATATATATATATACACATATATATGTATGTATACGTGTGTATAAATGTGTGTGTGTGTGTGTGTATGTTTTAATAAGATCAGGATGGAGGAGAGGGTATTCTCGCATGGTAAACCCCCAGGGGATGATTTCTCACTTTCCCTTTCCCTGTTTCTCTCCAGCAAGCACACACATCCTATGGCAAAAACTTTTAAAACTAGGGGCCAGCAGGTGGCCTTGTGGTTAAGGGTACTGGACTCGCACATGGCCAACTGCAGTTTGAATCCCAGACCTGACAGCTTTCTTTCTCACTTTCCCTTTCTTTCTTCCTCTGTCCCTCTCTGGACAAATTAAAATAAATAAAATAAATTAAAAAAAAAAAACTTTTAAAACTAGTAATAAAATAAAGTCAGAGCTATATTACTGTTTTATCCAATTAGAGTAAACTCTAGCCAGCTTAAATTAAAAGGCAAATGTCTTGTAAGAACACAGAGATGGCTCACAGACTCTTAAAAAGTGAGCCCCACAATCTAGCCTGCAGAAGGGAGTCCAGCTCCCCCTCTTTAGCCTTGAGTATTTCCATTGCTGCCATCTTGATACTGCACTCCTGATCTCTACACATCTGTCTGAAATTATAAGTGCCTGGAAGAGAATTTGATTGGCCCAAACTGAGGAAAGTATTTTCCCTCTATATCCAGTCCAGTTGAGGCAGAGTTGCAATGTAGACATTCGGGCCTACCCAGGGAATCACAGACTCCCTAAGAAATGTCCTTAGCGTGTGGTGACTACTGATAGCTGGCCGACCATAGGAAGCACTTTCTCTTCAATTCATTGAAACAGCTTAGAAAGCAGAGTGGGGGCAACTGGTGGCATGGTGGTTAAGGTGGCTGGATCCCACACTGTCAGCCTTGCTGTTCAAGTCCCCGATCTGGTGGCTTGAAAAACACCCCCGGCATGTGTGCATGAGATCCTGAGAGGACAGCAGCAAGAAAGGGATTGCAGTGTGGTCATTCCCCCTCAGGGGTCAGGGAGGGGGAAGAAGCATAGGGCGTAATACGGATATTGTGTATTCCCTTTCCTGCCTCACTAGTACCACCTTCATCCAACAGACATCCATAGTACACCTATGGCCCACCTGGTACCCTGCTACTAGCTGGGAATATCAAAAATAAGATCCCATCCCTGTGTTGGGAGAAGGAGAAAGCACAGATTACTGTAACAGAGCATGACAAATGCAGCAATAGGGGAACACGCACATAGGGCTCAGTGACAAGTGCAGCCACCTAAGGACACGTGCACAGGATTCGGAACCCCGGAAGCAGTTCTCACTCATCCCTGTAGAACTCCATTATCTCTCTCCCAACAGCTCTGACGGGTAATTATAAACACACCAATAGACACACCAACCATTATAATTTCTGATTGTGTCCTGTATGGGGCCTAAGAAGTTATGTGAGTTAAATGGAAAGGAAAGGGTGATTATAAAGCAAACAGATTTCATTCCTTATGAGAATCATAGACTTTGATGAGTCGAAGCATCTTCAGAAGTCATTCAAGCTAACTGCTTTTCGAAATGTAAATGTTTTTCTTCCTCTGGTTTCCCTCTTTCAGTTCTTTTCTCTTCAACACTGCTACTGTGCCAACTCTCTACCAGCTGAATGCCAAGGTGTGTGAATGCTGTTCAGTGGATTGTAAAGGACAATGAACTATAACTTAGTTTAGCCCCTTTCTTCTCTCCACCGAGAATAATTGCAGGTTTTCTATTATGTGGGATTCAAAAAAAACATGTAATGTTGGGACCAGCAGTTAGCATAATGTCTAAGTCGCTGGACTCCCATGTAGTTGACTGTGGTTCAAGTCCTGGACCCGGTGGCTTACACTCAGGCCGGGCGCATGTGTGTGCGTGCCCAAGATCCCAAGAGGAGAATAGAGGAGAAGGGATTGCAGCGTGGCCCTCTCCCCTGGGGGGTGATTTCTCACTTTCTGTCTCTCTGTCTCTCTCTGTCTTTCTGGTGAGCACACACGTCCTATAGCAAAAAATAACAACAACAACAAAACATGTAATGTGGACTTTAAAGACCATTAAATTCTTACTGTTTTGAAGTAATTTGGTCTGATGGGTCATGATCTGTGCATAAGAATTTATGTGCAGCTATATTTGTAATGCCAGTAACCTTCGACAGAGACATGAGAAGCCATCTACTTAATTACTGCCAAATATACTCTGCCCTGTGAGTTCCAAATCTGGAGCAGACATGTCCCGTTGGCTCTCAGCTCTGAGTTGAGCTCTGATGTGTTATTTGAGGAGGAAACCTGAATGCAAAAGGGAATTACCACTTAGAAAACCTTTTATTTACCCAGGGGTAACTGATTGCTTTTTCTGTGTGTATATGCAACTGCTGGGAAATGGCTAGTACTTCCCAGAAAACAGTAGCCATCTCTCACACAACAGTACATGCTCAAGGCATCTGATGCTGTCAGGAAAAAAAAAAAAAAGATATATTATTGTTATTCGGTGTGACTTTATAGCTTTAGGTTTCTCCCGTTTGCTTTGGTTTGCCTTGTGCACTAGATAACCCAGGAATCCAAGAACAGAGCAAGAAACGGTACCTAGATTTCATCTCTTTATTTATACTCTACCTCAGTCCACAAAGAATTGACACCGGTTTAGGATTCATACAGTGCAGGATTATGTAAGCAGTCAGCAAGCATAGGTTCTGAAAAGTGATTTCCTCAAAGTTCCACAGCCGGTTAGTGGCAGCACTAGAACTGAACTTCTGTCTCCGTATTGAAGAGAGAATCATTACATCCCATAGCCCCACCCATTCATCCTTTTTTTCTTCCCAGTTACTGTGTTCTCGTAAACATTTGAAAGACACTGTGTTGCCCCTAGATAGTATAATAGGGAGTAGAAAGGACATGGGTCCTGTCTTTGACGTATTTACCATGAAGAGAAAGGACAAATTTAAACAAATGTTACTACAAATCAAATCAGTACTTAGGAAATAAACATAGCTATAAAAGTGATCATTGGGGACCAGCAGTTAGCGTAATGGCTATATCACTGTACTCCCACATAGTCGACCGCGGTTCGAGTCCCAGGCCCGGTGGCTTAAACTCACGCCGGGCACATGTGCATGCGTGCCCAAGATCCCAAGAGGAGAATAGAGGAGAAGGGACTGTGGCATGACCATCACCCCAGGGGGTGATTTCTTGCTTTCTATCTCTCTGTCTCTGTCTGTCTGGCAAGCGCATGCACCCTATAGCAAAAACCTCTCCAAAAAAAGAAAAAAAAAAAGTGACCATTGTATGGCTGCCATACACATTTAATGGAAGTCCTGGAAGACTTATTTCAAGAAATGACATTTTTGGTGAACTATTGAGGAAAATTGGAAGCAAATCAAAGGGCGTGAGTGACAGGCATGCAGAGCAGAAGAGAACAGGGTGAGGGAAGGCCCTGAGATGGGTGGGTCTTGTCTCAGCTGGAAATGGAAAGAAACCTTTGTGGCTGGCCTGGAGCATAGTTAGCTGGAAATGAAGCATGAGAGGGGCAGAGGTGGAGCCCGATGCCTGGTTGCTAAAGGCCTGATAGCCTCCTTATCAACTTTGGATTTGATCCTAAGTGCAATAAGAAGCTATAGGAGGATTTTAAACAGGGGATGGGAATATAGTCAGGTTTGTGTGTCAGGACTGTAATAACTGATGGATGAAGAATGGCTTAGAGAGCAAATGTAAGAGGGGAGAACAAATAGAATGTTCTTGAGTTGATTGAGGTGAGAAATGATGATGGCCTACAGATAGGACAGGATGGGAAAAAGTAAAGAGATTCCAAATTTGATTTGAAAGTAGAATCAATTAAGACTTATTGATGTGTTGAGGGATGGGAGGTTTTAAGCATGACTCGCAGTTCCTGGTTGAAGAACTGGGTGGCTAGTGTTGGTATTTACACAGGTGGGGAGAATTGGCCATGAAACCATCTGGGTACTGAGTGGGATAAAAAGTTCCATTTTGTTTGAAATGCTTATAAGACATCTAGTGGAGATACAGAGTAGGAGCTGACTGTATAGCTCTTTAGCTGAGAAAATTATCTGGATTAAATATATGAATTTAGATGACATTAATATATGTAAGTCTTTGAATGTAACAGGTTAATTTACCAAGTTGAGGTGATTGAACTTACACCGGAAGAGAAGGATGGGTGAGATATGTCAAATGAATAAAGAAAGACATTTGGGGGGCCAGATGTTGGCACAGTGGTATAACATGATGCTCCGCAAGGCAGTCCCGCACAGGAAGGTGCCTGGTTCAAGAGGTCTAGAGACCTCCTTGAATATGCCAGGACCCTGAGGGCCTGTAATTTAGGAATGACTGAAAACTTGGGATGGGTCACAATATAAGGACTCTGTTGGCAGGTCCTTTCTTTACCCTCACCCTGAAAAAGTCAGTGAATGGACTTTAAAAAGGAAAGCAAGTAAGGGCAGTGATAGGACCAAAGCGGAAAAGACATAGAGCAGTGGACTGTTTACCCAGTTGTTGAGAAATGAAAAGTAAAGTGGGAGCCACTGATCGAGGAGCCAGATCCCACATGGTGAGCACAGCCATATCCCTACCCAGTCTGCCTTAGACATGCTGGGCAGCCACATGAGTGCCCGCGATCTAAAGGACTGGAGGAAGGGGATCATGGCGTGACCGGACCTTGTGAAGGATGCTCCTCTCTCACTGTCACTCTAGCCTGCACATGCACAGCCAAATGTACTATCACGGGGACCAGCAGATGGCATAATGGTTGTGTCGCTAAACTTCCACATAGTTGACTACGGTTTGAGTCCCTGGCTTGGCAGCTTAAAACTCATGCTGGGCACATGTGTATACATGTCTAAAATCCTAAGAGGAGAATAGAGGAGAAGGGACTGTGGCCTGGTCATCCCTCCCGGGGGGGGGGGGGGGGGGGGATGGGGACAGGTGATTTCTCACTTTCTGTCTGTCTCTCTGCCTCTCTCCAGTGAGCACACACCTGCCCTGTAGCAAAAATCTCTCTCAAAAAAAAAAAAAAAAGAAGAGATACAAACGTGCTATCGTGAATAAGGGAGAAAACCCTTTTTGTGTGTACAATAGGAGGGAGTTGCGTTTCGAGTGTCCTCCCAGGCTGAGCATTGGCTGCCCCCTCTCCAGGGAGAGGCGTCTGTGAGCAGTCTTAGGTCTTCACATAAGAGCAGGCAGCACTACTGTGAGCTTCCTGGATTTATATGGTGAAACAAAGACTTTACATAACTCTTGGGGCAGTTACACTGGTTGTGTATCATGAATGAATAGTAAAAGGTGGTGGTGGAAATTGGCCCACGTCATCAGAACTGTTATGACAGGGTTGCGTGATAAGGTCTCAGCTGCCATCTCCTCGGCTCCACGAGAGTGCTGAGCAGTGGACTTCCACCCATAAAGCACTGTCAGTCTGGAGCCCTGCTCTCGCCATCCATCACGCCTCACAGTCCACTTTGCAGGGCCTGCTGTAAACACCCCGTCAACCTATGTTCTTTGGCAGAACAAAGTTAGAAGCCAACTGAGGAGGCCGGGAACCTTTCCAGTCAAAGAACAAAGCACTGTGGACGTGGATGGGGCCAAGAGGTTACACACACCCATTTGAAAAATTTCTACTCTCCAGGGCTGAAAGAGTTGACACCTTTCCAAAATTACCCCCTTCAGCCCCTGACTGGCTAAGTGGGATCTGGCTAACAGCTAGCATCATCATTCTTTGTCACTAGTAATTGTATCTTGGTATCCCTTCAGTAATACATCTCTGTTTGTGCCTAATAGCTTCGCATGCTTTGAAGTATATATATGTATATTTAATCCTGTGATTCCGTGTGTGCATTTTTAACCGAGAACCAAGGGAGTATTTATAAGTTGAGCACTTCCTGAGTGCTGATTCTGCCTCTTTGAACATTTCACAGAAATGAAGATGCAGTCCATCAGATGGCCGTGGCTCCCTTCCCATTGCCTTCAAGCTCCCCATCTTCCATTGAGGTAAGGTTGCTCCAAATCAGTTCTTAGAATTAGATGGATTTGTCATGATCATGTTTTCCAAACAATGACTTTTTAAATTTTTAGATAGTACTTGGTGTTGCAGAGTCATAGACTTGATTAATTAGGCAATTTCCTTGACTAAAACAAAAAAGTATTTAAGGTATGATTATAAAGTACAACAGTGTTCGACACACATATCAGAACTTAGCTAGGAGCCAGCAGGTGGCATAGCAGTATGTCACTGGACTCACATGGCTAACTGCGGTTTCAAACTCACACTAGGTGCGTGTGTGTGCATGCCCAGGATTCTGGGAGAAGAATGGAGGAGAAGGGATTGTGGTGAGGCCACCTTCCCTGGTAGGTGATTTCTCACTTTCCCTCTCACTGTTTCTGTCTCTCTTGCTCCCTGGCTACAGCATAATCCCTCCTCCTCCATTCTCCTCTCAGGATTTGGGGCATGCACTCACCCACACCTAGTGTGATTTTCAAGCTGCCAGATCTGTACTACAGCTGGCCATGTGGGAGTCCAGCATCTTAACCTAATCTGCTGGCCCCAGAAAGTTTTCTTTTTTATGATAGAATTATAACCCTTTCTTTATGATTTTAAAATACTTTAATACCTGTGATCACAAGTATCTTTAAATAGTTAATTACTTTCATCTATTAATGGAGAAATCTTTTTTTTTTTTTTTTGAGAGGTTTTTTTTTTGTTTTGGTTTTGTTTTGTTTTTGTTTTCTACAGGGTGCGTGCACTCACCAGAAAGACACAGAAAGACAGAAAGCAAGAAATCACCCCCCAGGGGGGATGGCCACACCGTAATCCCTTCTCCTCCTTTCTCCTCTCGGGATCTTGGACACACACACACATGCGCCCAGTGTGAGTTTAAGCCACTGGGTCTGGGACTCAAACCTCAGTCAACTACATGGGAGTCCAGTGACATAGCCATTACGCCAACTGCTGGTCACCTATGGAGAAATCTTTAGTATAGGATTGCTATGACTTTTAGAGTTGTTGCTGGGTAGACAAACATAAGATAGGTAAGTGGATGAATGGTTACGTGGATGGATAGATATAGAGCTATGTAATTAGTTTGTCTTCCCAGCTGAGGGAACATTTATTCTCCTCACATAGCAATATGTACTTATTGATTATAATTAAACAATACCGAGTTATTAGAAGGAAAGTTAGTTGTCCATTCCTCACCTCCCTAAGAAAGTAAATGTTTTCTGTTTAGTATCTTTCCATACATTTTTCTTTGCCTCCACAACAAAAATAAATAGCCACATAGAGTGTCTCTTTCAATGAAACTTTGATTATAAAATGCACATTCTTTCAACAAGTATTCGGTGAATGTATATTATGTGTCAGGAAGTGTTTTATGTATTGGAGATATAGGTATAAATAAAACAGGTAGGGCTCTCTCCATGGTTCAGCTGACATTCTGAAGAGGAGCAAAAGATAACAAATTAACCAGGAAATAAATAAACCAAGAGAAAGGCCAGCGGATGATATAATTAATGATTAAGGCACTAGATTCCCACAGGACCAACCATGGTTTGAGTCCCAGACACTGCAGCTTCAAACTCATGCCAGACATGGGTATGTGTGTGTGGCCAAAATCCCAAGAGGAGAGGGACCAGCAGTTAGTGTATTGGCTATGTCGCTGGACTCCCACGCAGTCGACCGCGGTTCGAGTCCCAGACCCAGTGGCTTAAACTCATGCTGGATGCGTGTGCGTGCGTGCCCAAGATCCCAAGAGGAGAATGGAGGAGAAGGGATTGCGGCGTGGCCATCACCCCTGGGGGGTGATTTCTCGCTTTCTGTCTCTCTGTCTCTCTCTGTGTGGCGAGCACATGCGCCCTATAGCAAAAACCTCTCCAAAAAAAAAAAAAAAAAATCCCAAGAGGAGAATGGAGGAAAAGGATTGCAGCATGGCCATCCCCCTAGGGTGTGATTTCTCAATTCCTCTCTCTCTCTCTCTGTCTCTCTGAGGAGCACACACGCTCTATAACAAAAAAAAAAAAAAAAAATCTCAAAAATAAATAATAAACCAAGAGAATTATAGTTAGTGGTCAGTACCTTCAGAGAATTACAATAGGGAGTATAGTGACCACTTCTATTAGTTAAAGAGAAATTCTCTTGGACAAGGTGAAATTTAAGCAATATCGAGATGATGACAAGGAGGCAGAAATGCAAAACTAAGGAGAAAGAACCTTCTCAGTAGAGAGGAGAAAAATAGCTCTCCGTGAAGAATGAGCTGGGAGTGTTTCATGGCTAGGAACATATAGAGAACTGGAATATGGGGGGGGGGGGGGAGGAGAGAGGCTTTATAAATCAAAGTAATATGCAAGGGAAGCCACTGGGAAGTTTGTTTTTGTTTGTATTTTTAATTCAAGATAGAGCACGTGCATACATATGTGAGAGGCGGAGAGGAGCACCCTCACAGGGTCTGGTCATGCTGTGATCTCCTTCCTTCGGTCCTCTAGCCTGATCTTGGGCATTCATGCCTGTGCCCAGCACCTTCTAGTCTGACCAGGCCAGGGGTTTGAGCTATAGTCTGCCATGTAAGACTCAGCCTGTCATTAACAGCCCATGAAGGTGTCCCACCTAGAAAGTTTTAAACAGACGAGTAAGGTGATAAGGTCTAGTTTGGAAAGCTTCTTAATATAGATTTCTAGGCCAGCCCATGGCCTAATGGTTAAAGGAGCCAGATGCCATATGGCCAACCACATGATTCAAATCCTGGCCCCAGCAACTTGAAAAACACACCAAACGCTCGTGCATATATGCCCAAAATTTCAGCAGGGTGGAGAAATAGAAGAGAAGGAATTGCTGTGTTACCATTGGGGGGTGCTTTCTCCCCCTCTCCCTCTGGCGAGTACACATGCCTTCTGGCAAAATTTAAAATACACACACACACACACACACACACACACACACACGTATATATTCATTCCTCTACTACCGTCTCCAGGCCAGTAAATGGCCAAGGTTGTCTTCAGTGGTTAACCTTTGTTTTCCCTGATAAGTATGTGGGGTGGTGAATGTGAAGATACCTTTTATCTTTGTAAATCTATAACCTGATTTTAAGCAAATAGTGGGAAATCAGAGACCTTTTCTATATCAGCTTCTTATTGCCTACAGCTCAACAATCTTTCATATTTTGGGGTGGCATATTCTGGCTTCTAGGTAGAGAATGGACAGTAGGAAGTAGAAATGCAATATACCAGAAGGAGAAGTCCAGGTGAGACCTGAATGTGGCTTGGATGTGGCCTTGGAAACGAAAGTGATCAGATTCTTTATCTTTTGGAAGTTGAAGGAAAAGGGAATCACAGATCAACCTAGACTTTTGGCTTAAGCAGCTAGGTGGATTATGGTGGCATTCGTTAGTCTGTTAAAGGATAGTTATTCCTCAATGGAGAGGTGGAAATGTTCCTTTTTTGCTTTTGCTTACTATAGTAATGGTGTGTGTGTGTGTGTGTGTGTGTGTTTGCACTAGGGTATGTGTGCTCACCAGATGGGGGAGGAATAAGAAAGCAACCCCCAGTGGGATGGCCATGACATAATCCTTTCTCCTCCATTCTCCTCTTGGGATTTTGGGCATGTGCATGTATGTGTCCAGAGGTTTTTTTTGTTTGTTTGTTTGTTTTTTTGAGCTGCCTGATCCAGGACTTAACCACACCGTGGGCCATTTAGGATCTAGCCACCTTAACCACCATACCACTGGCTGGCATAAATCTTATTTAATCTTAATCATGCAATCATGCCTCATGGAGGGGTCTCTCTCTTTTTCTCCCTCTCTCCCTCTTTCCCACTCTTCCTCTCTCCCTCTCTCTCTTCAATGAGTGCATGCACCCTCTGGCACAATTTTTTTTTTTTTTAAAAGACAGGTTTTTGCTTCAAGGTGCTGCATTCACCAGAGACACAGAGAGACAGAGAGAAAGTGAGAAATCACTCTCTAGTGGGGATGGCCATGCTACAATCCCTTCTCCATCCTTCTCTCGGGATGTTGGCCACATACACACATGCACCCAGTGTGAGTTTCAAGCTGCCGGGTCCGGGACTCGAACCACTGTTGGCAATGTGGGAGTCCAGCACCATAACCACTATGCCACCTACTACCGGCCCCAGCACAATTTTTTTTTAAGTGAGAGGTGTCCTTTGTTTTTTGTGATGTCACCTGTGCCTTATTGAAAAAGAAGGACCCATTATCCCCCTTCTTTTTTTTTTTTTTTGGAGGGGGTGAAGCATGGATGGGGTTTGCCACATGTATTCACCAGAGAGAGACAGAGAAAGGGAAAGTGAGAAATCACCCCTGATGGGAGATGGCCATGGTTCCATCTCGTGGTCAGCCATGTGGGAGAACAGCACCTTAACCACTATGCCAACTGCTAACCCTGGGACCCTTTTCTAAATGGGTTTCTCAGTTAGGACTGTTCCTCATATTTCCCTAATTATCTCAGTGTTTTAAGAATGTGGTCTGTGGGACCAGCAGAGGGCATAATGGTTACGTCACTGGACTCCCACATAATAGACCACGGTTTGAGTCCCAGACCCAGCAGCTTAAAACTCACGCCAGTTGTGTGTGTATGCCTGCCCAAGATCCCAAGAGGAAAATGGTCGAGAAGGGATTGCAGCATGGCCATTCCCCCCTGGGGGATGATTTCTCACTTTTTGTCACTGTGCCTCTGTCTCTCTGGTGAGCACACGTGCCCTATAGCAAAAATCTCTTTAAAAAAAAAAAATAGTCTGGGGAACCAGCAGTTAGCGTAATGGCTATGTCGCTGGACTCCCACGTAGTCGACCGCGGTTCACGTCTCGGACCCGGTGGCTTACAACTCACGCCGGGTGCGTGTGCATGCGTGCCCAAGATCCCGAAAGGAGAATGGAGGAGAAGGGATTGCGGCGTGACCATCCCCCCTGGGGGGTGATTTCTCGCTTTCTATCTCTCTGTCTCTCTCTGTTTGGCGAGCGCACGCGCCCTATAGCGGAAAACCTCTCAAAAAAAAAAAAAAAAAAATAGTCTGTAAGCACCACACTAAATATGTTGCTTTTGTAGGACTATCATATTTTCTTCTTAAGCATGGAATTCCAGTGCCTAGTACATGGTATTTGTTTCATAAACGTTTTTTGAATAAATGAGAGCTGGCTCCATGGCATAGCTGTGAAACCTTGTTCAAAGGGAAACTGGATCCCAAGTGACAACTACAGTTTGAATCCCTGGCCCAGTCAGCTTGAAAAACACTAGGCATACGTATGAGTGTCCAAGGTCGGACAGAGGGAGGGGATCGTGGTATGGCCAGACGCTATGGAAGGTGCTCATCTTGCTCTCCAATGTGCACATGCACACACTCTGTCATAAATAAAGGGCAAAATATTTGCTGAATAAATGAATGGCAGGAATCATATTTTGGATTTTCTACTGTACCCTTGATGCTTTATTGTAATGTTGAATAATGATTTCTTATTGATTCAGTTATTCTGCTGCTCTTTACCAAATGCCTACCCACTTTGTAGAGAAATGAAGATTAATTACAGTGTCCACACTTGGAGAACATACAGTATTATAGGAGAAATAAGATATATACAAGGGGATTTCAAAAGGCTTATGGAAAAAATGAAATTAAAGTATGAGCTTATTTTAGAGCAATTTTTAAAGTCAATGTATAATTGTTTCATGATGTATATTTCCCGTGAATTTTTTGAAAAATCCTTCATTGTATATGTTACTGAAATACAAGGTGCCCTAAGAAATAAAAATAAGCTTCAGAAGATGAACAGTACTTTTTGGTAGGGAATCAACTCTTTCTGATGGATAGATTAGATTTTAAAACATGTTTATGGTCAGATAAAAATGTAGGGATAGGGCCAGAAGGTGGCATGGAGGTTAAGGCAGCTGAATCTCACAAGGCCAACAGAATGGTTCAAGTCCTGGATCTACTGGCTTGAAAATCAGACTAAGCACATGCAGGTGTGTGACCAAAATCCCAAGAGAAGACTAGAGAAGGGATTGCAGCGTGGTCATCCCCCCAGGGGTGATTTCTCACGTTCCTTGTTTTTCTCTGTCTCTTTGTCTTCCTCTGGTGAATGCATGCACCCTACAGCAAAGAACTAAAAAGAAAAATAAATAAAAGAATGTAGGAGTAGCACAGAGACATAGAAGAAAATGTGAAAATGGGGAGAAAAGCATAAGGGAATATGAAAGGAAATCATAGAAAATGAGCTTCAAAAAATAAACTGAGGTCAAATAAGAAAGGCTTGAATTAAATCTCAGGAGGTTTGAAGTCCACGTTTTAGGCCATTGGAGTTGTTGAAGGCAATTTGAACAATGAAATGGCCTGATCAAGGCTCTACTTGAGGTCGATCGGTCCAATAGCAACTTAAAGATATCTTGAAGAAGGAAACCCAGTGAAGAAGCCATTGCTATGGTCTCCTATGAGTTACTGAGGACTCAAATGTACCTGAGTTGAAAGACATTTATTCCTTCTTGACAAGACAGCTTGAATCCTTTCCAATATCTTTATACAAGCAAGAAACTTCTTTTTTTTTTTTTTTTTCCCCAGAAGTCTTGCTGTTTTAAAGATGAAGCAGGCCTCAGAAAGAACAGAGAGGTTGATTACACAGGGAGTTCTGTTTGCATAATTTCCATTTCATCTTTAATTGTGCACTGCCTTTCTGGCATTCTGAGTAGCCTAGTAAATATGCTCATGATTTGGGGTAGAAGAAAGAAATTCAGTTTGCAGAAACTGGTAAACGTAGGTTTACAGAAAGAAATATTTTTTTTAATTTAGGCTGGCAATGAGACTAATAAATCATGTTGTGTTTTTCTTCAAAAGAGCATTAGATTTAGGAAATATGAAGATGACAAAATGTAAACTAATGTAAGTTTTATTTTGAAAAAAAAGAACTTTTCATTATATCAAGGAGATGTAGTTTCATTTTAAATTTACTTAGTAGCATCTTAAGTCAATTAAAAGGAAAACGGTAGTATATACTAATATACTCTTTGAACATGTTAAGTGAGGAAATTGGCTAGGGAACAACAGTATCAGAACAGTTATCCAATCAGAAATGCTTCTCCAATTCACAGTAATATCCTTAATGAGTTTAACTTTTATTAATTGTCTGCTCTCAAATAAAACATCATTCTTATTGCCAAAGTTCTCACTGTCCGGGTAGAAAAACACTGGACAACTAGTAGGTATGAAAAAAATAAAATATGAGAACAAAATAATAACCATCATTGCTTTATGTGGAAGATTTTGGAACTTCCTGGAGAGTCACCTCAGCAGGGCTTGAACTCCTTGTCTTCCCAGGGTTTTGGTGAAGGCCCTGTATAGTCATGGGGCTTGCTTCCTCCATTTGTTCATCTCTAAAACATAATTCGCTGTAGAATCTATGATCTTTGGGACCAGCAGTTAGCATAATGGCTATGTGGCTGGACTCTCACGTAGTCGACTGTGGTTCCAGTCCCGGACCCGGTGGCTTAAACTCACGCCGGGCGCGTGTGCGTGCGTGCCCAAGATCCCAAGAGGAGAATGGAGGAGAAGAGCTTGCAGCGTGGCCATCCCCTCTGGGGGGTGATTTCTCGCTTTCTATCTCTCTGTCTCTCTCTGTCTGTCTGGCGAGCGCACGTGCCCTATAGCAAAAACAAACAAACAAAAAAACAACAAACAAAAAACCAACAACAACAACAAAAAAACCTCTCCAGAATCTATGATCTTCATGGGGAAAAGTCGTCCTACTTGAGCAGGCTGGGCTGAACAGGCACTTTGGACAGGTGCATGGAGGATCAGCAGAGAGGAAGGGGGCACCCAGCCCTCCAAATTAGCTGAGTCACCTGGGGTGTCAATAGGCCACCATCCGTCAGCCAGATGGTCCTCAAACCACTAAGATACACTTGTGCTTGAGAAGTCACGCTGCTGACCTATTTTCTCTTTCAGTCTCTAACTGCTTGCTAAGCCCCTGGGGAGTGGAGCAGTTTGAAGGTTCCTTGCCACACGATCATCCTGTTCTCAGAACAGAATCTGTGCTTCATTTTTCCATGAACACTCTTAAAAATTTAGCTCTCCTAGAAGGCTGACCGCTCTCAGTTCCACTCCATTTTTGCCTGATTCGCCCCTCCATCTAGAGTTGGCCACCTGGGATCCAGCTGCTATAACCACTAGCCCATGGAGGCTAATGTAAGGTCAAGCGTTTAGTTATCAAGAGTATGGCCCTGTCTTATCCAGCTTTGAATCCTAGATCTACCTCTTACTAGCTAGGAATTTTTAGCAAGTTATTTAAAATGAATCATTTTTCTCATCCATAAGTTAGAATAAGAAATACCCACACAGGATTTTTAGAGAGACCATATGAGACAGTACAGGAATAAAGAAACTGCCTTGGGGCCAGCAGGTGGCATGGTGGTTAAGGCACTGGACTCCCACATGGCTGACTGTCGTTCAAGTCCCTGATCTGGCAGCTTGCTTTCTCACTTTCTCTCTCTCTCTCTCTCTCTCTCTCTCTCTCTCTCTCTCTCTCTCTCTCTCTCCCCCCCCCCCTCTTTCGGGTGCATGTGCCCCAAAATTTTTTTGGAGAGGTTTTTTCTATAGGGCACATGCACTCACCAGAAAAACAGAGACAGAAAGTGAGAAATCACCCCCCAGGGGGATGGCCACGCCTCAATTCCTTCTCCTCCATTCTCTTCTTGGGATCTTGGGCACACACGCACATGCACCCAACGTGAGTTTAAGCCACCAGGTCTGGGACTTGAACCACAGTCGACTACATGGGAATATGGTGATGTAGCCATTTCGCATCTGCTGGTCCCACAATTTTAATTTTTAATAAATTTTTGCTATAGTGTGCATGCACTCACCGGAGAAACAGAAATAGAGAAACAGAAAGCGAGACATCACCTCCCAGGGGAATGGCCAGGCCACAATCCTTTCTCCTTCATTATACTCTCATAATTTGGGGCACACAAGCACACATGCCCGGTATGAGTTTCAAGCCACTGGTCTGGGGCTCAAACCCCAGTTGACCACCTGGGAGTCCAGCGACTTAACCACCTGCTAGCCCCGTAAGCAGTTTTGAAAAATTGTTCTACATACTTAATATTTTTCTCTGCATACCAATCTACTGGATCATCAGAAAAGTCATGATGCATTTTTGCATTAAAAAACATAGAAAAATATGGCATGGCTTTTTCAACGACCCAGTATATCTGTATGTTATGTGGGGTTTTTTTTTCCTGAAAAAAATAATTATCCTAATTTCCATTTTATCAATAGTGTGTAAACGTTCCTTTTTCACTAGAGCATACATCAATACTAACTTTTCTTTTTCTATTTGGTTGTCCATTTGATAGTTTGAAAGACTATTATGGCTCTACTTTAATTTGCATTTCTTACATTATTAATGAGGTTGAACATCCCAAAATAAACATTTATTTTATGTTTATTCATTTATTCCATAAGCAAGAGAAGCATGGGAGTGAGAGAGTGGAGTATCCCCAGTAGGGTCTTCACACCGTAGTCCACCCCGGCTTCAGCCAGCTCTGGTTCATGACATGCACGGATCTTGGGCACATGTGTACACAGAGTACTCAGGGAGGTCTCCAGCTATGAACGAGGAACCTTCCCATGTAGATCAACCTCAAGAGCTTCACATTTTATTGCCATACAACTGTCCTGCCGCCTCAAAGCAAAATTCATTTTCCCTACAAACTACTTCACCCGCGTTTGTAGTTAAGATAGTAGTGATTTAAATTAAAAATCCAAATAAGTACAGTGTAGATGCTGCTTTTATCAAACATGTTCCTCTCATGTACCCACAGAAAGTAAAGGAACTTCGGTTAATATAATTATAACATTTAATATGTCCTTTAGTCCAATGGAGGAGATACCTAACATGTTTTAGAATTTTAATGGGACTTATTATTACCAGATGTCTCATTTATGTCAAATACATACTTTTAGGGCTCTTTAGGGGAAAAAATTAAGAAAAAGAAGTAGTCCATTGGTTCGACCAGTGTTTAAGTGGTTTCTATGTGCCGGGCACAGTGCCAGGTCCTTGGTTTCAAAAGTAAGTTAAGCATGGGGCCAGCAGATGGCATATCGGTTTCGTCACTGGACTCCCACATAGCCAACCATGGTTTGAGTTCCAGACCTGTTGGCTTGAAACTCACATCTGATGCTTGTGTGTGCGTGCCCAAGATCCCAGGAGAACGAAGGAGAAGGGATTGTGGCTTGGCCTTCACCCCTCAGGGGGGATTTCTCACTTTCTCTCTCTCACTATCTCTGTCTGTCTCTCTCTCTCTCTGGCAAGCACACACACCCTAGGGTAAAAAACAAAATGATAATAGTAACTTAAAACATAGTCTTTTATCTCAAGCAGTTCAGTCTTGTGCAGAATATTAACAGCTGTTTCAGTGAGAAAATGGAGGTAATAAATTAGTTTATTATTGGGTCATCGGAAAAGTCATGGACATATTTTTCTTTTTTTTTTTTTTTGGAGAGGTTTTTGCTATAGGATGCGTGTGCTCACCAGACAGAGAGAGACAGAGAGACAGAAAGCGAGAAATCACCCCCCCAGGGGGGATGGCCGCACCGCAATCGCTTCTCCTCCATTCTCCTCTCAGGATCTTGGGCACACATGTACACGCTCCCAGCATGAGTTTTAAGCCACTGGGTCCGGGACACGAACCTCAGTCGACTACATGGGAGTCCAGCAATGTAGCCATTATACTAACTGCTGATCCCTGTTTTTCTATGCAAAAATGTGTCATGACATTTCTAGTGACTCAATAAAACTGTCTAAGCAATGAGGAAATCTACTAGCTCTCATTAGAAATGAGGTGAAGATGGGGCCAGCAGGTGGCATGGTGGTTAAGGGCATTGGACTCCCACATGGCTGACTGTGGTTTGAGTCCCCAACCTGGTGGCTTGCTTCCAATTTTTTTCTCTCTCTCTCTCTTCTCTGCCCCCAAATCAAAATAAAATGAATTAATTAAGGTAAATTTTTAAAATAATAATTCTTTTTTTTTAAAAAAAAAAAAAAAGAAGAAGTTAAGTGAAGATAAGGCTGGGTTCCAGGCTTGCTCAATCCAGTTGCCAGTTTGCCGTAAGTGAAACAGTTCTCTCCGTCTCTGTTGCTCTGCCACGCAGTGTCAGCTTCATCCTAAGGCTGGTTCCTTTGCTGTTGTGGGATGGCCACCCATGACCACTGGGGCTTCATGATCTCATGTCGATTTGGGAAATATGGGGACTTCTAGGAAATCTCTTAAGATTAAGGAAGAACTATTCCAAAGTCTCTAGCAAACCTCTTTTTGTGTCTTGCTGTCCAAAACTGATAAAAATCCTTTTGTGGCATACCCATTTCTGACAAAATTGTTAGCAAAAACAATGGGAGGAACTATAGACAGTCAAAACTACATCTGGGACAGAGAGTAAGGGCCATCTTTCCATAAAACCTATCTAGGAGAAGCAGGGCTAGACGTGAAAACTCACACACACACACACACACACACACACACACACACACACACGGCTTCTGATCGAATGGCTTCTGCAGAGAGCAAATATCCACCACAACAAAAGAAAAAAACGATATCTATAATTGCTTATCCATACAGTCCGGGGCCATGTGATTGAAGAATGACATCTCTGCCATTTTCTTTCAATGTCCTGTAGGATCAGAGTGGCACAGACCCTGTCAGTAGTGAGGAGGATGGCAGTCTTGAAGTTCGTATTAAACAATTGCCTGAAAGTGAAAACTCCAAACTGGTGAGAATCCTGAGTGCTTTTCGCCCTATGTATGTTCTTCTTAGGGCTGTATTTAGATTTTGTACCAGCTCCCAAACGGCCACCTGTTGTATTTGCTCCTCTAGGAATCTTGATATCCAGGACAGGAGAAGATATTCTGTATAGTGAATGACTCGTCCATTCTGAGGGATAGCACCGCTGTCTCCTTCACACGTACATTATGCTATCTGAGACTAAAGAAGCATTCTCTCCTTTAAATCTGGTTTAATACTAGACTTTTATAAGGCCAGGCCTGTGCCAAGTTAGTACTAGAAGCACCGGAAAAGATGTCGAGTGTATCCCATGGATTCATAGCAAAAAGATACATACTTATCCAGGGGCTGGGCACTGGGAGAGAGGCCATTTGAGGCCAGCCACAGTGGTAATGCAGTGTTTCTTGAGGCTGAAGCCACATGCCAAAGGTCCCGGGTTCACACCCTGAAGTCTTTCTCATAAGAGAAATAAATAATGAATTCTCTCTTTTGGAAAAGAGAGAGAGGGACCAGCAGATGGCATAATGGCTATGTTGCTGGATTCCCACATGGCCAACCACATTTCGAATTCCTGACCCAGCAGCTTGAAACTCACAATGGGCATGTGTGGATGCCTGCCCAAAATTTTAAGAAGAAAATGGAGGAGAATGCAGCGTGGCCATTCCCCAGCAGGGAGGGGAGTGATTTCTCCCTTTCTGTTCACAACTTAGTACTTCCAGAGTTAGACTACAACTTCTAGGGGGAAAATATGTGTTTCAAAGAACGAGGCACTCAGGAGTGTCAGCTTGGTTTTCTGACAGCCCACAGTTGTTCATTTTACTCCAGAAAGTTTGAGAAATCATCCGTTTGACTTCTTTCAACATTTAGAAACTGTATTTTGAAACTGCCTTAGATTTCATATCCTCGTGAGCTGATTCAGAATGAAGGGAAAGGCTGTTTCACTAAGATTAGAAATTGTAGTGGTCCACTCATGGAAAAACCCTACAGGGGACCAGAGACTCCCAGCATTAAGGAGCCTGGGCGAGCCCAGCCACAGCGCCTAAGTAGTTGAGTGCCCCTGTAGAAGGCTGAGGCTGAGGGAGGACCAGGTTTGGATCCTGGACCAACCAAGTTTCAAAAACCCCTTCGTCTAAAAATACAATGTCCTGTTCTTTTTTTTTAGTTTTGCTCTAAGGTGCTTGTGCTTGCTGGAGAGGGCAAGAGAAAGTGAGAAATCACCCAAGAGGGGATGGCCACACCACAATCCCTTCTCCTCCATTTCTCCTCTCAGGATTTTTGGTAGGCACACACAGGCACCCAGCGTTTTTTTCAAGCTGCCACGTGGGACCCAGCTTCCTTAACCTCCACACCACCTGCTGGCCCATCAAGTTATTTTAGGTAGAGCTACCTACCACGCATATGCTTTTCTTAACATATGTTAGGAAAAAAGTATTTTTTTCCTAAAGAATCATTTATTTAATTTCATTTATTATTATTTTAGTTTACCATAGGGCATATGCACTCACCAGAAAGAAAGAGAGAGAGAAAGCCACCAGGTTCAGGACTCAAACCACAGTCGGCCATGTGGGAGTCCAGCTTTTTCATCACCATACCACCTGTTGGCCTTGAAAAAGTCTTCTAAAGCAATAGGATTTTTTAAGTAGGAGCCCCCCCCCCCCCCCCGTTTCATCCACAGAGGCAATGGCAAAAGGAGTGAGGATACTCCCTTGCTTGCCAGGAGAGGCAGGTGGCCTCAGCGAGGCTCACATGTAGGCTGCAGGCAGAAGCCGTCTGTTCTCCTCTGTCCCAAGTCGCAACTCCAGTGATGCAGTCCAGGGTCAAAATGCTGAGGAGGCAGGAGACCTGAAGGACTAGGAGCCATTTTTAGATAGTATTTTGTACTATATTTCACCAGAAACCACAGGCTTCTCCCAACCCACTGACTGGTGTCCCTCTTTCTCCTTTTTGTTCCCTCATGTCCCACTTTTCCTTTTTTTCTGTATCCTGAAATTTCTTTGTCACTATTTTCAGTAGAAACTGTGTGCTTTGAGAGACAGAAGATAGCTCAGATTTGGACAACATATCCAGCACAAATAGAAATGGCCTAGCAAAAAGTTTTGGTTGGGAACCAGCAGTTAGCGTAATGGCTATGTCGCTGGACTCCCACGTAGTCAACCACGGTTCATGTCCCGGACCCGGTGGCTTTTTAAAACTCACGCCGGGCGCATGTGTGTGCGTACCCAAGATCCCGAGAGGAGAATGGAGGAGAAGGGATTGCGGCATGACCATCCCCCGTGGGGGGTGATTTCTCACTTTCTGTCTCTATGTCTCTGTCTGTCTGGCGAGCACACGCGCCCTATAGCGAAAACCTCTCAAAAAAAAAAAAGAAAGTGTTGGTTAAGGGAGTGGTCTTGGGCCAGTCACTTTACCTCACCTGTTTTCTCATGGGAAGATAGGCGGTAATCAGGGTTTGTGAGGAAACAATTCGAAATCACAGAGAGGTGGATAAGGCACGTAGTCGGTGCTTAGTATGTTCTCTTATTCATTCAAAAAGTATTTGCTGAGAGACCAGCAGTTAGCGTAATGGCTATGTTGCTGACTCCCACGTAGTCGACCGCAGTTCGAGTCCCGGACCCAGTGGCTTAAACTCACACCGGGTGCGTGTGCGTGCATGACCAAGATCCCAAGAGGAGAAAATAGGAGAAGAGATTGTGGCATGGCCATCCCCCCGGGGGGGTGATTTCTCGCTTTCTGTCTCTCTGTCTTTCTGGCGAGCACACGTGCCCTATAGCAAAAACCTCTATTAAAAAAAAAAAAAAAAAAAGTATTTGCTGAATGGCGTCATGTTCTGCACACTGGAGGTACAACAGTGAGCGAAATGTACAAAAATGCCTTCCCTCCTGGGGCTCATTCCAGAGAGGGAGGGGGAAGGCATACAGATAATACATAAATTAGCAAAATACCAGATCAAACCATACGAAATTGCCAGCTCTGAGGTAAAATTTTGCGTGGTTCACCCTAGTGTTAACGAAATGCTGTCTCATAACTAAGCACTAATCATGGAAATAGGAAGCCCTAACCCTCTGAAAGCATCTTATGTTTTTTTCTGGTGGGGACAGATGTCCCACTGGGGACTATGCTGGACCTGACAGGAGTCACCAGGAGAAAAATTCAGGTCTTGCTCTTAGGAGTGTTAGACTAAATTAAATTTGGCCCAAGAAAAACACCATACTTGTGTACTTGAGTTCTTATGTAGGAATCACATAGGACTTGAATGAACCAAAAACCTAACTTCTGGGTCTTCTGTTGTACAGAAAGCCAAATCACGGAATCGTAGCAGCTGTGTCAGTCAGTCACACAGCCAGCTGTTCGGACGGTTCGGACAGGTGACATCGAGCTATAACCAATCCACTTGTTTCTCTCCCTAACTCCTGTTTCCTGTCACTTTCCTTTTTCTGTCTATTGTTATCAGACCATGCAACACTCCCAGAGTTCGTTAGAACCAGTTCTGGGGCTGCCTGATTTGTGAATCATTCTTTCCTCAATTAAAAACTCTACTAAATTAAATTTGTCTGAAGCTTTTCTTTTAACAGAAGCTTATGATCTAGTGACAGTCAAGATAATTAAAATTTATATCTGAAAAATCATTCCAAGCAGCAGCGTATTAGAGAAAATTTTAAAAAATGTTCATTGTAACCATTGCTATGTTAATTAAAAATTACTAATTAAACAAAACAAAATGCTGACCAGCCATGATAGTAAAGGGGTGATGTGATGCTCCGAGATGTTGAAGCTATAGGAAGGTCCCAGATTCTCATCCCAAGGTCTCCTTATACATGCCTGCATGCAAGCCTGTGTCCATGATCCTGGCTGGCTGAGGATGAATGTATCACACAATAAAGACTATTCATGGGACCAGCAGTTAGCATAATGGCTATGTCACTGGACTCCCATGTAGTCGACCACGGTTCGAGTCCCGGACCCAGTGGCTTAAACTCAGCCGGGTGCGTGTGCATGCATGCCCAAGATCCCGAGAGGAGAATGGAGGAGAAGGGATTGCGGTGTGGCCATACCCTGGGGGGTGATTTCTCACTGTCTCTCTGTCTCTCTCTGTCTTTCTGGTGAGTGCACACACCCTATAGCAAAAAAAAAAAAAAAAAACCTCTCCAACTATAAAGACTATTTATGTTTGGGAGTGCCCATCCACCCCTCAAAATGAATGAATAAACTTAAAAGAATGTTATATTCACCTTATTAAAGAATTACAGAGAGTTTTTTTAGAAGTATGGCCTTTAAGGTGAACCTTTAAAGATGAGAAGGCAGTTGACTATTGAGGTTGTCATAAATTACAGAAGGCTGACCAGAGAAATCAAATGGTGTGGATTACGGAGTAGCAAATAGGGATTGAGTTTTTCTAGGGCAATAATAGCGATAGAATTTGAACAGTGTAATCACAGAAATGAAGAAACTATGCTATGAATTATAGATTAGTTTACTTATTTTATGTTCAGTGCTCAATAAATCTGTTGATATATTGGTGGATACACATATACATGAGGCGGTACCTAAGAGAAACTTTACTCCAAAGAGCTATTAAACTACTTCTCCGAGATTACCAGGGATTTTCAGAGCGAAGACTCAGCCTGGTTCTGTGCATACTCCAGGGCCGTTTCCACCATTCAGCTGCGGTTGGCTTTGGTCCATATCTCAGTAGCCCCCCAAATATACAGCCAAGGAGGTTATTATACCTTTAGAAAAGATTTCATTTCTCTAAAATATTTTTAAAGGAGAAATAGCTTGTTTATAGTCCAAATGATGGTTTGTGAAATAGAGATTCCAATTGTGAGAGACTGGAGGCAGGAATGTGTCTGGAATCTATTTCCGAAGTCGAGGTGAGAGCCTGTTAAGACTATTTTTTAAGTCTTTTGAAGAGAACTTTTTGCAACTGTTTTCACTGAGTTTCGCATTTGCAAAACAGAATTCTACCTATTGCCTCGTTAACTTATTTTTTTAACATCTCCATTTTTTCTTAAATGGCATTTAGTTGGTTCATGCATGATCTTATTCACTCTAATCCCCAGTATAGCTCTGTGTAAAAAGTAGAGCTGGAATGATTTATCCCAGATTTATAGATGAAACTTCAATCTTCTTAGTGAAAAATCGCAAAACTAGAAATTGGACGAGCTGGAACCAATTCTGATAAGTGATTCCTGGTAACTTGCTGACATAGAAGTTCATGAATCCCAAAAATATTTATTTTAATCTTTTCCCTATAAACCTTTGTTTTTATAATGTTTGGAAAATCTGCATGTATATAAAGTGCTCTTCTGAAGCAGTATGGCAAACTATGAAGGGCACCAACACTGGAGCCAGACTACCTGGATTCTAATCCTGGTTCCACCGTTTATTAGCAACATAACCGTGGGGAAATGACTTAACCCCCCTGTGCCTCAGTTTTTGCATATGTAAGTGGGGGAAAAAAAAAAAAAAAACAACAACGGGGTGTTGTAAGAATAAAAGGAATTGAAAACTATAATGTATTTTTTAGAACCATGCCAGATTACGCTGTAGTCACTGCTGAGGAATAAATTGTCATTAATGATGTTGTTGCAATTCTGATTAAGCATTAAGGGTTAACAGTAGAAGGATTAGCTTCTCTTTTTTTTAGTTTTTGCTATAAGGTGCATGTGTTCACCAGAGAGAGAGAGAAGGAGAGAGAGGGAGGGAGAGAAAGAGGAAGGGAAAGTGAGAAATCACCCCAAGAGAGGATGGCCACACTGCAATCTCTTCTCTTCTGTTCGCCTCTCGGGATTTTGGACATGCATGCACATATGCCCTGTGTGATTCTTAGACTACCATGAAGCTGGCCATGTGGGATCCAGCTCCTTAGCCTCAGTGCCACCTGCTGCCCCAAAGGATTAGCTTTTCTGAATGAAGCATTAGGGTATCACTTGGAAACTCAAAGTGAGTTTTTCAACTGAAAACTTACTATTTGCTAATATATTAGTCAGCGTTCTACAGAGAGACAGAACCAATGGGATGTATAGGTATTTGAGAGGAGGTTTATTAGAGGCCTTCTGTAAGCTGGAGAGCCAGGAAGCCAGTAGGGTGAAAACCAGGAGATGTTGCAAGGCCCAGAGTCCAGAGGCCTGAGAACCTCGAGTTTTGATGTCCAAGGTCAGGAGAAGGTAGTGTCCCAACTTCAGAAAAAAACAGAATTCACCTTTCCTCTGCCCTTTGTTCTGTCTGGGCCCTCGGCAAATTGGAGAGTAATTTCCCACATTAGCAGATGAAGGCACATCTTCTTCACTCAGTCTAGTGATTCCGATGCCAGTTTCTTCAAGAAAAATCCTACAGACAACAATCATGAATAATGTTCTTTTTTGTAATTTGCTAGAGGTCACATGTGCTCTTCAGTAGAGAGAGACAGAGAGAGAGGAAGTAGAAAGCACTACACGTGCTTTTTCTGGGATTTGGGGCACACAAGCACACACACCCAGTGTGCTTTTCAAGCCACCAGATCCAGGATTCCAACCACATAGTTGGCCATGGGATCCAGTTGCTTTCACCAAATGCTTTGACAGCTATTCTAAGTATTCCTAATCCAGTCAAATTAACACCGAAAATTAACCATCACAGCTAGTAATAGTAACAGAACATATTTATTGGATGTGTCAAGCATTATTCTAAGCTCTTTGTACATATTATCTCATTCACATAACATTTGTGAGGTGAGTTGTAATATCGTTGCAGTAAGAAATGAGGCCCCGAAACATTAAGTGTGTTGGCTAAAATCACCTAGGGAAGCCCGTATCCAGATTGGAGGCTGCATTCTACACCACTCCATGATACTGCCTCTCTGAGAGATACAGACATCAAACAAAACAAAGCCAAAAAATGACCAGAAAGGGCTGGCCCCATGGCCTAGAGGTTAAAGGAAGCCAAATTCTACTTGACCATGCACAGTTTGAATCCTGCAGGCTTGAAAAATATGCTGAGCTGGGACCAGCAGTTAGCGTAATAGCTATGTTGCTGGACTCCTACGTAGTCGACCGCAGTTCGCGTCCCGGACCCGGTGGCTTAAACTCACGCCGGGCACGTGTGTGTGCGTGCCCAAGATCCCGAGAGGAGAATGGAGGAGAAGGGACTGCGGTGTGGCCATCCCCCCTGGGGGGGTGATTTCTTGCTTTCTATCTCTCTGTCTCTCTCTGTCTGTCTGGCGAGCACACGTGCCCTATAGCAAAAACCTCTCAAAAAAAAAAAGAAAAAAGAAAAATATGCTGAGCATGTGTACATGTGTGCTAAAATCCTGACAGGGTAGAAAAGTGGAGGAGAAGGACCTACAGCATGGCCAGACCCCACTGGGGGTGCTTTCTCTCTCTCTTCTTTCTGTCTCTCTCTCTGGCAAATGTACACACCCTCTGGCAATTAAATACAGAAAATTTTAAAAAAAAAATAAAAATCTAGAAAATTACAGCATGATCTCATTTTCATTCCCTTTGTCTAAATCTTTAACATAGAAAACTGACCTAGGGCCAGCCAGATGGTACGATGGTTAAGGCGGTTAGATCTCGTGTATCTGACTGCACAGTTCAAGTCCCAGACCCAGCAGCTTGAAAACCACACCAAGCATGTGTACATGCATGCCCAAAATCCTGAGAGGAGAATGGAGGAGAAGGGGAATGGTGTGGCTATAACCCCTGAGGGGTGCTTTCTCACTTTCTCTCTCTCTCTTTCTGTCTCTCTCCAGTGAACACATGTGACCTACAGCCTCCCCAAAAAATATATAAACAGTGAAATATGCATAAATTTGTCTTTTATATATTTTACACTGATAAAAGATGTTTCATGAAGTGATGGAAACAAAAAATTTTCCAGAAGCTAGCCTGTGTTAGTCATTTTCGTACTGGTTATCTTATTGAACCCTGTGATGCTAATAGTTCTGCTTTACTGAAAACAACAACGGGACCAGCAGTTAGCGTAATGGCTATGTTGCTGGACTCCCACGTAGTCGACCGCAGTTCGAGTCCTGGACCCGGCGGCTTAAACTCACTCCGGGCGCATGTGCGTGCATGCCCAAGATCCCGAGAGGAGAATGGAGGAGAAGGGATTGCGGCGTGGCCATCCCCCCTGGGGGGTGATTTCTCTCTTTCTATCTCTCTGTCTCTCTCTGTCTGTCTGGCGAGCACACACGCCCTATAGCAAAAACCTCTCCAAAAAAAAGAAAAAACAACAACAACAACAACAAAGCTAGGAGTTGGCCAATTTGTTCCTAAGATCCCACAGCTGGGAATTGGCATGGCTAGTACTCAAGCGTAGCCCTATTGCCTCTGAAGCCCATCCACATAAACAACCTTCCTTAAAAGAGAATTATTATTCTGTGATCTGTTCAAGCAACACATATTAATCAAGAGCCCCTTTTGTGTCATACACGGTGTTATGTGCAAAGGATTCAGCGATGAGCAAAACTCTGAGCACTTCATCAATGACTTGAGATGTGCCAGGACAAGTGCTCACATCAGTCTGTTGTCTTAGTGATGTGGGAAAGATGGTGTGAGAGAAGAAAAGGAGGAGACAGTACTGCTTTCTTATAAGAAGCCAACCCTGGCGCTTGCCCCTGCCTTTAGATCTCTCTCTCTTTCTCTCTCTCTTTTTTCTTAGCAGTTTTTAATAAAAACGGAATATAAGATTATCTCACTCCTGAAACTTCTCAATTGTTTCTTCCTTATATTTGTCCTTTTCCTTTCCTACTTGGCGAGACTTGGCTTTCCACTCAAGGATCTTTTTGCGATCTTTGCCCAGTTTTAGTCTAGCGATAACTGCCTTGCTGTGGGGGAATGCCCACATGGACCGTGGTGCCATTAGCCGTTTCCCGCTGCACCCGCTCAGTGTAGATGACGTATTTCTTCCTGTCAACTTGGACTGCGTTGCCAACTTGCTCACCTTTACAGTGTCCTCACACAACCTGATGGGCATAGATCGCACGTTGTACTTCTGCCTCAGCTCTTTGCAAAGGGGAGAAGACATCATCTTCCCACGGATGTGGGAAGGTGCATTGAAATGCCTTTTATGGTTCTTACTTCGGTCCGAAGTCACTAAAGGACTGGATTTCATTTTGGCTGCTGCAGCTCCAGCAATGGCCAAAAAAGACCTGTCTTTAGATCTCTAATCATAACTTTCTGTGTTGATATAAAGCCAACTGGCCTTTTCTTTTATTCTTACCCATTTCTTTCTCCATGCTATTATAGTTACTAATAGTCAGTAAAATAATTTAAAAGCAACAAGTTTAAAACAAAATAATGAAGATTGGGCCAGCAGGTGGTTAAGATGCTGGATCCACACATGGCCAACTGCAGTTCAAGTCCCAAACTTGGCAGCTTAAAAATTACACCAGGTGTGTGTGTGTGTGTGTGTGTGTGTGTGTGTATGTGTGTGTCCAAAATCCCAGGAAGAGAATGGAGGAGAAGGAATTGCAGCAGAGCCATCTCCCTGGGGGTGAGGGGATTTCTCACTTTCCCTCTCTTCATTTTTCTCTGGCAAGGATATATGCTCTATAGCCAAAATCTAAAAAGTTAAAAAAAAAGAGAGAGAGAGAGAAATTTTAAGATAAATAACCCAAGCAAAATACGAGCTAGGATCTGAATAGGCTTTTTTTTTCAAAGTTATACAAATGGCCAGTAAACATATGAAATGCTATGAATGAATTACTCAGGTAATATCACAAGTAGAGTAAAATCTAAACTCTGATCAAACCTAAGAACTAGAGGTGCTTGGTGCTAAGAAAGTATATAATAAGGGATTTGACCTTGTCAGGGATGACTTGCTTGGGGACAGTTGGACTGAGTTTTGAAAGAGAAGCTGGTGGAGTAGTCATGTGTCACTTAACAGTGAGGATAATTCCTGAGAAATGTGTCATCAGGCGTTTTCACTGGTTTTTTTGTTTTGTTTTGTTTGGGTTTTTTTGGTTTGTTTTTGTTTGTTTGTTTTTTGTTTTTTGTTTTTGTTTTTGTTTTTGTTTTGGAGAGGTTTTTTGCTATAGGGCACGTGCGCTCGCCAGACAGAGAGAGACAGAAAGTGAGAAATCACCCCCTGGGGGGGATGGTCATGCCGCAGTCCCTTCTCCTCCATTCTCCTCTCGGGATCTTGGGCATGCACGCACACGCACCCGGCATGAGTTTCAAGCCACCGGGTCTGGGACGCAAACCGTGGTCAACTACATGGGAGTCCAGCGACATAGCCATTACACTAAGTGCTGGTCCCCAGGCAATTTCACTGTTGTGCAAGCATTGGAGTGTGCTTTACACTAACCTACGTGTTAGTCTGCTAGACACCAACACTATCTGGTATAGCCTACAGCTCCACCATCGTGTGTGGGGTTTAGGTGGCACGTGACTGTAATCGAGAATGGGACAAAGAAGTGTTTTCGGCAACCACAGAGCCTCAGGGAGTCTAATGAGCTCAAAACCCATGGTTGCCAGACTGGTAAGATAGAAGTGGCTGGAGTGGGTCAAGGAGCCAGGCACGTTAAGGGGGTCATCTCTGCTGACAGCAGCAAGAGACGTGGCGGACTGGAGGAGGTGACAAGTTCACTAGAGCTGCAGTGCAGCGACCAGTTTGGTCAGGCCCAGAGTGGATGCTGACAGGCTCGGGAGTTGATTGCAGCCTTGGTCAGCAAGAGATGGCTCAACAATGTCTGCTCTTATTTCATCCTTGCAATGATTGTATGAAATAAGCATACTCAGCTCTTCAGCAGGGCAGTGTATGTGTTCCCCTGCTAAGTTTCACAGACAGCTGTCAGTAAAGAGTTTGCTGTATGTGTGCTCTAGCTTTCCTCTGATTGCAGGTTTTGAGCTGTTCAAACGGCAGTTGTTACACTCTCTGGGCCTTCAGAACAAGCGTGATCCCAGGGCTTGGCCAGCAGCCCAAGATAACTCTACTAGAAATGCCCCACACAGATGCGCCCGGCATTCTTTCCTCATTTTGTAAAACTATGGCAAGAGTACAGTCTGTGTGTTGAATGACATTTGTCATGACAGATCTGAGCAGCCTCAATCACAGTTTACATTTCTCAAAATGGTTCAGTGTTTTGATTTTTTTCTGTCACTCATGTTTGTCTTTCTTTACTGTTGTCTTTCATTGTGAAATATAATTTCTGACCCTTAGAGCAAGAATAGAAAAATGAAAGTATTCCAGGCATGTGGAGGCAGCCTTCAACCCAATCTTTGTGGAGATATTAGAATTTACAGAATAGCAAGCTGCTCAGGGAAGCATGAATTGTTTCTGGAATTAACTTGTCACTAACCTAAATGAGCTGTGACATGAAAATCCACACTGCAGCTGACAGTGCATTTTACCATTTCACAGCCCCCACCAGCTGGAATTCCAGCATTTTAGGGGCACTCTTTGCTGTCTACTTTGATACACTCGATCCATATAAAATTTTCAAGCATACTTGCAGAAGAAGCAGTGTCACTTGTTATAGACCATCCTGTGTATCCTGATGGACTGGCAGGACTTGCTTCCCAGGTGAAAAAGGCTGTCAGATACAAATTGTGGGTTCTCAAGTGAACAGACTTAGGTCCTGCTTCTGCCCCTCACCAGTGCTGACCTGGGGAACCGGCTTATGCCGTCTGTCTACATTTCCACATCCGAAAGTGGAGGAGGAGGAGGCTCACCTATATCATGTGAATTGAGTATGGTTTTCTATGGGAAACTCTTGGCACAATGCTTGGCAAGCAGTAGGGGCTCAGCAAAGACTGGGGCGTCAGAACTAAGTCATGACACATTTTTGCTTAGAAAAACACATCATTGACTTTTTCCAATGACCCAGTAGTAGCTATCGTTAATACAAATTTTGCCTATATGAAATATAGGTATATCAGAACACTCATTAAATGTTTTCCTAGAATCTTGATGTGTCAAGCGCTAGGAATATAAAGGCAAATAAGACACTGTTTATGTCCGGGACTACCCCATACTCGGTCTAATGCAGAGGTCACGAATTGATTGTGAGGTCAAATCTCGCCAAAAGACGTGCCTACACAGTACAGTATTCAGAACAGGTTGGAGTTCAGTTTTATAGGTTAGGAGACTTCACATAAAAATCTTGGGTTTCGAGAACCAGCAGTTAGCGCAATGGCTATGTCACTGGACTCCCACGTAGTCGACCGTGGTTCACGTCCCGGACCTGGTGGCTTAAAAAACTCACGCCGGGCGCGTGTGCGTGCGTGCCCAAGATCCTGAGAGGAGAATGGAGGAGAAGGGATTGTGGCGTGACCATCCCCCCTGGGGGGTGATTTCTCGCTTTCTGTCTCTATCTCTCTCTGTCTGTCTGGCGAGTACACGTGCCCTATAGCAAAAACCTCTCCAAAAAAAAAAAAAAAATCTTGGGTTTCCATTTCTGTACCTGTAGTTTTTTCCCATCATTCCCTTACCCCAGCCTTTTTCCCTGCTTCCATCACCCTCAGGTACCCACGTCTGCACTCCTGTCTTCCCCTGGAGACAGAGCTGTAGGCATGCAGCTGTGAGAACACAGGTGTGAAAAGCCAAGGAGGAGGCCAGGCCAGGTGTGGAGGCCATTGTGGGTCAGAGGAGAGCCTCACACCAACGGAAGCCTTTGAAGTGGCTTTAACAAGGGATTATAGTGAGCAGATTGGCTTTTGTTTTTAATAATGATTTATTTAATTTTTCATTATTATTATTATTTAATTTGCTATAGGGCATATGCACTCACCAGAGAAAGACAGGGAAGGTGAGAAAGCAAGCCACCAGGTCCAGGTGGGAATCCAGTGCCTTAACTACCTTGTCACCTGCTGGTGCCCACATTTTTTTTTAAAAGATCCTTCTGAGGGGCCGATGTGGCATGTTGGTTAAGGCACTGGATATCCACATGGCCAACCATGGTTTGAGTCCTATACCTTGAGGTTTTCTCTATCTCCTTCTGGTCAAATTGAAGAATAATCAATAAATAAAATTAAATAATTCATTTTTAATTAATTAATTTGTTTGTCTATTTATTTGCTGTGATTTTCAAGTCACTGGGTCCGAGACTCAAACTACAGTCAGCCATGTGGGAATCCAGTGCCTTAACCACAACACCATCTGCTGGCCCTTAAATAATTATTTAATTTTAAAAAAAAATTCTTCTGAATGTCCTATGAAGAATGTTAGGAAATGTCAAAACTGAAGGCAAGGGAAAAAATTAAAAAGCTGTTAGAGAAAATGATATAAAAGTTCATAGAGGGCCAGCAGGTGGCATGGTGGTTGGGAATGCTGGACTCCCATATGGCTGACCACAGTTCAATTCCCAGACCTGGAGGCTTGCTTACTCTCTCCCTCTCTCTCTCTCCCTCCCTCTCTGGTCAAATTAAAATAAATAAATAAAGTCAAATAAAATAATTATTTTTTTTCCTTTTTTTTTTGGAGAGGTTTCTTTTCTTTTCTTTTTTTTTTTTTTTTTTTTTTTTTTTTTTTTGTTATAAGGCGCGTGCGCTCACCAGAAAGACAGAAAGATACAGAGAGACAGAAAGCGAGAAATCACCTCCCCTAGAGGGGATGGCCACACTGCAGTCCCTTCTCCTCCATTCTCCTCTTGGGATCTTGGGCACACATGCATACACGCCTGGTGTGAGTTTAAGCTGCCGGGTCCGGGACTTGAACCACAGTCCCCTACATGGGAGTCCAGTGACATAGCCATTACACTAACTGCTGGTCCCAAATAAAATAATTCTTTAAAAAAAAGTTTATAGTGACCTAAACTTGGGAGGAATACAGACAGATTTCATTTACGTATGTAGATGTATATGTTAGAACCGAGAGAACTCAATGATTATGTTGACATCAGAATTGGAGAAGGAAGGAAAAGGCAAGAATGATATTTAGATCAGCTGCCTGGTTGGTTGGTTGATGCTATTTACTAAGAAAAGAAATCAGAAGAGCAAATGTGTAGGGGAAGATGACATATTTCCCTTTCTTCAGATGCGTCTGTAAGATAGCAAACGATTATTTAACCCCTACTCAGTAAGTAACCTGTTCCTGTAGTAGGCATTTTTAAATATTATCATTTATCTCAACAGAAATAGTAAAAATAATACATCCACCATTTATTGAGCACATAGTTGGTAGGAACTGAGAAAGTATTAACTCCAACTCTATCATCCCCGTAATGGAAGTATTATCATCTCCATTTTGCCGATGAAGGACCTGAGCATTTCAGAGGTTGATTAACTTCCTCCAAGACTTAGAACCAGTAAGTGCTGTAGGAAGGATATGCAGCTATATGGTTTTTTTTAATTATTTTAATTTTATTTAGTCATTTATTTATTTTAATTTGATCAGAAAGAGACACAGAGAGAGAGCAAGAGACAGTGAGAAAGCAAGCCACCAGATCCAGGACTCAAACTGTGGTCAGCCATGTGGGAGTGTCCAGCACCTTAACCACCACGCCACCCACTGGTCCCTTTTGGGGTTCTTTTAAGAGAGATTATTGCTATAGGGTGCTTGCACACCCCAGAGAGACAGAAAGAAAGAAAGCAAGAAATCACCCCCCAGGAGAATGGCCACACCACAGTCCTTTCTCCTCCATTCTCCTCTTGGGATCTTGGGCATGCACATACACATGCCTGGTGTGAGTTTCAAGCCACCAGGTCCAGGGCTAGAACCACATTCAGCCATGTGAGAGTCCAGTGACATAACTATTACGCCATCTTCTGGCTATATGTTTGACTCTCTGACCTTTGAAATATGAAAAGGCAATGCACGTTGTAATCCTTTTCAAAGAGGTAGCTAGGGGACCAGCAGTTAGTGTAATGGCTATGTTGCTGGACTCCCATGTAGTCGACCGCGATTCGTGTCCCGGACCCGGTGGCTTAAACTCACACCGGGCGTGTGTGCGTGCATGCCCAAGATCCCAAGAGGAGAATGGAGGAGAAGAGATTGCTGCGTGCCCATCCCCCCTGGTGGTGATTTCTCACTTTCTGTCTTTCTCTGTCTTTCTGGCAAGCACACACACCCTATAGTAAAAACCTCTCAAAAAAAAAAAGAAAAAAGTCAACATTTCAAATTGAACTCATTATCTTCTCCCACAAATCTGCATTTTTTTTTATTAGTGACAATATCAACCTTCTGCTTACCCCAGTTTAAAACCACAGTCAGCTTTCACTAACCTCTCTTGCTGTCTTATCTAGTCATTTGCAACATACTCGTGATTCTAGGGACATAGCATGAAGCAAAGTAGATTTTTCTGACTGTGGTTTCACAGACCAGAACATTATCCAAAGAACTCTGAGATGCAACATTCTCATTTTGGGGGGAAGGGAGGACAAGTGATTAAGACCAAAGAAATATTCAGTTGGAACATAGGAATTTGCCACTTTCTATATCAGAAAGTGGTTATCAGTGATTTCAAGGGTTCACCCTATTAACTATTATTACTAAGCTAACTACTACCACATATTACTACCAAAATGTCTTACCAAAAGAGTCATTTTAATACTAAAAGTCTTAATAAATAGCAGTCCTTTAAATTGAGTAGATTTGGTTTTATGGGGGACCTTCTATGTAGATATTCTTTTACACATTGCCCATAGAGCCGTGTGGTCTAGTAACTTTTACAGAAGATCTGGTCAGAAGAGCTTGAACTTTGGGGTTTGACAGGGACTCATATCTGGACTTTTCTACTTATAGCCTATGTTCTCTCTAAAAGAACTGCTGGTCCCAAAATGTTGACTTTTAAAGGAATAATGTACCATGTGGTTCCTGATACAGGTTCAATTCATCAATTCTGACAATGTGCATGATTAAACATTATTCCTAATGGGACCAGCAATTGGCATAATGGCTATGCTGCTGAATTTCCATGTAGTCGACCGCGGTTCAAGTCCCAGGCCTGGTGGCTTAAACTCATGCCTGGCGCATGTGTGTGCGTGTCCAATATCCCAAGAGGAGAATGGAGGAGAAGGGATTACAGCATGGCCATCTCCCTGGGGGGTGATTTCTTGCTTTCTGTCTCTCTGTTTCTCTCTGTCTTTCTGACAAGCACATGCACCCTATAGCAAAAACCTCTCCAAGAAAAAGAAAAAAAAAAATATATACATATATATATATATATATATATATATATATATATATATATATATTCCTACGTGTTTTTAAAGCACTGGCATCTAAGTTTGGAAAAATAGTTTTAAATGTGTTTCTAATGCTCATAGGCTTCTTGTTAGGCCTTACTTCCAGGCTGAAATTCCCAGGTGCAATATCTTGCTCATTCTTTAAAAAAGGTCCTGAACGGGACCAGCAGTTAGTGTAATGGCTATGTCGCTGGACTCCCACGTAGTCGACCGCGGTTCGAGTCCCGGACCCGGCGGCTTAAACTCACGCCGGGCGCGTGTGCGTGCGTGCCCAAGATCCCGAGAGGAGAATGGAGGAGAAGGGATTGCGGCGTGGCCATCCCCCCTGGGGGGTGATTTCCTGCTTTCTATCTCTCTGTCTCTCTCTGTCTGTCTGGCGAGCGCACGCGCCCTGTAGCAAAAACCTCTCCAAAAAAAGAAAAAAAAAGAAAAAAAAAGGTCCTGAACAAACTACATGTTCAAAATGCATTTTTACCCCCAATTTGCACTCCATCAAGAAGTACTGGGCTTGGGGCTGGCTGTTGAGAGCAGATGTTAGTGTGTGAATCTTATTTTCTGTTTCAGACCCAAATCTAGGAACTCCCTGCAAAGGCAGGCAGGGGGGCCTCTCTTTTGTGACCGTATGCAAACTGTCAATGGCAGAGTTCAAGTGCATTCAAACATGTAGCAGTTTTTACAGCTCTTTGTTCCTTGTATCTTGTGTTTCTGAAAAGTGCTTGAGATTTGCCTACATGATAAATTTCCCTTTCCGTGTTATAAAAAAGACAGTAGTTTTACAATCAAGTCTGCTCCCTTCATGAATATCTCAAGAGAAAAGCTTTTGGCTCCTTCTTTCGTTCTTTTCCCCTCTGCATGGTAAGCGAAGATAATATAGAGACTCAAGGATAGCAGGCCGAATAGCCTCACGAACTCAAATACAGCAAAAACAGAGGAACTTTTTTTTTTTTGGAGAGGTTTCTGCTACAGGGTGCGTGCGCTCACCAGAAAGAGACAGAGAGACAAAAGGCGAGAAATCACCCCCAGGGGGGATGGCCACACTGCAATCCCTTTTCCTCTATTCTCCTCTCGGGATCTTGGGCATGCACGCACATGCGCCCGGCCTGAGTTTAAGCCACTGGGACCAGGACTCAAACCGCAGTCGACTACATGGGAGTTCAGCAAAATAGCCATTACACCAACTGCTGGTCCCAAGAGGAACATATTTTTAACACAAATTCACACCTTGATGCCTGCTAGCTTACTTTCAGTCCTAACCGCTTCAGCTGGTCTGCCTGAGAGACTTATTATTCAACTTGAAATTGAACTATCTAGACAGAATCACTAGCTTACCAGATTTGCTAAACTAAGAAAGTCATCTCATAGTGATGAGCACTCAGGGCCCAGAAAGTAAAATGGCATGAAAACTCAGAGCCCAGAACTCAGACCTTCTTACTCATGCTGAGATCCCTCTCTGAATCCCACAGCTTCCCGAACCACGTGCTGCTCTGACTGTTCTCTGAGTCTGTAGAGATTTCTGGGCTGGGGGGGTGGGGGGGTAGAGGGGGTTCTCACTTTGGTAAGGCACATCTCCCAGATGAGCGAAGTTCTGGTTTTCCAGAAGGGTACTCATTGAAATGAGGACTGAGAAAACTGGCTTACAGAAGAAAAAAGGCAGAAGAGGGGAGGTTACAAGTTGCTTGTCAAGCACTTACATTGGTTCATGTAAAATAATGCAGGCCTCTGACTGGCTATCCCTTATCTTTACGTTAGGAACTCGAGAACACTGGGAGGGCTGGCCTCATAGCCTAGTGGTTGACCCAGCCAGATCCTACATGGCCAAACGCAGTTCAAAGCCTGGCCCTAGTGGCTTGAAAAACTCTCCAGGCTCATGTGTGTGCACACCCCCAATCCTGACAGGATAGAGAAATGGCTGTGCCCCACTGGGAGGGCGCGTTCCCCCTCTCTGTGTCAATCTCTGACTCTCTGGCCAGAACACATGCTCACTGGCAAGTAATTAAAAGAAAAAAAAAAAAAAAAAACTTCTGAGAATAAGAAAAGGTAGAGGTCACATTGTGATATCTGTATAATCCTTTTTTATATAGATATCTCTATAATCCTTTTTGTGCAGCATCACAGCTTGTTTATTAAAGCATGTCTTTTCCAGCAATAACCTGCTGGTTGTGGGCCATAGCCAAAGTCAGGCTGGTGATTTACTGAGGCCTTTAAGGTTTAAACAAACCTTTAATTCCACAAACTGCTTTTCTTCACACATTACTACCTATTAAACAGGTTATTGCCAGTATTACCTTTTAGGTCTACCCCTTAGAAGCCTCTTCTCTATTTTTTTTTCTTAAGAGAGATTTTTGTTATAGGGCGCAAGCACTTGCCAGAGACACAGAAAGAGACACAGAGAGAGAACGCGAGTAGCCGCTGTCTAGGGAGGATGCAGTCCCTTCTCCTCTCAGGATTTTGGGCACACAGGCACATGCACCAGCATGAGTTTCAAGTCTCTAGGTCCTGGGTCCAGGACTCAAACCACGCTTGGTCAAGTGGGAGTCCAGTGCCTTAACCATTATGCCACCTGCTGGCCCTTTGGTCTTCTTATTTAGGGATTCCTTATGCAAAGTTACCACCTTAGAATGTCCCCAAACCTTAACCTTAAAAGCACTAATCGTCCCTTTGGTGCAATAATTAGGAGACTAGTAAATTTTAAATTCATGTTTAAACACAAGACAGAAAAAGTGGCCCAAGAGCATTGCAGCAGCTAGTACCAGGATTTTTTTTTTCTATCCCAGGTTTAAAATAAGCAGACGTGATTAATTTTCACCTAATGCTGAATCTTAAAATGGAGCCAATATGTTGAGCCTAAGAATCTTGCGTGTGTGGAAACCGGACTTTCCCTTTCCCTTTTGGCTTACTAGGTTCAGAGCAAGGCCTTGGAGTAAGACGTGTCTGGGTTAAGTTCTGCCTTGGCAAATCATCTAGTCTTTTGCCTCAGTTGCCTCTACTCTCAATGAAGATAACAGTACTGAATCTGTTAGTGTGCTGTGTGCATCAACTGAAGTGTAACATGCTACAAAATAGTGATAAATTTGTCAGTCATGCTGTGGATGTGGCTCTGCCCAAGGGCTCCGGGAGAATCATGGGATGATGTAACTTTGATCCATTTTATGTCATATAATCTGTTTAGGAGCAATGCTTGTTGTTGGGTTTTTTATAATTTATTTATTTAAGGAGAGGAGGGAGAAGTTCTAGAATCTTTGTCCTATGAAGAGGAAATTATTAATAGAATCTAAATGAGTGAGATAAGCCTGGGTCTAAAATACAAGTCAAAGGGGCCAACAGGTGGCATGGTGGTTACAGACACTGGACTCCCACATGGCCGACCATGGTTCAAGTCCCGGACCTGGCAGCTTGCTTTCTCAGTTTCTCTCCCTCTCTCTTTCACTCTCGCTCTCTCTGTCCCTCTCTGGTCAAATTATAAATAAATAAAGTTAAATAAAATAATTCTTTAAAAAAAGTCATAAAGTAGACAGCTGCAGCGAGAAGATGATACACAGTAGAACGTGATGCTCCACCAGGCAATTTCACATGCAAAGTTCCCATTCAGATCCAGAGAGCTCTGAGTACACCCGGCATGTGCTTGTTCATGATCTGGGACTGGCAGAAGGCTAGGGAGTGGATCACGGCATCAAGGTCCTGTTGGGAGTATTCTCTCTCTTTCTCCCCCTCTCTCCCTCCCTTCCCTTTTCCTCTCATTCTCCCACTCCCTCCCTCTCCCTCTCCATCTCCCTCTCGCTTGTTCTCTCTCTCTCTCTCCTCCTCACTCTTTCTGTCTCTCTCATTCATGGAAGAAATAAATAAATGAAATGAAAAAAAGAAGTAAAATAGGCAGCTCAGAGAAGCCACAATCATCCGAGGGACCTAGGTTCTAGTCTCAGGATATTGTGTGCTGGGGTTAAATCTCTCAGGCTGTAAACTAACAGGGAACTGATGACCCAGGATGAGAATGTCCCTTATCTAGTAACAATGGGTAGCTGGGCCCAGCCTGGTCATTATCATGGAGCTGGTGATAGTAAATGGAATGGAGCTATGATGGCCCCTTGTTCCTTACTCCAGCATCCTCAAAGGAGAAGGTGCTCTATTCAAATCATTGTTCCAATGGGCCCAGCCACACAGTACAGAAAAGGGTATAGCTCAGTTCATTTACTGTCATCATTGGAATCTTGATTAAGTAATATTTACCAGGTAGTATACTAAATGTTTTCATATTTCACCTCATTTAATCCTCTCAACATCATTGTAGTACAACTACTCTTACTTTTTTTTCCCATTTCATAGATGAGGAATTAGGCTTGAAGACATCAAATAACGTGCTCAGGTTTGCAGAACTCTCCAATCGAAGAGCTAGAACCACAGACTGCTGACACTCGCTAGACGAGTCATGCCTCTGTCATTTCCAGATCAGCTTATTTCTTTGCTGTCTGTGTACTAGACCTCACCACCTGGGTGTGTCTCAGACATGACTGAGCTGTAGAGTAAACTCATCCTTTCTTCCGTTCAGATCCCTCTCTCTCTGTGTTCCCCGCCTTTCCAGGCCCACTTACAGGAAGTCATGCATTAGAGTAAACCATCAGCTGATAAATTCTTCTATAAATTAGCTATAAAGAAAGAGGATGGGGAGGGCCAGCAGGTGGCATGCTGGTTAGGGGCACTGGATTCCCACATGGCCAACCAAGGATCAAGTCCTGGACCTGGCAGCTTGCTTTCTCACTCTCCCTGTCTTACTCTGTCCCTCTCTGCTCAATTTAAAAATAAATAAATAAATAAATAAATAAAGTTAAATAAAGTAATTCTTTAAAAAATGAAAAAGAATGAAAGAAGATGGGGACCAGAGGTGGCAATGTGGTTAAAGCGCTGAACTCCCTCATGGCTGATCGCATTTCGCATCCTGGACCTGGAGGCTTGCATTCTCACTTTCTCTTTCTGTCTCTCTCTGGTCAAATTGGAAAAAAAAAAAAAAAAAAAAAAAAAAAAAAAAGTGCTAAATAAGATTAAATAAATAATTCTTTTTTAAAAAGAAAGAGGATAGGACATGGTGGGAAGCAAACATAAACATTCTGGTCGATGTATTGGTGTCATCCTTTATTTCATTTAGGGGACCACTGTTTAGCTCCCCATTGGTTTCCCATTCTCCCCTAAGGCAGCTCTATACTCCTCCATGGGGCTGAGGACTAACTTCTCTTTTTACCTCACAGTATCTTCAGTAGATGTGCTTTCTTCCTCTAATCAAATGTCTTTGGGTGAGGAGTCGGGGAGAAAATTTATCAGGAACTAAACCCTGAAAATGCATTAAATATTCAGTATAAATACAGATATAGGGAGGTTGGTGTGAAAGGAGTAGGAGGAAACTCTGGCTGGAATGACCTTCTAAGGACATTTGTGTTTCTGAAGCCTGGCAGATCTGAAAGGGCTGGAATGACAAGCCTGAATTCATTTCTGAGACTTCGTCCAGATGGGAGAATGGAACTTTTATGCTTAGCGTTGTGGTCATTTTTGTAATAGACCAAAACTTTGTTAAATGGTGCTTAACTGCTAAAGCTGGAAAGTGCAATTAAGCCCCACCACGCTGCTAACTGGTTGTATCATTTACATTTCCAGGAAGATGCTGCCCAGGTGACTGGTCAGGGCATGGTGGAGGATCAGCAGAAGGCACCAGAGCACCCAGCCGGCAACGTACGTAACTCGGTACTTTAGTTTTGCTTTTCTTGGGTGGTATCCATCGTAAACCAGGCTCCAGAAGAAAAGGAGGAGGTTACTATGAGATCACATCCTTTACTTGATAGGAGGTTGTGGTGGTCTTGCAACCTGAAGTCAGTCCACAACTGTGTCACAATTATGTGCAAGGCATGTGAAAATACTATGTGTTTATAACCTGTATTGATACCCAAGCAGGTGTTCGAAGGATATCCCTGAAAATACCTTTGAACCATGTCTTACACAATGTCATAAATACAGATTTCAAGTGGAATAATTTATAGTTCTAATAAAAATCAAGTTCTTACATTTTGAGGTTCACTCCTCTTTAAAAACTATACACTTTGGGGGATTAGCAGTGGCATGGTGATTAGGGCAGCTGGACTCCCACATGGCTGACTGCAGTTTGAGTCCCAGACCTCGCAACTTGCTTTCTCACTTTCTCTCTCTCTCTCTCTCTCTCTCTCTCTGGCCACCTTTTAAGAATAAATAAAATGATGACAATGAATATGATTAAATAAAGCAATTCTTTCAAAAATTTTTTTAAAAACCTATACACGTTGGCCTATCAAAGTTTTTTTTTTTTTTTTTTGGAGAGGTTTTTGCTATAGGGTGCGTGCGGTCACGAGACAGACAGAGAGAGACGGAGACATAGAAAGCGAGAAATCAACCCCCAGGGGGGATGGCCATGCCACAATCCCTTCTCCTCCATTCTCCTCTCGGGATCTTGGGCACGCACGCACATACGCCTGACGTGAGTTTAAGCCACCGGGTCCGGGACTCGAACCGCGCTCGACTACGTGGGAGTCCAGCGACATAGCCATTACGCTAACTGCTGGTCCCTGGCCTATAAAAGTTTTGTACTTATTGTTACTAATGAACTTTTTCAATCCTGATTTTCATTTCTGTGTACTAATTTACACTTTTGTGCTGCTAAAATTTGTATTGTTATTCTATTAACTATTTTTTTAAGGTTTTTGACATAGGGCATATGCACTTGCCAGAGAGAGACAGTGAGAAGGAAAGTGAGAAATCACCCCCAGTGGGGATGGCCATGCCATAATCCCTTTTCCTCCATACCCCTCTCAGGATTCTGGGTATGCACACATATATACCCAGCATGATTTTGAAGCCACTGGCTCTGGGCCTCAAATCACAGTCGGCCATGTGGGAGTTCAGCGCCTTAACCACCATGCCACATACTGGCCCCTCTATTAACTACTTTTATGTATAAGGAACTTAGAGATTAGTAGAACAGGAAATGTATAATATTTCAAACATTGCCAAAGAAAACACCATTGAAAAGTCTCTAAAGGGATCAGCAGTTGGTGTAATGGCTATTGGAGTAGCTGGACTCCTACGTAGTTAACTGCGGTTCAAATCCCAGACCTGGTGGCTTAAAAAACTCACACCAGGCGCATTTGTGTGTGTGCCCAAAATCCCAAGAGGAGAGTAGTGGAGATGGGATTGCATGTGACCATCCCACCTGGGGGTGATTTCTCACTTTGTCTCTGTCTCTGTCTCTCTCATTCTGGTGAATGCACATACCCTATGGCAAAAATATATAAAAAATAAATAAATAAATAAATACAGAGCTAGCAGGTGTCATGGTGGTTAAGGCACTGGACTTCTACATGGCCAACCACAGTTTGAGTTCAGCTGTGTTCTCACTTTCTCTCTCTCTCTCTCTCTCTCTGGTGAGCACATAGCAAATTCAATAATAATAAATTAAATAATTTTTAAAAAGAAAGAAAAATACAAATAGGTGTCGTTTTGATATAACCACAGAGGTTTCATAGCTTCCTCTGGATCTTAAATAATGTACAGTTCTTTTAGATTAATTAAATCAAGGAGCTGAATCTCACATGGCCAACTGCATAGTTCAAACCCCAGCCCCAACAACTTGAAAAGCACACTGATATATTTGCATGAGTGCCCAAAACCCAACAGGGAGGAGAAAAGGAAGAGAAGGGATTGAGGAGTGACCATACCCAAATGGGGAATACTTTCTTCCTCTCCCTCTCTCTCTTTCTGTCTGTCTGTCTCTCTGGTGAGTGCATGTGCCCTCTGGCAAATCTAAGAGGAAAAAACAAAAACAAAAACACAAACTGGAAGTTGGGTGTAAATACCATGTAAGTTAAAATACAGAATTGCTGCAGGAAGTCCCTCTTTTACATTACAGTCTGCGCATGATCACTTCGGGGATGATATGATGTCTCTGCAGTGTCTCAGACCCAAGCACCTCTTATCTGATTACTCTACCATTCTTATTTGATTACTCTACCATCCTCAAGTCACTTTTTTTGGTCTCAGTCGGCTGCTCTAATTAGTACCAAGAAATCTGTATTCCAGACAGAGATAAGAGAAAAGCAAGATCCTTCTCCTTAAAAGAATGACCAGGAAACTGCACATTCACGTCTGTCTTTATCCTATCGACTAGAACTTAGTCTGGGCACAACTGGCTCAAAGAGGCTGGGAAATTTGGTCCTTAGGGTAATTGGCTGTATAGGTCATTCTAGTACTTATTTTTCTAGTAGTAACCCCATATTTGTCCTTTTACCACCTCTCTCTCTCTCTCTCTCTCTCTCTCTCTCTCTCTCTCTCTCTTTTGTTTTAGAGAGATTTTTTTTGCCACGGGGTGTATGTGCTTGCTGGAGAAACAGAGATAGAAAGCAAGAAATCACCCTCCTAGGGGGATGGCCATGCTGCAATCCCTTCTCCATTCTCCTCTTGGGATTTGGGGCATGCACACACATGTGCCCTGTGTGAGTTTCAACCCGCCAGGTCCAGGACTCAAACCACAGTTAGCCATGTGGTAGTCCAGCGCCCTTAACCACTACGCCACCTGCCAACCCCACACTTCTCTCTTCTTAAAATCACTGCCAAATATGTAATTCAGGAAGTTTTTTGCACATACAGTCAGTATTAAAAAATGGTGATAGAAAAAAAATCCAGGAAAATCGAATGAACATCTGTGGGATTGTTGCCTAGCAGCTGTTGGGTAAATCCTCAACCTGCAGTGTCCTTCTGCTGACCTTCAGGCCTTCCTTCTCTGATGAGCTGTGGCCTTCAGATAGGTCACATGGCATTGGTGTGTTGGTTTATCTGCAAAAGAGAGTTAATTGTTTTAACACTTGGGTTGTTATCATGAGCAGATGAATTCATGGGTCTAAAAGTGTTTTGAAAACGGTGAAGCACAACACAGCTACACAATGGGTAGTGGTGTTTTAGTAGATCCATACAGCTGAGCCACAATCTTCCAGTAACGGAATCTTGAGGTGTTATGGTTCTGGAGCAGTTAACTTGGTCCTATTTCTAGACTCCAGGGACAGTCTGGTGCTTCACTGCCTCCACCAGAATCTTCCAGCTGGGGATGGGTTCCCTGGCTAACTACAGATCCAGAAGGCAGGTCAGGTCACTACCTACATTTCTTAACTGCTTGTTAAATAAGCATGGAATCCTTTTGGGTTTTCTTAGTTTTTTAATACTAACATTCATTGGCGATATTGTCAGCAAAAATCTAGAATTATTAATTTGCCAAAGCTTACGCAGCCAAAAGCCCTGTATCTTCCTTGGATTGCAAGTTCATTCCCCACCCTGTTTCCCATGTCTTCAGTTTCGCCCTTCTGTGTCTCCATGTACTCGTTCGTCAAACATTTATTGAATCCTACTACGTTCCGAGCACTGGGTGTCAAAGGTGAATAAGGTACAGCTGCTTTAGATGAATTAAATCAACTGATGTGCCTGGCACCTAGTAGGCTTTTATATAATAGATGTTTGCTTTCCCTTCCTGCTCTTTGTGTTGCTCAATTAACCTACCTAATGCATCTTGGACGATTATGAGTGTGTCCAGAAGTGATGGATCGTGTTGTATGCTCAGAACATCTGCAGATGCTTTTCAATGGGCACAACACACTTATGTGGACTTCATGTTAATTTTATCATGAGTAGAAATAGCAAAAAAAAATATTTTCTACTTCCTACCCCAGCTTCATCTACACGTCACAGTGATGGAGTATCTTTAGCTTTTACCCTTCCCTTTCTTGACCCAACATTCACTAAAGCATTTTATATGTGAAGTTAAATATGGAAGCATGGGGACTAAAATCTTCCTAACTTCCTCTTGCCGCCTCGCCCACCCTGTATTTTTCATAGGCATTATTGGAGTACACCTTGTTTTGGTTAACAATACATCAATAGCAAAGTCTCCTCTTGTTGCAAGCTTTCTTTTTTCTGATATTCACCTCTTTTTCCTTTCTTTTGTAGGCCGTCAACCAGATGAAACAGCAAAAACATTCAACAAAGGTCTCCTTTAGTTCACAGGAGATACCTTTAGCACCAACTCCATCATACCATTCAACAGATGCAGACTTCACAGGCTATGGTATGCTTCTTTCCCAGAGCGGAATGGACTCATGCAGCCTCAGAGAAAGAAGGGGGCTGATGCCCTCCGAGGGGACCTGGACCAGAAGTCAGGAAGCCTGACTCTGCATTCCTCCTCCACTTCCAGAGCTTTGGGCTTTGGGCAGATTGTTTGCTTCCTACACTGTTTTTCTCAAGTCTAGAGTTGGGATGGCCCATTGTTTATTGAATGTTAAAGTACTAGGGCTAGAACTACAACCATTGAATCTGAAGCTTGCAAATTATTCTTCTCTAATATCTCCAAAAGATTATGTTTAGGTCATGAGTAATACCTCTTAAAAATCATATTGAACCCAATTTTCAGCCCTGCATATGTTGACGTAAGCTGTTTGAAGGCTGTTAATTTTCAGTGCTTAAGGAAATTGGTATTTACATTCTCTCTTTAAATTCCTGGCTTCAATTATGCTGACTGAAGGTAGAATATCGAAATTCAGAATGAATAATGGATATTTCCACCTTGCTTTTATACAATATAAATCAGTAAAAAATAGACTCTTTAGAATACCATGCTTACTAATGGTAAAACATAACCCTGTATTTATTTAGCATGCCTGACACCTTGTGGTATTTGTCTTTGAGATATATTTTCATAAATATTAACACATAAATATTTAGTAGCAGGTATTATTTAAAAATGCTAAAAATATTTAGTAGCAGGTATTATTTAAAAATGCTAAGTTTGTATAAAATGCTGATGAATGCGGTCAGCAAGCTATGGCCAACAATCTGTTTTTATATGGTCTATTGGCTAAAAATGGTCTTCATATTTTTAAAGGTTAAAAAAGAATCAAAAGCATATTTCGTGAAAATTATGTGAAATTTACTTTGCAGAGTTCATAAGTCAAGTTTTATTCAGACACTCACTTGTTCACGTATTGTCTACGGCTCCTTTTATACAATGATAGAGTTGAGTAGTTGCAACAGAGATCAGTAGATCCATAATGCTCAAAATATGTATATATACCTGGCTTTTTCTCAAGAAAATTTGCCAACCATGGGTGTAGACCCGTTGAGTTTGGTAATGTATATCACATATGTATATGTAGATAACAGAAATCCATCATCCTACTTTTTTTTTTAATTGCCAGAGTGACTGTGCACTCACCAGAGAGAGAGATAAAAGGAAAAAGCACTGTTCTTCTCCCCCTATGGAGCCTGGTCATGTTACAATCCCTTCTTCTCCATTTCTTCATGAACTTGGACCCGGTGCATTTATTTCAAGTTGTAAGAACTGGGATTCAAACCGTGGACAGCCACATAGATCTGGCTCCATTAACCACTAGGTTACTGGATAGGCTTACATCATCATCCTATAGTTTAACTTGTGGAAATGTTATTCATTTCCTCATCCAATTACCAAACTGTATGGATTTTTGGACCAGGTTACAGCCCATCAGGAGACTCTGTGTGGGCCAGGACACAGGCTTTGGGCAGGATATTACTGGAGAAAGAAATAGCAAAGATTGATTCAAGATGGCTAGGGTTAGGCAAAAGAGTGGAAGAGAGGAAAAATTCCATCTTCACTATCTCTAACTGTGTGTCTTTCTCTTCTCATTCAGGAGACTAAACTAATCATTTACAAAAGCGGTAGAAACTTCTAAAATCACCCATGAAATTGTGCCAATGTTGTACATCGTTTTTACTGGAAATTAATGAGAAATGTACTGTGAAATACATATGCTGCAAAAAGACTGAGAAACAAATTAGATTTACAATTTAATGTTCTATTTCTAATGTGGCGCTTTTTATTGTTACTGAGGTTGTGTCATTAAACTTCTCTTAGCCAAAAGGCCATTAGATTAATAAATTCCATGTGGCCAAGAACAACCAGCTATGTGAATGCCTGTGGTTGCCAGCCTCTGGACTGGGCACCTCCCACACACCGTTCATCGAATCTCTCTACAGCCTGTTAGAGCGTGGTTACGTGCATTTGTCTGACGAGAAGTGAGCCCTAGTTTCCCCCACCTATTAATTTCCTGCTCGCAAACTCAAGTGCACCTGTGTGCCCCTCCAACACCTGGGCTCTTTGTCATCAAGATCATGATCATTGCTTAGTCAGAGCAGAACTTCAGCAAGCCACCCTAGCGTTTATTTCCCTTTGTTTTATACCAGGGATCGGCAAACTTTTTCTATAAAGAACCAGATCCTAAATAGTGTAGGCTTGTGGTCTACACAGTCTTCATTGGCGCTTCTCAACTCTGCCTTGGTAGTGTACTAGCCACCGTGGACCAGGCTTAAACTAGGTAGTACGCTGGTGTCCGGTAGTTTTACTTATGGACACTGGAATTTGGGTTTTATATCACCTTCATGTCTTAAATGTTATTTTATTAGCCTTCTGAAAATGCAAAACCCATCTTTTCTGCAGTCTGCGGTGTGCAGTGTGCTGACCCTGTTTTTACAAACGGATTTAATGAGCATTGTGGATCTCATCGAAGCTTCTGTGCATCAGCTGCAGCTGACCAGCAGAGGGGGCCCTCTGTGATCAGCCCTTTACTGAATAATGTCACAGTGTAAGAATCAGTGTTCACAATGATCCAACTAATTTATCAGAAAAGATGACATTATCTGGAGACTATTATTTATATGAATCTCTTAAAACTAGTTCACATTTTGAATAGTTTGATCTTGTAATGGATTAGGTTCAGTTATCTGTAAAAGGCATATATGTAGAATTTATGCTAGATAAATGGGTGTTATTAAACATCTTCTCTTAGCCTACAAGCATTTTTTTCTCTCATTTTTTGGAACAACCCAGTCTAAAATAATTTTCAAAAAATCCTTGTAAAACAGCAATAGCTCTTTTAACAGGCTTTTCACTTATGGACCCAGAAGTAATTCTTGAGTGTTTATAATACAGTTTTTTACCATGTGTATAAGGTATTTGAGGATAAATTTTAGATAATTGTTCTCTCTAGCTACACCATACTTTCTTGATCCTTTATTCATCTTAATTCTTTTTTAAATAATTAATTAATTTTATCTATTATTATTATTATTGCTATAGGGCATGTGCATTCACAAGAGAGAGAAAGTAAGAAAGCACATACCACCAGGTCTAGGACTTGAACCACAGCCAGCCATGTGAGAGTCCGGCACCTTAACCACCATGCCACCTGCTGGCCACATATACACCTTAATTCTTCTTTTTTTTAATTATCTTATTCAACTTTATTCATTTTTTTAAAATTGGACCTGAGAAAGATAGAGAGAGAGAGGGAAACTGAGAGAGCAAGCCACCAGGTCCAGGACTCGAACCACCTGCCAGCCCCTACATCTTAATTCTTATATTCTAATTAAAAGTATGCCACATAGGATGGGGCCAGCAGGTGGCATGGTGGTTAAGGGGTCTGGACTCCCACATGGCCAACTGCTGTTCAAGTCCCGGACCTGGCAGCTTGCTTTCTCACTTTCTCTCTTTCTCTCTCCCATTCTGGCCAAATTAAAAATATATGCATGCACATATACATACATAAAATTAAATAAAATAATTTTTTAGAAAAAAGTATTCCATATTGTACTCCCAGTTGGGTGACCACTGTTGGAGTCCTAGACCCAGCAGCTTAAAACTCACACCGGGCGCATGCGCATGCCTGCCCAAGATCCTGGAAGGGGAATAGAGGAGAAGGGATTGCAGTGTGGCCATCCACCCTGGATGGTGGTTTCTCACTTTCTGTCTCTGTATCTCTCTCTCTGTCTCTCTGACCAGTGCACATGCCCTACAGCAAAAATCTCTCTTTAAAAAAGTGCATTATCTCTCAATTAGTAGTCTATAAATCAAATCTTCTGTTATACCAACATACACTATATATAACACATACTTTTATGGACCTAGTCATTTAGCCATCTTAACCTTTTCATACTGGTTTTCATGATATATTTTAAGATTTAAAAAAATTCAAGTATAACTAAAATTGATGGGGCGAGGGGTCAGGGGAACTATTGCTTTAATCTCAAAAATGTCATGGGAAGTCATGTTTCAGCCCTGGGTGAATGGGCAGTAATGGCCTAGCTTTTACCTTCCCGGGATGTGGCAGGAAAAGTGAAATGATAAACACACACAAGCCCTGCACACCCCTGGAGCCGCGTCTCCTATGTGCCAATCACTCTGTTCCATTCTTCCCAGGTGGCTTCCAGGCACCCCTGTCTGTGGACCCTGCGACATGTCCCATTGTGCCTGGCCAGGAAATGATTATAGAAATATCCAAGGGACGCTCCGGACTGGGTCTCAGCATTGTGGGAGGAAAAGACACACCCTTGGTAAGTTTCTAGACATGATATTATCCGCTTAGAATTAGTTGTTGAGCCTCATTATGGCCCTGTGTCACGTCTATGGAAGACTTTTGCTTTTGTTTTGTTTTTAATTAATACGATTTATTAGCATAGCAATTGTTACAGTGTGATTTTTTTTTTTAGTATATGAAAAAAATACCAGGGTAATTATTATCTCATTGTCTCAACCATCATAATTTTATATACAGTAGATCATAGTTAACCTCATTCTCTCCACTGTATTTTATAGCACTGGATAGTGTTCCTTCATAATATGGGAAAAAAGCATAATTATAAATAGCAGTATATCCATATTCTGGCTTGCTGTCATGTTTTTCTCAGTGTTTAATTTTCATTAGGATTTTGTACATCTGGATGTTAAGTATTGTTTTATAAATGTTTATTAGATCAACAATGTCATAGTAGCCTTTAGAAGCATCTAACAGAGGACCAGCAGATGGCCTATTGGTTACATAGCTGGACTTCCACCAGGCCAACTATGGTTCGAGTCCTGGACTTGTCGGCTTCAAAAGCAAGCCAGGCGCGTGTGCATTTGTGTCCAAAATCCCAAGAGAAGAATGGAGAAGAAGGGAATATGGCATGGCCATCTCCCCTGGTGGTGACTTCTTGTTTTCTTTCTCTGTCTCTGTCTGTCTGTCTGTCTCTCTCTCTCTCTCTCTCTGGCAAGTGTACTCGCCCTATAGCAAAAATCTCTCCTTAAAATAAAAGAAGTATTGGGGGACCAGCGAGGCTGGTTAAGGCACTGGTCACTCCCACATGGCCGACTGCGGTTCGAATACCAGACCTGGTGGCTTGCTTTCTCACTTTCCCTCTCTCTCTCTGTGTGTATCTCTCTCTCTGGTCAAATGAAAATAAATGAATGAATAAATAAAATTAAATAAATAATTATTTAAAAACAAATAAGAAGTATTGAGGCCGGCAGGTGGTATGGTGGTTAAGGGTGCTGGACTTCCACGTGGCCAACTACAGCTCAAGTCCCAGACCTGGTGGCTTGTTGCTTGCTTTCTCACTTTCTCTCTCTCTCCCTCTCTCTCTCTCTCTCTCTCTCTCTCTTTCTCTTTCACTTTCCTCACTCCCACTCCTACTCTGTCCTTCTCTGGTAAAATTAAAGTAAATAAATAAAATTAAGTTCAATAAAAATAACTCTATAAAAAAATAAGTATTATAACAGAATTTTGGACAGTACCTGGCACATAGTAAGTGTTCAATAAGTAGAAACTATTTTTATTATCATCATCTATTATTTGTTTTTTAATGGACTGGTAGGAAAAAGAAAATGTCAGTTATTCCAGCCCAACAATTTGGCTTTATTTGATTCTGACCATGTTCATATCCACTCACAAATTCCCCTCTACCAACCCCACTTCCCCAAAAAATACCCGAGTATCTTCCTAGAGAAAATCACTCTTATTAATATTACTTTCTTTTCTTTTCTTTCTTTCTTTTTTTTTTTAGTTTTTTATTATAGGGTCCATATGCTCACCAGAAAGAGACAGAGAGAGAAAGTGAGAAATCACTCGGAGCTGGGGGGGAGGGGGGGCGTGGCCTATGACAACGCCATAATCCCTTCTCCTCCATTCTCCTTTCAGGATTTTGGGCATGCACACACACTCACCTGCCATGATTTTCAAGTCGCCAGATCTGGGGCTCAAACCATAGAGTCAGTTAAATGGGATCTAGTCCCTTAACCTCCTTTCTACTTACTATCCCCAGTGAATTATGTTTTTAAATGATTTTTTTGGCATTTATTTTGCACATTTTATTTAGTAAGGAATAAATTGTATGTGACAGATTTACAGATAAAACAAAGATAATATGATTCACAAAATGTTTTTTCTGAGGCCAATGCAGTGGCACGCATGTAATCCCAGCTACTGGAGAGGCTGAGGCAAGAGACAGCAAGACACTGTCTCTTTTTTTAAAATTTGTTTTTAAAACTTATTTACTTTAGGGGCTGGCAAGTGGTGTAGTGGTTAAAGGCACTGGACTCCCACATGGCCAACCATGGTTCAAGTCTTAGACCTGGTGGCTTGTGTTCTCTCTCTCTCTCTCTCTCTCTCTCTTTCTCTCTTTGTATCTCAGGTCAAAATTGAAAAATGGTTATAATAAACAAAAATTTTTTAAAAAGAGTTATTTATTTTATTTTACTTTTTTTTTTTTTTTTTCATTTGACCAGAGAAAGAGAGAAAGGGAAAGTGAGAAAACAAGCCACCAACCTGAGTTGGCCATGTGGGAGTCCAACACCTTAACTACCACACCACCTGCTGGCCCCAAGATATGGTCTCTTAAAACAAAAAATAAAAAGGCTATGTTTTCCCCTTTTTGGCAGGAATATCATGTTTCTTTGTTTGTGCTATTGGGGGCAAAGAGATCCTATTCTGCTTTTCTGTAATAGACGTTAATCCCCCCAATGTACTAGGAAACTCAAGAATAGCATATGCCACTGAAGTCTGGAACTTAAGGCCTTCTGCATATTTGTTGGTCATATTCCTTCTCTCTCCTGCCAGCTGGCCTGCTCTAGAGGGTTCTGGTGGTTAGTCTGACTCTGTTAGTGAACTGTCTCGCCTCTACCCAAATGTGCGCAGAGGCTGGTGTTTGTTTACTAAAGGATTTTTATCTCCATCGACCTGATTCAGGTACTGTTTAGACTCTTCTTTTAATCTGTGTCCTGAATTCTCCCTTGGCCTGTGCAGGTAGGAACTGCTGTTCCTGGCTTCATGCCGACGCTGTGATGTTTTTATCACTTGAATGGAACAGAGGACACCTGGGGTTCCCCGGTTCTGCGACCAGGTGTAGTTCCCAGCCCTTTCCATGGTCTTTATCTCCCAGATTTTCCTACATTTCTTGTTATCTGGCCTAGAATATTATCTGTTCAGCTTTTGTCATTGAAGAAAGAGGCAAGCCCCTCCCTCAAGGTTTTCCTGCAAATCTAGGTTGTATTTTTAAGTTTTATTTTGTGATAATGCTTTCTAATTTTATCGAGTTGTTGGAAAAGTCATGACACATTTTTGCATAGAAAAATAGGCCAAATTACTCTCTTCCTGCCCTCCTGCCCTCCTGCCCCTGCTCCTATCACCCTTCTTTTTTTGTTTTTAAGTTTGCCGTAGTGTGTGTGCAGTCACCAGATTGAGAACGAGAGAGAAAGCAAGAAATCATCCCCCTCAGGGGATGACCATGCCATAATCCCTTCTCCGTTCTCCTCTTGGTGCACATGCACCTGGCATGTTTTTCAAGCTGATGTTCTGGGACTCAAACCACACAGTCAGCCATGTGGGATTCAGCTGCCCTCACCACTACACCACCTACTGGCCCCCATTAACCTTCTGCATGTCCTGCAAGCTGTCTCTCCCAGGAGATCTGTCCTGGCTCCCATGACAGGCCTTGGCTAGACTCAGAACTGATGCCTAATTATTCCTCACTAACTGGGGAAGCATCCTTAACCTCCCAGAATCTACCTCCTCGTCTGCTAACAGAGAGAGAGTTATGCGTCACTTCATGACAGTGAGAAATACTCTGAGAGATGTGCGGTGAGATATTTGTCATTGTGTGACTATCTTAGAGTTTGGTTGGGCAAACCTACATGATATAGCCCACTACACACCTGGACCATGTCCTATAGCCTTTATTTTCCTTATGGAAGCATTGTCATGTATGTGGTTCGTCGTTGACTGAGTCGTTACACAGCATCCAACTATATATAGACAAATACCTAATTGTCATACCAAGGCCATTGAGATAGTTTTTGACTCTGACCACTGGATAAATGTCCCCCTCCCAAGGGTCTATTTCCTCATTTTCCCAAGGAGGAAGTGTTAAATAAATTGACTTTTTCTTTTTTTTTTCTTTTAAGAGAGACTTTTGCTATAGGGCATGTGCACTTGCGGAAGAGACAGACAAAGAACAAGAAATCATCCCCTGGGGGGATGGCCACGCTGCAGTCCCTTCTCTTCCATTCTCCTCCTCTCAGGATTTTGTGCACACATGCACACTTGCCTGGCTTGAGTTTTAAGCCACCGGGTCCAGGACTCAAACCACGTTCGACTATGTGGGAGTCCAGCAACATAACCATTACACCATCTGCTGTCCCAACCTTTCTTTCTTTTTTTTTTTTTTTTTTTTTTTAAGAATTACTTATTTAATTTTATTTATCTATTTATTTTTACTTGCCGTAGGGCACTGGACACTGGACTCTCACATGGCCAACCTCAGTTCAAGTCCCAGACTTGGCAGCTTGCTTTCTGACTCCCCCCACCCCTCTCTGTTGAACACATGTGCCCTATAGCCAATTTAAAAACAATGATAATCGATAAAATTAAATAATTCTTTTTTTGAAACCCTCTGATTGGTCTTCTGTAAATCTAGGTCTCTCTGTATTATTAAAAATAAGGCATAACTCAGTCTGTAAGAAATCAGAAGAGTTTAATCGGCATGTGTGGCCTAGCCAAATGAGCTATAGTTTTCATTCTTTCTTTATTCTTCTTTGTTGTTGTTGATATGACTTTGCTGTGTGGGTGGTCAGAACACCTAAAGAGGGTGAGCCATGCTGCTCTTGGTCCTGAATCTTGCATCGTTTGCTACCCGCTACCTGCTTTGGGCTTGCCCCAGCTACATCACTGCTTGGACCCTGAGTGTGAGGCTATTTGTTCAATACTACGTCCTGCTTCTCGCCACTACGAGGCAGCCAGAAAAAAATTCTTGAAGAGCATCTTGAGGTTCATAATATATAGTTCTGCCTTTTGAGACTATAAATCCCTTTGTCCTTGGAAGGATAAGCACCACTTAAAAATGAGAGATGGGACACAGCTTTTATTTCGTAACCTCAGGTACCTCATCAAAAGCCGTAAGTTAGACTCAGGAGAAATATATAGGCCTGTCGGTTTAGTGAAGCTGCACAGTGGGGGGCGGGGGGGTGCCTTAGCAAATAAAGCCATTCTTCATAGTATAGATCCTTCTTTCCCTCTCCCCTCCAAATGTTGCCATGCAGTCTGCAATTTAACTGACACTCTAAAGTCACATTATCCCATCAGGTCTGGGGATTACATCCAGCCAACAGGAAGTTAGAAAAGAGAGAGCATGTGAGAGAAAATTGTGGAAAATGTTGAGACGCATGATCAAAGGTATCTCTACACATTTGATTATGTGATGCATCCTCACCTCAGCCCTGGGGTGGGAACGATCACGTCCCACTTACCGGTGACCCTTCTGAAGCATCTGCTCAAACCCTCCCAGTTAGGATTTCCTGTCCTCTTTGTTGTGTGTCCAGCAGATATTTTTGCCATCTTTAGAGGAACTGAATCTCTGGGACCTGGTCTTGACACCACATCAGGCCTCTCTGCTATAAATAGTTTCTCTCGAGCCAAGACAGATGGTTTGCGAGATCACAGAGAGAAAGCGCCGTAGCGTCCCATCGTATTCGCAGGCGGCCATCTAAACCAGCCTCTTAAAATACTAACGCGATGATGAGAGCGAGCTTCTTGGGATGGGAAGGGTTTACGAGCGCACCTGGGCCCAATCCCCAGTGTTTTAACCTGATGATGTTGCTCTCAGGCCTGCTTTTGGCCACTCTGGCTTTTCTGTGATAGGCTGCCTGTGTTCACTCCAAGGCTGCCCTTTGCTTAACGCTGAGGATACAAAACTGAGTGAGATCATCTTGTTCTCAAAGGATTCACACATTTGTTCGAGTTAGTTCTAGTGGCTTTAATGTTTATGGTCTCATACAGGGGGTCCATCAATGAAAAGCTGCAGTGGGGACTGTGAAAATAGGGACATTCTCTGCAGAAGTAAAAATAGAGCTATAGGAAGCACTTTCTAGATTTAATCAATAAAGTCTAGTTATTGTATTTTTTTATAAGCCAGGAAGCCAGGTAAGGCACAGAGGTAGTGTAGCAGAGGTAGTAGATTAATTGCTATTTTTTATTTCCTTCTATACATTAAGCCAACCTTCTATCTTGTCTTCTCTCTCTCTCTCTCTGTCTGTCTTGTTGGAGTGTTAGTTTGCATGAAATCCTTTAGCTCAGAGGACTCACCCCAGTCTGCCAGATGAAAGACCAAAGGCTCTTACCCATTCTGATGCTGGTATCATATTTCTGAATCCCTCGATGTCTTCTCAGAGAGAATGTTTGCTTGCTGGTGAGAAGTTTTATCGCCAAGGTCTGTTCTCTAGACCCAATCATTATTTTATTATCAGCCTTGGGAATTCTAGAGAAGAGAAACTTAAATAAATCTCTTATCTTAGAGGACTGGAAGACTTAAGAATGAACAAATGAACTAGAGAAAGGAGGAGGACTGGGCCTCTGGGACCCGCTCTCTCTGCGCTGCATTCCACTGGACTGTCGCCAGAGAGCCCAGACTACAGACGGGGTGTCCTGTCGCACCTAAGAGGCACAGAGCGTAGTAGTTGTGCTTCCTTCTTTGGCATCAGAATGTGAACTCTTAACTGCAGAGCCCTAGACAAGTGACTTAGCCTTTCTAAGATAGCTTAACTTCTGCCTTTGGACAGCTTAATATTATTAGGTGGAGGGGCTGGTGGATGGCATCGTGGTTGAAGTACTGGACTCCCACATGGCCAACCATGGTTTGAGTTCCAGACCTGGCAGCTTGCTTTCTCTCTGTCTCTCTCTAGTGAACACACATGCCCTATAGCAAATTAATTAATAATAATAGTACTAGTAAATTAAATGAATAATTCTTTTTTGAAAAGATTGTTAGGTGGATTAAGATGAGAACTATAAAGAACTTTGCCCAGGGACTGGCAGGTAGTGTGGTGGTTAAGGTTCCGGACTCCCACATGGCCAACCATGGTTTGAGTCCTGGTCCTGGCAGCTTGCTTTCTCACTTTCCCCTTCTCTTGCTCACTCTGTCTCTTTGATCAAATTTAAAAATAACAGTAAATAATAATACCAAAATTAAATAAAGAAATATTTTTTTTAAAAAAAAGGAACTTTGCCCAGTGTCTATTTATACTGAGGTAAGTTCTCTTAATTATTAATGAACATTTGTATTAAAGTAGGCCCTGAGCTGTCTTCATCTGTGTCTTTGTTTATTACCTGCACAATGAAACATGACTTTGTTTCTAGACAATTAGATATAGTTTTTTTCAGTCTCCAACTTTGAAAAAAAATTATTCAGGCACTGTTCTTAATATGTAAGTAATAATGTATCATCTCATTTAATCCTCCTAACAGCCCTGTAGGTGAGGTAGTACTATTGTCCCCATTTACAGATGAGGAAATGAAGACACAGATCGGTCGGGTAATTTCTCAAAACACATAATACTACCAGTTGGTCCAGTTGGGGTTTAAACAGGCAGTCTCACTCCAAAGCCACATTATGTGGGTCCTTCTTGCAGTACCGCAATGTGTCATCCGTAAAAGGGATCCGCGAGAGGCCGAGTTCTGTCTCATCTTGTATCTTCAGTACCTTCACACAGTGCCTTGCACGTTCCAGCCATGAGGAACTGGTTCAGCTCCTCTACTGAGTCTTATTCCCACTCCATGCAAGGCTTCTGTACTTGCTGTTAGATCTGACCGGAAGCTTTTCTGCTCACGCTAACTGCAGCGCGAGTATCCGGTTCATTGCTGGGCATGAATATGTGGTCGGTCAGAACAGTGTTGAAGCCATATCATTTGAGGAAGATTGCACAGGTTGGAAAAGGAAGACCAGAGAGACAATGATGACTTTCTGCAAATATCTTAGGTTTCTTCTTATGCATGAAGGATGTGAATAATTCAGGTGCTCCCAAGGGGCTCATGAAAAAGACATTCCAAATTATTCTAAGGAAGAACTTTGAAAACATCAGCTGACCAGAGGTCGAATGAACTGCGGGGGGGTAGTGACTGCCCCATCCCAGGAGATAATTTGGCAAAGGCCAGGTAGATACTCTGTAGGGGTATTACTATGATTAAGCTTTGTATTTTAATCAAGGAAGAGCATTGACCACTCTCTTTTTCTTTTTTTAAGAGTTCTTTATTGGGACCAGCAGTTGGCATATGTCGCTGGACTCCCACGTAGTCGATCGCAGTTCAAGAAGGGACTGAGCATGGCTATCCCTGCGAGGGAGTGATTTCTCATTTTCCCTCTCTCTGTCTCTTTCTGGTGAGCACATGCCCCCTATAGCCACCCCCCCCCCCAAAAAAAAAAAATCTTTCTGAATATATTCCCATCTCACAAATTTCTTAGAACTTCAAAGTCTCAAGTTTTTTTTAACTAGAAAATAAGTACAGATTATTATGATTTATGTATTTGTTTTATGAAATCAGTGATTATTACCACTTTGACAAATGAAAGTTTAAAAATATAAGCCCTAGTTTCTATCCTTACATTATCCTTCTGAGATAATAATTCTCCTGTTGTAAATTAGGTCAATGGATTTCCAGGTAGATCATAACATTTAGAAATTCTATCTTTTTTTTTTTTTTTTAAGAAATTTTTGCTATAGGTTGTCTGCGTTTACTGGAGAGACAGAAAGAGACAGAGACTGAAAGCGAGAAATCACCCCTAAGGGGGATGGACACACCTCAGTTCCTTCTCTTCCATTCTCCTCTTGGAATTTTGGGCATACACGCACACAAGCTGAGTGTGAGTTTTTAGCCACTTGGTCCGGTACTCGAATCTCAGCTATGTAGGAGTCTAGGGACCAAACCATCTGCTGGTCCCAAGATATCCTTTTTTTAAAAGACTTTCTTATAATTATTTATTTAGTTAGTTTTCTTTGTTATTTTTTAAGAATCAGTTTATCTTGGGACCAGCAGTTGCGTGATGGCTATGTTGCTGGACTCCCATGTAGTCGACCACGGTTCACGTCCCGGACCCGGTGGCTTAAAACTCACGCCAGACACGTGTGCGTGCGTGCCCAAGATCCCGAGAGGAGAACGGAGGAGAAGGGATTGTGGCGTGGCCACCCCCCCGGGGGGTGATTTCTCGCTTTCTGTCTCTCTGTCTCTCTCTGTCTGTCTGGCAAGCACCCGCACCCTATAGCAAAAAAAAAAAAAAAAAAAAAAAAGAATTAGTTTATCTTTGTTTATTCATTTGAATTTGACCAGAGAGGGACAGAGTCGGCAGGGGTTGGGGATCAGAAAGCAGCTCACCAGGTCCAGGACTCTAACCGTGGTTGGCCATGTGGGAGTCCAGCACCCTTAACCACCACACCACCTGCTGACCCCTATTTTTTTTAAGACAGAGAAAGCAAGTTGCCAGGTCCGGGACTCAAACAGTGGTCGTCACCCATGTAGGAATCCAGCGCCTTAACCACCATGCCAACTGCCCGCCCCAAGATACTCTATTTTTTAAAAAATTGCCAGAGTCTGAGTGCACTTACCAGAGGAAGCGGAGAGAGAAAGCACCCTTCATTGGGGCCTGGTACTTCTGTTATCCATTTTCCTCCATTCCTCTGTCTTGCTGGGATTTGGGGCACACACGCCCAGTGTGTTTCTCAAGCCTCCAGAGCAGGAATTGAACAGCAATCAGCTGTTCACTAACTCTAGCCAGTTAAAGTGAGAGCTGGCTCCCTTTAACTACTAGACTATGGGGCTGGCCCTGGGTATTTTTAATCATGAAAAGGCCTGGGGATGTCATATTTAAAATCTTACGTCTTCAAGTTGCAAATCTTTATTTTTCACCCCTTGATTTAGTATCAATTTAATTCATTCTTTAATTAAACAGAAGTTCTAAAGGGCAGGTGCTTTACCAAGAGCTACCAAGGTTGGTCTTAGCTGGTGGCATAGTGGTTAAAGCAGCTGGATCCACATGGCCAATTGTGTGGTTTGAGTCCCATACCTGGTGGCTTTAAAAACACAATGGGCATGTGTGTGTGTGTGTGTGCCCAAAATCCCAAGAGGAGAATGGAGAAGGTTTGTGGCATGGCCATCCCTTTTTTATTTTTATTTTTTTTGGTGGGGGGGAGTTGCTTGCTTACTTTCCCATTCTGTCTCTCTCCCTCTGTCTCTCTCTCTCTGGCAAGTGCATGTACCCTATTACAAACACAAAACTCAAAAAAAAAGAGAACTATCAAGGTTGAAGGGTCTCCCTTTTGAGTAAATATGGCAATTTTATTCATCGAGAAATGGAGGTGAGTGAGAATACCTGCCCTTTAGCTATAACCGTACGGTGGGTCTGAAGTGACCTCATCTAACCCTTCACCGTGTGGCCTGCTATCATTTACCTTTACTGCTTTTGACAATTTAAATGTAGAACTGCAGCAGTTTAAACCACTGGATATTTTTAAAGCAAGCACAATTGAAGGCTATTTTACATTTGATTAAGTGTTTTATTTTGCTAGTCCCCTTCACATGAACTCCGCACAGTCTGTTTCATGAGGAGTGTGGTTTGCTTTGGCTTATAATCCCCCAAGCCAAGCTCCTTTTATCGTTATTGCTTAAGTCATGTATTTTTATACAAAACATCTTATTACCTTAGCTTTATTTTTAAATGAATGTAGAGTGTGCAAAAAAGTCTATGAATCACACTGAAAGAATGTTAATGAATAGCCCTTCTAAATTTCCAGATTTGGACATTTCTGATCTTAAGGAATATGACTATAAGCAAAAATATTATGCGGACTGAGTAAAATTTAAATAAATAAGGACCAGATGGAACTATAGAGAGTTATAAAATATAATGCAAATATTATCCCATTTCCTTAAAATAAATCTATATTTCAGTATGATAAATTATGTTCATATCGATGAGTATCAACTTTTTGTTAAATCAGACTTGGCACAAGAACTTTATTTTAAGTAAATATAAAATGGTTTCTTTTGAGCTTAAGAAGAAAAGGCTTTTTAGTCTTGAAATACAAAACATTTTTTAATCTTCACAGCAATTCTTATGTTAGCTGTTTTATTGCTGTGATTTTCTTTTCACATATTAGTTCCCTATAAATAGTGGGCAAGAGTTTGCAATCCCTAAGTTTGAGTTTGACGTTTACCTGCATAGTCCATGCATTAAAATACACACATAGGCTAGCCAATGGCATGGTGGTTCCGATGGCTGGATTCTACACAGCCAACAGTGCAGTTCAAGTCCTGGACCCATCTGCTTGAAAAACATGCTAGGCATATGTGCATACACACCCAAAATCCGAAAGGAGAGAGAAATGGAAAAAGGATTGTGGCATGACCATCTCACATGGGGGGATGATTTCTCACCTTCTTTCTCTCTCTTTCTGTCTCTAGCAAGTACATACACTCTCTGACCAAAAATAAAACACACACACACACATACACACACACGGTATTATTTTTTCCAGTGTAATTGAGCATATCATCCTTACTTTTATATCAAAAGAACCTCTATTGCTGATTTAGTGCTCACTTATGTTGCCAATGATTTTTAACATGAGAATGTTTCTGTGTTGCAATAAGATGCTGAACTTTATGATCCATTTTCTTCTTTGGGGTGTACTGTAGGTGCATCTTAGGATATGTAGTTTATCTTCTAGTTTCTTTGTTAGCAGAGACTTGTAAGTACTAATTGAACTATGACTATGCTCTGAGGTTCTCAGAAAAATCTATGCAATGAACTCATTTATTCATGAGCAGAGTAGATTATCCAGATTTTAAAACTGTGACTTCAGATATGATATTAAAAACTTTGACTCTGGGTAACTTCTCTTCTACAGCGACAGTCCTTCAGGTTTTTTGAACAGAAATAAGTATCTGTTTACCCTGTAAAGTTGGAAACAAACCAACACCAATTTAACAAATACTGTATTATTTTGAAGGTAATTATCTTTTACTGTGAACCATGGAAGTAAAGCAGAACATTAAATGTACACTTGACTGGGGCTAGCAGGTGGTGTGGTGGTTAAGGTGCTGGACTCCCACATGGCCAAACACAGTTCAAGTCCCAGACCTGGCAGCTTGTTTTCTCACTTTCTCTCTGTATGTCTCTGTCTCTCACTCTCTCTCTGTCTCTATAGTAGGCGCACATGCCTTGTAGCAAATTAAAAATAATAATAAATAAGTAAATAATCATTAAGAAAATGTGCCCTTGACTATGAGGCTTGTCCAAACTATAAAATTGTTAAAAGGATGGAAAAATGCATCTTAAAGAAATTATGGTTTTATTGGCTACATTCTGCCTCAGGTCCTATATACTCTTTACGAGATGTTGAAATGAAGGAGCCTCTTCATTTTTTGCTTCTCAGTAATCAATGAGATGTTACCAAATACTTTTGCCTCAGAGAAGCGCAAGTTCTTGGTCTGAAGGTGGGGAAGATTAACAACTTTGCAGCTCATCTTGAAGCATCTCTGCATTTTACCTTTGTAATTGGCTCAGAAAAATACAGATCCACAAGATGCATTGCTGCATAAGTATGACAACACGTACCATAACAGAGGAATGGTGCATTTCTAAATTTCCTTCTGCCGATCGGCCCATTGCTCCATTGTGGCAAGGACAATGGGGAGCTGCCTTTTTCGACCTGATTCCTGCCATCTCTGTTAGAGATAGCATTGGTCTGCATTCCTTCCTTCTGCAACTTTCACATTCAGCTTCTGGGGTTTGTTGTAGCAAAGAATTACCAGGGGACAGTAACCGTAGATGGCCTAGTTCATTTTTGTTTTTTATGGTAGTCGTGTTCTATACAGTTGAGGCAGAAGTTGAGTCAGTGAAGACGGAACTGTTCCTCCTAGAGGACTTAGGTAGGTTCCTCTGAGCATCTGGTCACATTTTCAACAGCCGATCAATATGTAATCTTGTTTTATGTGCGTTTCTGTTTATAGGTCTCTTACTTAATGTATACTGTTGATTCATTATCATTGCACTCATGGTCAACAGCACTGTAACTCATGCCTGAACAGAGCATAGCTGAGGCACCTATTTTCTCGATAAAGCCCATCACAGTCTTACTGTGCTTAGGCTCACTAGACAGTACTTCAGCATTGGGGGCCCTTTTAAACAGTGAAATCACAAGCAAAATGAAAAAAAAAAAAAAAAAAGTGGCACAAATAGACCATAAAAGGGACACTTGTTTATAGTATGAGAGCTGAAACAAGAAAGCAAAGGACCACCATGTTTAACAGGACCTAGGGACAAGGGAATCCAGGGGCTCCACTTTTCCACCACTCTGCACACAACCAAGAATGACAGCAAAAGTGCTGAGACCATTCATTTTGGGGTTACAAATAAATTTTAGTAAGTAGGTGAATTTGCAAATACAGAATCTGCCATGAAGATTGTATGTATTTAAACAGGAAAAAAAAAAAAAAAAAAAAAAAAAGTCTGGTATCAAGACTCGTATAGTCTAGCTTAGATCTTTTTGGCATTCACATGGTGGTGTTCGTTCTCAGTAGTCCGTGAGCTGAAAAGGAATAAAGTGTGTGTGTGTGTACAATTTCATTTAATCGTCACACCATAAAAGGCAGGATTTGTTAGTTCCATTTTACAAAGGCAGAAACATTGGCTCAGAGAGGGGAAATAACCTGTGGGCGTGTCCAGCTGTGGTACGTGACAGACCTAAAATTTGAGTGCAGGTTTATCCAGACATAGCCAGGAGTCTTTCCAACATGCCTTGCTGGCTTCTCCGTTTTATAGATGGAAATTCCTCTGACAACCTTGGTGGGGACTATAGTAGATTAAAATTGACCATAAATTTCTGGAGTTTGTTTATTTGTTTTTGCCATAGGGCATGCTGTATTTATCTTCCTGTGTTTGGCTTATTTAACTCAATATAATGTCCTTCAATTCCATCCATGTTATCACAAAGACAGAATCCCATTCTCCTCTTGGGGTTTTGGGCATGCATGTATACACCCCTAGTGTGAGTTTTAACCCAGTCCAGGGCTTGAACCACAGTCCGCTACATGGGAGTCCAGCGACATAACCATTACACCATCTGCTGGTCCCAGATTGGGTTTAATTTCTAAGTGATCCAAATTAAGTCAGATATGCCTACAAACAGGAAAATTAAGCCTTATATGCATAGTCCCTACATATAATTCTTTCCCAAAGTTTTGTCCTAAAATGCTTGTGAAAACAATCTACTGACTATCTAGAAATGTAAAAATTACATTCTCATTCTACTGAAATAGTACAGCCACAAAAGGGTGCTTACTGGGATTCTTCAGCCCACAGGAGACCCTCAGTTAATTTTTCTGACACGTGGCTGTTTTTTTAAGTGCTGTGGGCCTTGTGTGACAATAAAATGGCCTTTTGCTGAATGATTGGTGTGTTTATGAGTTATTTTATCTACTTACTGGCAGCTTGAACAGTAAAGAAAATGGTGATTGATGGACTGAAGTGCCTGATGACTTTGACTCTAAGGATATACTGTTGCATGTTGTGAAATTCCTTTCCAACAATTCAGTTTAAATTCCCTTGGAAAAGCTTGGGATTTTTGTGGGTCTCAATAATAACTTAGACCCTCATACTTGACTCCTTTAAATTGTTCTCTAGGACCAGCAGGTGGCATGGTGGTTAAGGGCGCTGGATTCCCACATGGCTGACCATGGTTCCAGTCCCAGTACTGGCAGCTTGCTTTTTTACTGCCCCCCCCCCCCCCAACTCTATCCCTCTCTAGTCAAATTTAATTAATTAATTAAAGTCCAATAAAATAACTATTTTAAATAAATAAGTAAATAAATAAATAGCTCTCTGAACTAAAGTAAATTCTCTGTAAATGCAGATGGATTTAACATTCCAATTTGTGAAGGGTATTTTGGTTGAGTATCACTAATATTTTACCATCAGAGACTTAGTTAGGTTGAAGTAAGTTTTTTCTTAAAGAAGTACATATTTAATTTTATTTACTCACTCATTTATTTTAATTTGACCAGAGAGAGAAACAGAGAGCCCGGGGGGGGGGGGGGGGGGGGGGGGACAAGCCACCAAGTCTGGGTCCCGAACCATGGTTGGCCATGTGGGAGTGTCCAGTGCCTTAACCACCATGCCACCTGCTGGCCCCGAGGTAACATTTTTTTTGATACCCTAATCCAACCAGCCTCCCCATTCTCAATCATTTTGATCCCCTTTTCTGTCTTCCACCAATTTCTTTTTTTTAAGAGAGAGATTTTTGCTGTAGGATGCATATTCTTACTGGAGAGAGAGAGAAACAGAGACAGAAAGTAAGTACTCATTCCCCAGGAGGAATAGCCATGCTGCAATCTCTTCTCCTCCGTTCTCCTCTCAGGATCTTTGCATACACTCACACCCGCCTGACATGAGTTTTAAGCTGCTAGGTCTGGGACTCAAACCACAGTTGACTATGTGGGAGTCCAGCAATGTAACCATTACACCATCTGCTGGTCCCAACCAATTTCTTGATAATCATTTAGCAAACATTTACCGAGTGCTCACCCTGGGCTCAGCTCCAGGATACAGAGATGAGTTGGAGACAGCCATCATCCTGAAGGGGCTCCATCAAGGATGGGAGGTGGTACAGGACACAGACCGTGAACAGGCAATTGTGATTCTTGGCACAGTCGGTAACAGTAGGAGCTGTAGTAGTAACCCACAAGAAGGTCCATCAGCTTTTACCAGGAAAGTCAGAGGAGATTTCATAGAAGATTCTATGTATCTGACTCAAGTAGAATTTCATCAGACGAAGGAGGTAGCAGATTATAAAAAAAGGCATAACCGTCAAGCACTTAGAGCCCTTTCTACTTTCTTTTCTTTTTTTTGGGGGGGGGGGGGGTTTCGCTATAGGGCGCGTGCGCTTGCCAGACAGACAGAGAGAGACATAGAGATAGAAAGCGAGAAATCACCCCCCAGGGGGAATGGTCACGCCGCAATCCCTTCTCCTCCATTCTCCTCTCAGGATCTTGGGCACGCACGCACACGCGCTCGGCGTGAGTTCTAAGCCACCGGTCCGGGACGCGAACGGCGGTCAACTACGTGGGAGTCCAGCGACATAGCCATTACGCTAACTGCTGGTTCCCATCCCTTTCTACGTTCTAAATAAGGATACATGGAATCCCTTTGTAAAAATACAGAAGAAACATAATACTCTTTGTTTCTAGATGGGGCTGAGGGGCAAATAAAAGAAACTTCAGTGTATATTTTGAGTTTAGTACCATGTATATATATTATATATGTAGACATAGATTTTTTCTTTAAGTTTTTTTGCCAGGAAGGGACAGGTAGAGAAAGTGAGAAATCACCCCCCAGGGACGTTGGCCATGCCACAGTCCTTTCTCCTCCATCTCCTCTCAGGACTTTGGGCACGCACATACAAGCTCCCAGTATGATTTTCGAGCAATGAGGTCCAGGACTCAAACTTTGGTCAGCCGTGTAGGAGCCCAGTGCCTTAACCACCACACCACCTGCTGGCCCCGTGTATTGCTCTAAAAGAAAGAAACGCTTATTCTTTTAGGTATGGACACATGAAGACAGTAGTCCTTAACATGGTGAAGCTGCTAACCAGCTACTTTTTCCTTGGTGACGTTTTTTTTTAACGTTATCTCTAATTGTGAAATAAAGGTATTTTCTTTGGTTAAAGGCATTTCAGACATAGACTAGTAATTTTTCCCACATCTCCAAAATCCCATCTGACTCTTCTGAGTAAGAATAAAATTCTATTAGAGGGGGCCAGCAGGTGGCATGGTGGTTAAGGTGCTGGAATTCCCACGTGGTCCACTGTGGTTCGAGTTCTAGACCTGGCGGTTTGCTTTCTCATTCTCATTCTCTCTCTCTCTCTTTCTCTCCCTCATGCTCTCTTTCTCTGGCAAAACTCATGTGAAAAAATATTAATTAAATAAATAAATAATTCTTTAAAAAAAATTTTGATCAATCCAACTAACTGATCAAATTACTCTTGGATTATGGAGTTGGCAAGTCAATGAGTGATTTAAAAGTGTCAGAGAAATTGTTGTCCTGGTCCTACTTAAAATTTTGTCATCCCAGTGAAAAATCACACAACTCAGGACAAAATTTGTTTTTTATTCTCTGTCAGTCTTCATCCTCTATAAACCAGCCTCAGGTCTGTGCCACTGACAGGAGTTACTCTGTTTCCTTTGGCTGAGCAACTTTTTATTTTAAATGATTTTATCACATGTATCTTTTTTAATTTTTTTTTTTTTTTAGAGCTCTTTGCTGTAGGGCATGTGCGCTCACCAGAGAGACAGAGAGATAGAAAACGAGAAATCACCCCCCCAGGGGGGATGGCCATGCTGCAATCCCTTCTCCATTTTCCTCTCAGGATCTTGAGCACACACATACACGCACCCAGCGTGAGTTTAATCCACCAGGTCCAGGACTCAAACCGCAGTCGACTATATGGGAGTCCAGCAACATAGCCATTATGCCAACTGCTGGTCCCAATATTTATTATTTTTTAAGAGAGTTTTTTTGTTGTTGGTTTTTTTTTTTGGGGGGGGGGAGGTTTTTTTGCTAAGGTTGCATACGCTTGCTAGAAAGACAGAGAGAGTCAGAGAGCGAGAAATCCCGCCCCCGCCCCCCCCCCCCCCGGGGGTATGGCCAAGCCGCAATCCCTTCTCCTTGGTTCTCTTCTTGGGATCTTGGGCACACATGCGCACGCGCCCAGCGTGAGTTTAAGCCACAAGGTCTGGGACTTGAACCTCAGTTGACTACATGGGAGTCCAGCAACATAGCCATTACACCAACTGCTGACCCTTAAGAGAGATTTTTGCTATAGGGCATCTGCACTTGTCAGAGAGACAGGGAGACAGAAAGTGGGAAATAACCCCCCAGGGGGGTTACCATGCTGCAATCCCTTCTCCATCTCCTCTTAAGTTTTTGGGTATGCATGAACATGCACCTAGCATGAGTTTTAAGCCACCAGGTCCAGGACTCAAACCGTGGTTGACTATGTGGGAGACTAGCAATGTAACCATTTGCCATCTGCTGGCCCCTATTTTTTAAATTTGCTATAGGGCACATGTGCTCACCAGAGAGAAAGAGAGAGAGGAAGGGAGGGAGGGAGATGGAGAGAAAGAGAAAGAGAAAGAGAAAGAGAAAGAGAAAGAGAAAATGAATAAGCAAGTCACCAGGTCTGGGACTTGAACTGCAGTCAGCCATGTGGGAGTCCAATGCCTTAACCACCACACCACCTGCTGGCCCCTATCATTTGTATCTATTATAATTTTTTAATTGTTTATTTTATTTTAGTTATTTATTTAAGTTTGCTTTAGAGCACGTGTGCTCACCAGAGAGACAAAAAGGGAAAGTGAGAAAGCAACTGCCCAGGTCCAGAACCTGAACCACAGTTGAGCATGTGGGGAGTCCAGCACCTTAACCACCATGCCATCTGCTGACCCTATGTTGTTGTTTCATATTCCCTCCTACAGAAAAAAATAATTTATTAAATAATAAGGATACATAGACACAGGACTGAGAAGATGAAAGGCAGGAAAGAGACAAGAATAGAAAATGAAATGAGGAAAGAGACTCTGTTGGGGTGGGGATGACCTAATTATCACCATCTGTGTGATGCAAACCCCTAAGCACGTACCAGCCCCAGCCAGTGGGATCCGGCGATCGGCACCTTACCTCATTACGCTGAAAATTCCGTTTCCACTTCCACACATCGTCATCTTGTTCTCTGTCTGTAAAACCATCAACTCAATCCCCCATGGTTTTTGCTGTGGAGTTGAGGGGATATCTCAACAGAATCAATGCCACATGGAAAAATCTCACATTAGCTCTTATACAAGTGCAAAATAAAATATTCCAAGCACTTGCTCTAGTGGGGGAACACAAGTTTTGAATTACACAGTCCCAAGTTGGAATTTCATCTCTCCTAATTACAAGCTGCAGAGACCTCCTGAGGCCTGAACCCTCATAAGCTTCCGTTTCCTCCATTGTAAATGGGACTAAGAATGCTGAACTGCTTAGCTGTTATGAGGATTAAATCACATAAATGGAGAGTGTGTAGCATCTTTGGCACAGAAATGTTAATTAAATAAAGAGGATCAACTTGCGTTATTAAAAATATCATTTATCGCTCCCTTACTGTGTGCTGGCACTGTATATAAAGCCATATTTGTAGATAGTATTGTTAAAACCACATAAAAGTTAAGGTCTAGAGAGGTTAACAGTCTTCCCAAGGCCCAGAGCCAGCAGTAACAGGGCCAAGATTCAGACTGAGGAGCTCTGACTCCGGAGGCTTCATGCAGTCTTTTCCCTCTCCGGCCTCTCAGAGTAAGCCAGCAGCCCAGCCCTGCCCCAGGGAAGTGATTGCTTCTGAGAGAGATGAGCTTTCAAAATCTTCGGGATTGTTGGAATGGAATTGCTAAGGTGTTCTTGGGTAGAGGAGTGTTATTTAAATATACAGAGATAGGGGCCGGCAGGTGGCATGGTGGTTACAGGCACTGGACTCCCTCATAGCTGACTGTTGTTCAAGTCCTGGACCTTGTGGCTTGCCTTCCCTCTTTCTCTCTCTCTCTCTCTCTGCCTCTCTATCCCTCTCTGCCTCTCTATCCCTCTCTGCATTTAAAAAAATAAATACAGTTAAATAAAACAATCCTTTTCAATAAATAAAATATACAGAGACACAGGGCTAGAAGTGGCATGGTGGTTAAGTTGCTGGATTCCCACATGACCAACCGTAGTTCAAGTCCTGGACCCAGTAGCTTGAAAGTCACAACAAATAAATAGATAAATAAATGGTTTTTTTGTTTTTTGTTTTTGTTTTTGTTTTTTTTTAAATATGCAGGGACAGGGAGGGAGGGCTGTTGGAGAGAAGGTACTCAGAGTTGCAGTTTTGCATGAATTGCTCCAGAGCATGAAAATGTCGGAGGCTATCCAATGTGTAGAGGAGAATCATATGTATAGTCACCTCCAGATTTTTTAATTAAAAGTAATGCAGTGGGGACTGAGTGGTGGTGTAGTACGAAAACGAAACGTTCTATGAGGCTGACCCACATGAGAAGGCGCCAGGTTCCTGTGTAGAGACCTTCCTGAGTGTGTCAGACATACACATGCCCGCAATCCAGGGCTGCGGCAGGTTGGAGTGGATCATGGCATCGAGACCCTTTTAGGGATGGTGTGTGTGTGTGTGTGTGTGTGTGTGTGTGTGTACGCGCGCGCATGTGCGGGCGCCTCCCTTGTTCATGGAAGAAATAAATAAACCTTAAAAAATAATAAAATGTGGGCCGGCAGGTGGCGTGGTGGTTAAGGGTGCTGAACTCCCACATGACCTATCGTGGTTTGAGTCCTATACCTGGTGGCTTGCTTTCTCACTTTCTCTCTCTCTCTCCCTCTCTGGTCAAATTTAAATAATAAAAAATCATTAAAAATAATAATAATAATAAAATGTAAAAATCAGTCTTTTGTTAATGATCCATTATTTCATCTAATCACAATTTCTTCAAAGCCAGAAAGAGGAAAAATTTGAACAGTTTCGTCAAATAAATGCTTAAAATATCCCAACCCAGTATCCATTTTACTCTTTTGTCCTGAGAAGTTTTAAAAAATAAATCAAGGGACCAGCATTTGGCATAATGGCTATGTCACTGGACTCCCATGTAGCCGACTGCAGTTCGAGTCCCAGACCCGGTGGCTTAAACTCATACTGGGCACATGTGCGTGCGTGCCCAAGATCCCGAGAGGAGAATGGAGGAGAAGGGATTGCAGCGTAGCCATGCCCCAGGGGGTAATTTCTTGCTTTTCGTCTCTCCGTCTCTCTCTGTCTTTCTTGCAAGCACACATGCCCGATAGCAAAAACCTCTCCCCCCACCCAAAAAAAAAAAAATCAAACCCATTTTTCTCTCCCATTCACCAGTGCACATTTCTAATTTAGCTCTGGGTACCCCCACCGCTCACCTCTGTCACCCAGGTTAATACAGCCATCCCTAACCACAGATGCGTAGAACTAAATGAAACATGCTGAAAACGATGACCTTTTCTGTGGATAGGTCACACAGTGTCAGATTTTCTTGTATTTGCACTGATACCTTTAAGAGAAATGACAGCCATAGTCAGCCAAAGCAGAGAAATAAACGGGGAGTTCTGCATACAGAAAGATGGACAGACCAAAGCAGGATCATTGACCGAGAGTTCGGCGTTGACTGCAGTCTGTTGAGTGTCTTTCCTTCACGTCTGAGAGCTCACTGAACACCTGAAAACATCTAAGGATTTTGGATTCAGTCCACTTTAGAATAAAAACTCCGTGGGGTCTTTTAGTTCCTTTTGAGTATGAATGAATGGAAATTTCCCGTTTGAGTTCTGTAATGTTCCAAGATCAAAGGAGCTTATGCTGAAAATCAAGCTCTGTAAAAACGACGCATAGCGTGGGTCCGGGGTGGGAGTGATTCTCCCAGCCCAGTGAAGAGAGGATGTTTGGATACCAAGCTGCAGACTGGCATTTTACCAGAGCCTGCATTCATTGCCTCCTCCACTTCCTGAGAACCAGTGATCCTTGGAGGATCTTGGTAGTGTTGTTGGGATCACCTCAAGCCACTGACCCAACACGTTTTCTCAAAATCATTCCCCTGAAACAGTTTAGCGAAACACTCTCTTGGCAGCAAAAATCCTCCCTGGGTCTGGAAATTTCATAAGTCAGAGTGAAAACAAAGAATGGTCTAAAATCTGTGGCTGGTACAGAATCTGAAATGCCAATTGACTGCATCAAGGAACCTTTCCTGGCTCACAAGGGCTGCCTTTCTAATTGCTATAATAAAGAATGTTTTCAGAGCTGTGTGGTAGTAAAAGGAAGGTATTTAATATTGGGAAGGTATTTGGAATCCAGATGGGATATCTGGTTGGACCTCTTACTTCTTTTGTCACTCCTCCTCTCTGAATCTTGGATAGAAACCTTACTTATTTGTTCATTTAAAAAAAAAAGTAAGTTTATCCAAAATTTTTTTAATCTTGTTATACTTTTACAAGAAATATTTTAATTTTTTCTCTTTATGCGAACTTTATCTTCGAAGGCTCCATGCTCTGGATTAAAGCACAGTTCAACCTAAGTCATTCAACCGTTGAAGGTTCTTAACAAAGCACCCCAGCACTGGGGAGGCCCCTGGGCCACTGCCATCGGTTCACCCTAACAATCACCAAGCCTGTCCTTGCCCAAGCCTCCATGATTTTTTCAAGTGCAGAAGTCCTGCTGCTTGCAACCCCAGCGCTTGGGGCACAGGACTTCTTTCAAGGCTAGGATCCATTATGCCTAGAGTCTGCTCTGGGGGCAGCCCCCACAGCAAGGCCTCCAAGCTTGGGTGTGTGCTGGGAGGCAGAGAACATGAGGAGACTGGATATTCTAGCCAACCCTTTACTGCGGGACCCATAGGTCACTGATCTAACTTCTCATCTGGGAGTACCTACCTTCTCCCAGACACCAAGCATAATCCAGTCTACACAGTCTTTAAAGTGCTTTTCAGGTTTATTCAAAACACAAACAGGAGCCAGCAGATGGCATGGAGGTTAAGACGCTGGATCCCACATGGCCAACTCAGTGGTTTGAGTCCCAAACCCGGTGGTTTAAAACTTGGGCCAACCGCATGTGCATGCGTGCCCAAAATTCCGGGAGAGAATGGAGGAGAAAGGGATTGGAGCATGGCCGTTCTCTCTGGGGGATGACTTCTCACTTTCCCTCTTTCTGTCTGTCTCTCCAGCAAGCACACGTGCTCTATAGCAAAAACTAGGGGAGAAAAAAAAAAAAAAACATGCAACACTTTTTGAGGCTGACCCATGTGTGAAGGTTCTAGGTTCACATCTGGAGACTTCCCTGAGTGTGCTGGGCGTGCACATGCCCACAATCCAGGGCTGGCTGAATAGGGTACTCATGGTGGTCAGGACCCATTGGGGTGCACACGTATTCCCCTCTCATGTGTGTGTGTGAGCTTATAGGAGGAATAAACATTTTAAAGGGTTTTAAGGTTATTAATTTGATGAGGTATAAATTATTTTTTAATTCAGTGATCATGGAACACTTTCCTCAACCAAATCTTACTACTGTAGATGTTGTCCTAATTTCATTGCTCAGAATGTTGAATTCAGAGAAGTTAATTTGCCCAAGATTACATAATGGTGGTGTCAGGATTTGAGCCCACAGCTATTTTTTAAATTAATTTATTATTATTGTTATTTTAATTTGACCAGAGAGACAGAGAGAAAGTGAGAAAGCAAACCACCAGGTCTGGTACTCAAACTGTGGTCAACCATGTGGGAGTCCAGTGACTTAACCACCATGCCACCTTCCAGCCCC
>JAKSZU010000004.1:32952732-33057732 GCA_026018925.1 Tupaia tana
CCAGCGTGAGTTTTAAGCCTCCAGGTCTGGGACTTGAACCATGGTCGACTATGTGGGAATCCAGTGATTTAATCAGTACACCATCTGCTGGTCCCCAGGTAATTGTTTTTAAAGAAATAATACAATCTTTTTTTTTTTTTTTTGAGAATGAATGATCATTTACTCTTTTTTTAAAAATAATTCTTTTTATTTATTTTTATTCATTTTTATTTTAACTTGACCAGAGAGGGACAGAGGGACAGAGTAAGAGAGAGAGAGAGAGAGAGTGAGAAAGCAAGTCACCAGGTCCAGGACTCAAACCACAGCCGGCCATGTGGGAGTCCAGCACCCTTAACCACCATGCCACCTACCGACCCCACGATCTTTTTTTTTTTCTAATTTTTAAAAATTTATTTATTTTTTATATTGACCAGAGAGGGAGAGGGAAAGTGAGAAAGCAAGCCACCAAGTCTGGGACTCATACTGAGGTCAGCCATGTCAGAGTCCAGCACCTTAACCACCTCCTGGCCCCAAATAATGTTTTAACATGGCAAGATTTATCATATTATGATGGGCATGAACTTTCTCCTCTTTCTGATTCTCCTTTTAGGCCAATCTTTCTTCTTCCCCTATCCCCGCTGCCATGAACCCCATGTGTTTTGGTCTGGGGAGCAGAAAGAGTAGAGAGTTAATGCCTGATTCATCCCCGTGGAATAACATAATGAGGAACTGGTGCTCTAACTTGGTTATCCTTTCCGTCCCAGTTAGTGGTTCACCCAACTCCTCTCATGCCTCCTCTCATTCTTTACCCAAAGGATGTGATACATCCACACTGACAACTGAGGCTTCCTAGAGCCCTTCGGGTAGGGAGCCCTGCTATTACCGCCCTCCTGCTCTCTAATCAATGCTCTAAATAATACATACAGTGTGTGAAGGCACTTAAGGTATGACATCACTCCATAATACTCTAGCCACAGAGTGATGCTTCTGTCGTTACTGGCACATTTAGTGGTGTCTCTTGATAAGCAGAGGAACAAGCAGAAAGCGTGAGCTTAGGTCATTTTGATCTGAACAGATACTTTAATGCAGAAATATAGTAGAAATTGCCTTTGTAATATTCGAGTTTAATGACCATGCATTTAATTAGAAATATATTTGTTAGGGCCTTTCAAAGGGTATGTTAAAGGCTTAGAAAGTTCACCTTTGATCCATGGAAATAATCTTTTTTTCTTTCTTAATTGCATAACAAAAGTGGTCTTGTGTGCCATCTGTTGGAATGTAGGAAAATAATCAGCCCAGACCACCTTTCCAGAGACACGCTTTCCCCCTCTGTTCTGTGGCTTACGTGGCAAACAATGAAAATGCCCTCCTTGACCTAAAGGAACAGTGCCTGATCGTGCTGAGAGGAGAGCAACCCTGCTGCAGTTAGTTCAATTCCTAGTAAACATCAACTTCGAACTTTTTAAATGATTATCCTTTTTATTTTATTTACTTATTTGCTAGAGAGCACATGTGCTCACAAGAGAAAGAGAGGGAGAAAGCACTCCCAGTGGGGCATGGTCACACCATAGACCCGCCTCTTCCATTTATCCATCCCATCAAGATTTGAGGCTTGGGGTGGGCAGGTGGTGTGGTGGTTACGGGTGCTGGATTCCACATGGCCAACCACAGTTCAAATCCCCGGCCTGGCAGCTTGCTTTCTCTCTCTCTCTTTCTCTCTCTCTCTCTCTCTCTCTCTCTCTCTCTCTCTCTCATTCTGTCCCTCTATGGTCAAATTAAAATAAATAAGTAAATAATAAAGTTAAATAAAATAATTATTTAAAAAAAAATTTTTTTTAATTGAGGCTTAGGACCAGCAGATGGCATAATGGTCATGCTGCTGGACTCCCATGTAGTCAACTGTAGTTCGAATCCCAAACCCGGTGACTTGAAACTCACGCTAGGTGCATGTGTATGCATGCCTAAAATCCCAGAAGGAAGATGGAGGAGAAAGGACTGTGGCATGGCCATCCCCCTGAGGGGTGAGTTCTTGCTTTCTGTCCCTCTGTCCCTCTCCATCTTTCTGGCAAGCGCATGCACCGTACAGCAAAAATCTCTCTCTAAAAAAAAAAAAAAAAAAAAAGGTAAGAGACTCTCACACACATGCACCCAGCATGTTTTCCAAACCACTAGGGCTGAGAGTCTGACCGCAGGCAGCCCTGTGGCTCCAGCTCCTTTAACCATTGAAGGGACAGCCCTCACCTTCTGACTTACATTGAACATAACTGTGCCAAGCCCTTGGCCAAATGCTTCCTGGGGCTTGTGTCATCTATTTCTCACAGCGTGCAGGAGGTGGTAGCAGTGGTATCCTTACTGCCTCCAGCCCCTGGATGACATGGCAGAAACTCGACTCTTTTTTTTTGGAGAGGTTTTTGCTATAGGGCGCGTGCGCTCGCCAGACAGACAGAGAGAGACATAGAGACAGAAAGCAAGAAATCACCCCCCAGGGGGGATGGTCATGCCGCAATCCCTTCTCCTCCATTCTCCTCTCGGAATCTTGGGCACGCATGCACACGTGCCCGGTGTGAGTTTTAAGCCACCAGGTCCGGGACGCAAACCGCGGTTGACTACGTGGGAATCCAGCAACATAGCCATTACGCTAACTGCTGGTTCCCAGAAACTCGACTCTTTCACAGGGTGTCAGGAAGTTGGAATCAGTACTCCAACCGAGGCCCATCTAGATCAAAAACCCATGTGTGTCGTTGGGTTCTTTTTTTAAAGTTTCTTCTTTTCTTTCATGGGAGAGACAGACAGAGAGAGAGAGATCTCCCAAAAGGGTCTTCATGCCATGATCCTACCCCCAGCCAGCCAAGAACACAAGCATGTGTGCGTGTGCCCAGCGTGCACAGGAAAACCACAAGTCACAAACCCAGGACCCTCCCATATGGCCTCAGAACTGCTGAGCATTGTGAAAGCCCATGTTCTTAACCACAGTTATCAGTACACCAGTCGCTGAGATATACTGGGCAGAGAAAAGTAGCTGAGCTCATAGACTCAGCTTTAAAGAACAGCTCAGTAGTCCCCTTCTTCAACCAGAGTTCATTCTTTTCTTCCTTCTCTGTAACCATTCTTTATGCCATTGGTTCAAAGTTTGGAAAGCCTTAAACCATCCTTTCATTATATAGATGAAGGAGTGAAAGTTCAAAGTCAAGCCTGACCTGCTAAGGGGCTGCAGGGCTGGAGCAGGACAAAGACAGGAACCAACATCTTTTCTTTTTTTAAAAAAAAGATTGGTTGATTGGTTGATTGGTTTAAATCTAACCAGAGACAGAGGCCCAGGAATCCGGCGCCCTTACCCACCAGGCCACTTGCTGGCCCCAGAGCCAACATCCTGAGGGAACTCTTCTCTTCTGACCTGGGCCCACCCATCCCTTTGCTTGGCTCTTTTTCCAACTGTCACCGGAGAGAGTGACCCTGACTCCCTTCTTTTGAGCCTAAGGCTATTCTGATTCCCGATTTCTCCCTTACAATAATTTGACTTTATAGCAGGGGGATCCTATCTAAGAGAAAATGATGAGGCTGCACAGTATAGGAACTAAGGATGGAAAGATGGTCTGGGTTCGAATCTTGGCTCTTCCATCTGCTTGCTAGGTAACCTTGGGCAGGTCCCTTAACCATTCTACACCTCAATTTCCTCTTCTCTAAGTGGTTATAATAACAGTCTCTATTTTAGAGAGTTAGTATAAGAACCAAGCATGAATATTCACAAAAGGATAGCACACAGCCCTTCTGAAGAAGTTAAGTAAAAAATAAATAATTTGTCTATGATCTCCGTTTAACAGAAAAGGAAACCAAGGTCAGAGAGGTTATATAACTTACCTAAATTTACATAACTTGGCAAAAGCAGAGCTATGGCTGTTCTCATTGCTGTTTCCTACACATCATTCACTAATGTGTGGTCCCATCCCTGCTCACAGATCCAGAGTCAGATGAGAAGGCTTCGGGGGTCTTGGGTGCTGTTGGAAATACCAGTGCCTCATTTCTTTCCAGTTCTGAAGTAGTTACGATGTGAGCAATTAAGAGTAAGGATGTCACATCCAATAAGCAAACTGAGTGTAAAAATGCTGACCAAACACTAGTATTTATTTCCCTTTGACCTCAATTAAACAAGCTGATGAGTCCTGCTTGCTCTTTGCTTGCATGCTTGCTTTCTGCTCATCGCCATGTTGGTTCCATAACCCAGTCCACAGCTACGTAAAACCATGTGGTCGTAGGTGTTCACCCACTCTCTCTGCTTCTGTGGGGAGTGGGAGTGTGAGGGTCACCTTCTTGATAGCTGGAGCCACTCATACTGCTAATGGGGATGACTGGAAATTTCTAGAAGTTTTTGCCAGGATAAATTAGGGAGCTTCCGCAGACAGCAGGCCGAGAGGCCTCAGCTGTCAGCAGCTGTTCTCAGGATGCCTGTTGTTCCAGGTTAATGGGATTGACCTGAGGAACTCCAGCCACGAAGAAGCCATCACGGCGCTGAGGCAAACCCCCCAGAAAGTGCGGCTGGTGGTGTATAGGGATGAAGCACACTACAGGGACGAGGAGAACTTGGAGGTTTTCCCTGTGGATCTGCAGAAGAAGGCTGGCCGAGGACTGGGCCTGAGCATCGTTGGGAAACGGTAAAGATATGCTTGCAAATCTAGTTTGGCCTTTTAAGAGTTCTGGGGGCCGGTATAAACTAATGATGTCGTTTCTAAAAATCAAGATATTGATAATATTTGTACATAGGACATATTTCTGAACAAGGTCTTACCAAAACAACTTGTCATATCAAGATAGACCTGCATCAACCCAGATTTTTATATTTTCTTACAGAATCGGAACAGCGGGAACCAGCAGTTAGCATAATGGCTATGTCGCTGGACTCCCACATAGTCGACCGCTTTTCGAGTCCCGGACCTGGTGGCTTAAACTCACGCCGGGCGCGTGTGTGTGCGTGCCCAAGATCCCGAGAGGAGAATGGAGGAGAAGGGATTGTGGCGTGGCCATCCCCTATGGGGGGTGATTTCTCGCTTTCTGTCTCTATGTCTCTCTCTGTCTGTCTGGCGAGCGCACGCGCCCTGTAGCGAAAACTTCTCAAAAAAACAAACAGAATCAGAACAGCTAGTGAAGTTCTTTCAACTTGGAATTACCTTCATTTGAGGTTTGCAGGTAGTTGATTAAAGCAGCCATACCCACAAAACAGCTACAATTAAGAGGTAGATAAATGTGGGACCAGCAGTTAGCGTAATGGCTATGTCGCTGGACTCCCATGTAGCTGACCGGTGGTTTGAGTCCCGGACCTGGTGGCTTAAACTCACGCCGGGCGTGTGTGCATGTGTGCCCAAGATCCCGAGAGGAGAATGGAGGAGAAGGGATTGAGGTGTGGCCATCCGCCCTGGGGGGTGATTTCTCACTCTCTGTCTCTGTCTTTCTGGCAAGTGCACACGCCCTATAGCAAAAAAAAAAAAAAAAAAAAGAGGTAGATAAATGCAACGTTTGGTTAAGAAAATTATTCTGTCGTTGAGTACAATGTTAATCTTATACTGTTGAAAGAAGTTGAGTAGACAGAGTTGAGAGATGCACAAGAATTCTTCACTACAGCAGTTTTCTAATAAGAAAAATGTCCCCAAAATAATTGTTTGTACCAACAATTTAGGTTGATCCTGTGACTAGACTGCTTTTTTTTTTTTTTTGGAGAGGTTTTCGCTATAGGGCGCGTGTGCTTGCCAGACAGACAGAGAGAGACATAGAGACAGAAAGCGAGAAATCACCCCCCAGGGGGGATGGTCACGCTGCAGTCCCTTCTCCTCCATTCTCCTCTCGGGATCTTGGGCACACACGCACACGCCCCCGGCGGGAGTTTTTAGCCACCGGGTCCGGAACGCGAACCGCGGTTGATGACGTGGGAGTCCAGCAACATAGCCATTACGCTAACTGCTGGTTTCCTAGACTGCTTTTTTGAAGTCTATACTATACTCTTAGCGATGTGATGGGAATTGCAGGAATTGTTTGAGGCTAATATTAGAAAGTTTCTCTCACAGTGAGTTGGAAAGGTAAGTACTATCTTGATACTATTATTCTACTTTTTTTTTTTTTTTGAGAGGTTTTTACTATAGGGCGCGTGCACTCGCCAGACAGACAGAGACAGAGAGACAGAAAGCAAGAAATCACCCCCCCCCCCAAGGGGGATGGCCACGCTGCAATCCCTTCTCCTCCATTCTCCTCTTGGGGTCTTGGGCACGCATGCACACAAGCCCGGCGTGTCCGGAACTCAAACCACAGTCAATTATGTGGGAGTCCAGCTACATAGCCATTATGCTAACTGCTGGTCCCGATACTATTATTCTAGCTTCCATGGTTTACTGGCTTCAGGTATCAAGGTGTGTATTTATTCTTCTCTTTTTAAAGAATTATTTTATTTAACTTTATTTAATTATTTATTTATTTGTATTAATTTCACCAGAGAGGGACAGACTAAGAAAGAGAGAAAGTGAGAAAGCAAGCCACCAGGTCTGGCACTTGAACCACAGTCAGCCATGTGGGAGTCTAGCACTCTTAACCACCACGCTACCTGCTGGCCCTAAAGTGTGTATTTATTCTAATACCACTACAGGATTTCCAGGTAACACCTCAATATGGCCTTAAATTGTATCAAATATCTTCTTAGAAAGAATTGAAGTTGTTATTGTTGGTTTGTTTTTGGGTTTTGTTTTGGTTTGTTTGTGGGGTTTTTTGTTTTGTTTTGTTTTGTTTTGTATTTTAGTTCTGCTGTAGGACATGTACTCTCACCAGAGAGAGACTGAGAAAGAGAAAGTGAGAAAGCTTCCCCCAGGGAGGTGGCCACACCACAATCCTTCTTCCTTCATTCTCCTCTCAGGATTTTGGGCATACACACACACACACACACACACACACACACACACACAAGCCCTGTGCGAGTTTTAAGCTGCCACGTGTGGGACTCAAACCACACAGTTGGCCGTGTGGGATCTAGCTACTTTAACCTCCACACCACCTGCTGTGGCAAGTTGGTTTTATATTTATTATGTCATATGCCCTCACAGACTTTTGCTGACTAGCCCAGTACGTTTTTCCAGCAGTTCAAGCTGTTGTTAAATAAAAGTATTAGCAAGCATTTTTGAGTACTGATTTTATGTCAGCTACCATGCTATCTTGATCTCATTTTTACTTTAAGCACCATAAAACCATCACTCTGAAAATGCATTACAAAACCGAAAAGGCTGAGTCTCTTACATTTCTAAACAAAAAGCAATGCACATCTGGGTGCAGAGCACTGATGGAGCCAGGTCGGAGTTTGCTTTTGTTTGCTTGGGGAGATTCCATGTGGCATGGTTTTTGTCTTATTATCATTTAGTGGCTTGAAGAAATAATCAGAGAACACCAATATTTCAGATTAAGATGGTAAGAAACACATTCCTTAGGACAACTTCCATTTTAAAGGATCAGATGTAAAGCTCTCAAAATTCAGTTCTCTTTGACTCACGACTCCATGAGCAGGCGAGTATCTGAAGGATAGGCTCGCGATGTGCATTCAGATTTGCTTGCAGTAGTTAGAATGGAGATAACCTGTCTCTCCATCATAAGTTAGTGATAAGTGAAATTGTGGAATATGCATAGGGTAGTAAGCAGCCATTTCAAAAAATGAGGATGCTCTAAGTGATATTAAAAACCAGTCGCTGGGGCTAGCAGGTGGTGTGGTAGTTACGGTACCTGGATTCCCATAAGGCTGACCACAGTTTGAGTCCTGGACCTGGTGGCTTGCTTTCTCACTCCCTTCTCACCCCTGCCCCCTGTCTCTCTCTCCTCTCTCTCTGGTGAGCAAATTGAAAAAATAAATAAATAACAGATAAGAAATAAAATAAATAATTCTAAAAATATATACATTGAGCTGTTTCAAAAATCATGATCCATGTTTGCATTAAAAAACACATCATGGGGCCTGTCAGGTGGCATGGTAGTTAGGCACTGGACTCCCACATGGCCAGCCACAGTGTGAGTCCTGGATTTGGCAGCTTGCTTTCTCATTTTCCCTCTCTGTCTCTCTTTCTTTCTCTCTGGTCAAATTAAAAAATAATAAATAAAATTAAAAATATAAAAAATAAAAACACATCATGACTTTTCTGACAACGTAATAGTAATAAATAAAATTCAATAAATCAGGGCCAGCAGGGGGTGTGGTACTGATTAAGGTGCTCGATTCCCACATGGCCAATCATGGTTTGAGTCGTGGCCTGGTGGCTTGAAAATCACAATAAAAGATAAGTAAGTAAATAATTTTTTAATCAATTATCAGGGTGTATTAAGTTTAAGAAACCAAAACTGGAGGGAAAGGAGTGTGTGTGTATGTGTGTAGGTTCAGTCACACACACACTGCAATGGAAGTGTTTACTTACGTATATACGGAATGTCTCTTAGAGATATCAAAAAACTGGCAACATTGGTTACCTCCAAGAATGGAATTTAAGGACTGAGACAAAGGTGAGAAGGAAACTTTTCAAGGTGTACCATTGTTCTAATCTCTTGAATTCTTGAGACATATATTTATTCTTCAAATAAACATAATTAAGACCCTGAAAATAATAAAGACAAGAAGGGTGAGAGTGAGAGTCTAGGAATTGATCAGATGCTAGGCATTCTTATCTAGGGAAATAACCTGTTCATTTTAAGAGTACTTCACTTTTTAAAGTGAATTTTCATTTCACTCTACTAAAATGATCCTCTTGTAAATATTATGCCTTTGGGCCAATAAACATGAATATTACAAAAGGCAACATAAATAGGCATAAACTAAAGAGAATGCTCTGAAGCTTGTCATTTGAGAAGTGAATATGTAATATTGGATTTGATGCCTCTATAAAGCCCTTTTTCCAAGTTTTAGGAGTTAGTGAATCTATATTTTATTTTATTAGGTCATCAGGAAAGTCATGGCATATTTTTCTGTTTTTCTATACAAAAATGTATCATGACTTTCCTGACGACCCAATAGTTTTAGTTTTACTATACGGTGCATGCTCCTGCCAAACAGAGAAAGAGAAAAATTGAGAAATCACTCCCCACTTCCCCTGGGGAGATGGCCACATGACAATTCTTTCTTTCCATTTTCCTTTTGGGATTTTGGATGCACATGCACCCGGTGTGTTTATCAAGCTGCCAGGTCCAGGACTCGAACCATGCAATCAGCCATGGTGATCTAAGCACCTTAACCACTAATGCTACCTGCTGGCCCTAGATAAAGGGAATCTCTGTATAAAGAGTGCAGCAATAATCGGGAACCAGCAGTTAGCGTAATGGCTATGTCTCTGGACTCCCACGTAGTCGACCGCAGTTCGCGTCCCGGACCCGGTGGCTTACAACTCACGCCGGGCGCGTGTGCGTGCGTGCCCAAGATCCCGAGAGGAGAATGGAGGAGAAGGGATTGCGGCGTGACCATCCCCCCTGGGGGGGGTGATTTCTCGCTTTCTGTCTCTCTGTCTCTCTCTGTCTGTCTGGCGAGCGCACGCGCCCTATAGCGAAAACCTCTCCAAAAAAAAAAAAAAAAAAAAAAAAGAGTGCAGCAATAATATGCCACTCAAGAGACATCAGATCTCATGTGGTGATCCCAGCCTCGTTGGCCTGAAACACTCCAGGCATGCAAGTGAGTGCCCAAGATTCGATGGGCTGGAGGAAGAGTATACAACATGACCAGACCCCAGGAAGGGTGCTTATCTCTTCAGCTCGCTCGTTCTCTCTCCCTCTCTCTCTCTCTCTCTTTCTCTCCCTGCCCCCCTCTCTCTCTCCTTCATCCTCTCTTCCTCCCTCTCCCTCTCCCTCCTGTGCACACACATGAACTCTATCATGAATAAAGAAAAACAAATTTAGGAAGTTAGTAGTTTCAGATTTTAGTTAAGACGTATTAGGTTGTGCCAATACCCCACTGCTTTATGGTGTTAACAGAAATGGAAGCGGCGTGTTCATTTCCGACATCGTGAAAGGCGGAGCGGCCGACCTGGATGGGAGATTGATTCAGGGAGATCAAATCTTATCTGTGAATGGAGAGGACATGAGAAACGCCTCACAGGAGACAGTGGCCACTGTCCTCAAGGTGAGTCAATAGGCTGCTTTCTGCCCAGCTGGCACAACTGAAGTCCAGCGGGAACCGCCCCACTCTGTCTGGATTATCAAGTGGGTTGGCTTGTACGCTGCCTCTGGCTTTTACCAGAACTCTGTCTCTGATTACTTTAAGTGATCAGGATAACTTTAAAGGAAAGTTCTGCTATATTGACTAACAGAACTGAAGGGAACCTGCTTTGTGATTTCTAAGTTAGTTTTTCATGCTTGTGAGAATTCATCCTCCCCGCTCCAGGTCTGTGTTAGGGAGTATGTGATTTTGAATTCATCAGACCCAGCTGTTTTTACTTAAAGGCGTGTTCATGACTACCTAGATCAAGTCCTCCATTCACAAATGAAATGTATTATAGAGTGACATGCCCAAGATCACAGAGCTCTCTGCTTGAGTGAGCTTGAAGACCAGGGAACAGAGGTGAGAAGGAAACTTAGGCTGTCTCTCACTGAAGTTGTAGAGATGTTCAAGTTCAGAATTTACTTTCTGTGTCTCACACAGACCCCACTTCCATCGGAAGAAACCGGTTCATAAAAATTCTTGCAAGTTCTCATTCAACTGTCACCTGATGAAATTTCACTCTGTGTTTCACCGATAGCCGTGAAAGCTTTGGCAATGACATGGATTTTGTTCTTCTTAGAATTCTGTATTTCTGATACTGTCAACTCTCAGTTATTACCCAAGAGAAAAAATGTATTGTTTGATTTTTCTGTTTTTTTGCCACCTTTCTTAATTACTTCACTACTGATGAATACTTTCTTTACTAGAGAAAAAGGTGAATTGCAATCCAGTCCTCTGACACTGACAGTTTCATGAGATGAATGCTGTGGAGTTTCCAAATTTTTCTTGTGTTTGATTTTGCCGCCGCTCGTTTTTGCCCATTGCCTTCACTGCTCTTTTATCATTCTCGGCTGCAGAGGTCAGTGGAAGCTCTGCCGCGGTGTCTCAGAACATCAGTGCTGCTGCTTTTCATTTCTGTTTCGTTGTCTCCCAAGTGTGCACAGGGACTCGTGCAGCTAGAGATCGGAAGACTCCGCGCTGGGTCCTGGGCCTCCGCGAGGAAGACGTCCCACAATAGCCAGGTAGATGCCAGACTCCGGTCAGACCAACCTGCCCTCCTGCCCCTGCTGGGTCAAAGTTCCTATTTCATAAATGCATGTTTGGGAATAATGTCTGATACACAGCCTATCCACCGTGCCAAGTTCGGTGTATTTTCATGTGTTTGAAATAAAAATGAAAGGTGGGATGGAAATTCATTAATCCCTAGATTTTTCTCTCCTTTATTGCCTGCAAATGTTTTCTTAGGACCACTCTTCTCTCCACTAGGTCTACACTTGCCCACAGCTGTGTTTATTTAAAAAAAAGAAAGAGGCAACATCTGGTGGCAATTTGACCCTCATTAGCACAACATTGTTCTATTCATTCAATTAAATATTGCTGTAAAGTTAACTTGTGAATAGCCACTCACACATGCTGAGGGCAATTAATGGTCTATTCCCAGGAGAGCGAAGTGTGGGGGTTTCTCCTGTGGGAGGGAGGCCTTAGTGGGTGATATTTTGTGGGCTAGCAAATATCTTATGTTTATTTGCAAGGCTGATGTAAGTGCCACCTTTTTTTTTTTTCTTTTTTGGACAAAGTATATTTAGCTGGGTTTTGTTTTTTGTTTTTCATTATAATGGCTGACAAAATCAAGATGGCAGACTCTATGTTTAGTCTCATACATAGTGAAACTCTGGAAACTTGTATGTGACCTTTCCGTCTCCTCTGTGGATTGTCATTTGTTTTGAGGTTAAAAGCATGGCTTTTGGTGCCCTCCCTGGTTGTCTTAGACTTAAAGCTTCTTTAAGGCTTGTGTTCAGAAGATGCTCTGATTTTTATTTTTTTTTTAGAAGTTTTTGCTATAGGACGTGTGTGCTCGCCAGACAGACAGAGAGACAAAGTGAGAAATCACCCCCAGGGGGGATGGCCATGCTGCAATCCCTTCTCTTCCATTCTCCTCTCGGGATCTTGGGCACGCACACACATGCGCCCGGCGTGAGTTTTAAGCCACCGGGTCCAGGACGTGAACCGTGGTCAACTATGTGGGAGTCTAGCGACATAGCCATTACGCTAACTGCTGGTCCCAATGCTCTGATTTTTGTGGTGAGCACATACGTGCTTCTGGAAAGCTGTGAAATGCCTCCTTTGCCTCATTGGTTTTAGAAAAGGGTGAGGAAAAATATCAAGTTTAGATGAGGTCCCAGACTACCTGTGACCCAGGGCACATTTGTATTAAGTATGGAACTTTTATTTGTTGGCATTTCTGGCTTATGTAATGGGCAGCAGATTTCTTACTAAGACACACTGTCTTGGGATTCCTGAGTGAATAATAAGTGGTGATTCTGACCAGGCTTGAGTATGGGAGAAGCAAAACAGTCTTAGCCAGACTTCTTCCTTATGGAAGACTCATCTTTGTTGAATGATTTCATTAAAGCCTCATTGTACACAGGAGATTAGAAGCAGAATAAACCATACTGGAAATGGAAGTATTCTTCCTGTCAGAATGCTAGAGAACTGCACACAGGAGATTCCACTGAGTCTTCCTCCAAGAGGTGTTTGAGGGAAAGAAAGAGAAGGTATCTCAGACTGAGTAGTCTATGCACTAGCACAAAGGGATAAAAGGAGTTAATGTGTGTTTTTTTTTTTCTTTTAACTTAGTTTATTTATCCATTAATTTATTTTTAATTTGACCAGATTCAGGGGGGAGGAGAGAGAGAAAGCAAGAAAGCAAGCCACCAAGTCCGGGATTCAAACCATGGTGGACCATGTGAGAGTCCAGCACCTCAACCACCATACCATCTGCTGGACCCCCAGGAGTTCATGTGTTTTTAAAAAAGTTTGTGTCAAATATTTTCCCTAGCCTTGCACAGAATTGTTATTTTGGGGGAAGATGTTTAATTTAACTCTTCTATTTCTTTTGAGAGGTTTTTGCCATAGGATGCGTGTGCTCTCCAGAAAGACCAAGAGACAGAAAGCAAGAAATCACTCCCTACGGGGGATGGCCACGCCGCAATCCCTTCTGCTCCATTCCCCTCTTGGGATCTTGGGCACGCACGCACACATGCCTGGCGTTAGTTTAAGCCACCGGGTCCAGGTCTCGAACCACAGTCGACTACATGGGAGTCTAGTGACATAGCCATTACACCAACTGCTGGTCCCCAATTTAACTTTTTTTAAAAATAGCAATCATAATTTATTATCACCTTGCCCTTAAAATTATGGCTGAGAAGTTTTAAGAGTTTGTTCTGTTATCACCTTGCCCTTAAAATTATGGCTGAGAAGTTTTAAGAGTTTGTTCTGTAATTAGATGAAGGCTTGTAGGTGACTGTAAAAAGTGTCTTCCACCATCATGAGTTGAAAGATCATGACCCTGATAGAGAAAAGAAGGTCAATTTCCAGACATGTTTACATCTAGCACTATTTAAAGCAGTAAGGACTTGGGACACAGAATGCTTTCTGGGCAGTTGTAAACTAGAGAGATAGATGCCTTCTGTAGAGGGCGAAGTAAAGTTATAACTTACCGACTTGATGCATAAAAGTGAGTTTGTTAAGAGAGAACTTCTAGCTCTTCTTTTTAAAATGGCCTTTCCACAACCAACAGACGGCATAGTGGTTATGTCGCTGAACTCCCACATGGTCGAACGCAGTTTGAGTCTTGGACTTGGTGACTTAAAATTCACACCAGGTGCATGTACACATGTGCCCAAAATCCTGCAAGGAAAATGAAGGAAAAGAGATTGTGGTGTGGCCATCCCATCTGGGGGGTGGGGGTGATTTCTCACTTTCTAATTCTCTCTCTCTCCCTGGCAAGCGCGTGCGCCTTATAGCAAAAATCTCTCTTAAAAAAGGAAAGGGCATTTCCTACCAACAAGTAGTAAATATCTTTATAAAGGAAAGTGTTAGAAAAATCCTTTGATACGTTTTTCCCCTCAGGAAACTGAGGGAACATAGCCAGGCATACACAGTGACTTCAGAAACTTTGTGTGGGGCTAGTTCCTTGGTGTAGTAGTAATGCACTGCTAAAGAGAAGCTTATCCCACATGGTGACTGTGGTTCGAATCCCCAGCCCAGACAGCCTGAAACCTGCTGGGCACAGAGTAAGTGCTCAAGATCTAATAGACTGAAGGACTAAAGGAAGGGGAGCGTGTGTGACGAGGTCCTGTGGAGGGTGCTCTTCTCTATCCCTCTTGTTCTCTCTCCCATCTGCATTCACTCTATCATATATAAAGAAAAAAGTGGTTTAAGGTTGTGGAAAAATAAAATTAAAGTACAAGTGTATTTAGGTACAAATTTAAAATCCATGTATAGATATTTGTTCCTACCATTTTCCATGAATTTTTTGAAGACCATTTATTTATTTTTTTAATATTACAGAGAGCACATATGCTCACCAGAGAGAGAAAAAGCACCCTCAGTGGGACATAGTCGTGTTACAATCCCATCTCCATTTCTTCATGCTGTTGAGATTGGGCATGCACTCCTGTACATGTGCCCAGTTTGTTTTTCAATCCACCGGGGCCAGGATTGGAATCTTGCAATCTGTCACGTGGAATCTGCCTCCCTTAACCTATAGGCCACAGACCAGCCCAGCTTCTTGTACTTAAAAAAGACCTGAATGGGCCAGCAGGTGGCGTGGTGATTAAGGTGGCTAGATCCCACATGCGTGACTGAGTGGTTCAAGTCCTAGACCCAGTGGATTGAAAATCATGCCAAGCACGTGATTACAGTGTGGCCATCCCCCCCAGTGGGTGATTTCTCACTTTCCCTCTCTCCGTCTCTCTCTCTCAAGTGAGCACACATGCCCTATAGTAAAAATTACTGGAAGAGAGTCCTTGGCAAACACATTGTTTCCAGATTTTTTAGACAACATGGGGCCAGCAGGTGGTGTGATTGTTAACAGCGCTGGACTCCCATATGGCCAACCATGGTTCAAGCCCTGGACCTGGAGGTTTGCTTTCTCACTTGCCCTCCCTCTCTCCCCCCTTCCCCCCTCCCTCCCTCCCCTCTCTCTCTCTCTCTCTCTGGAAATATTAAATAACAATAATAAAGTTAAATAGAATAATTCTTTTATTTAAAGAAAGAAATGCATTAGAAAGTGATTTTACCATATATACAATTTTTTTAAGAATTATCTATTTAATTTTATTTATTCATTCATTTATTTTTAATTTGACCAAAGACACAGAGAGAGAGAGAGGGAAAGTGAGAAAGCAAGCCTCCAGGTCCAGGACTCAAACTGTGGATGGCCATGTGGGAGTGTCCAGTGTCTTAACCACCAAGCCACCTGAATAGCCACTAGTCATAAATGACTATACATCATAGATTTCAAAAGTACTTACTTGAATGAATAAAAAAACAGGTAATGGAAGTATAGTAGATTATTGCTGACTCTAAGAAAATCTTAGAGGAAAAAACATGAAATATATCTCCAAAATAAATTTTTCTTCACTTGACATTAGCTGCTTTCTTCTACAATTAAGGGGTTCTTTTTGTCAAGTTTCTATTAATCAAGGTTTTATTATACAAGGAGACCTCAAAAAGTTCATGGAAAATAGAATTAAAGTTCAAGTTTTATTTAGTACCCAAAAATGTTAAAAATCTGAGTCCCGTAGGTGTGGTAGTTAAGGATGCTGGACTCCCACATGGTCAACCGTGGTTTGAGTCCCAGACCTGGCAGCTTGCTTTCTTACTTTCTCTTTCTCTCTCTCTGTCCCTCTCTGGTCAAATTAAAATAAATAAATGTTCTTAAAAATCCATACAACCTTTTAATAACACAAACTCTGAAGTCCCCTCATACTTTTAGCACAATGTATAACACTATTTTCTTTTCTTTTCTTTTGGAGAGGTTTTTGCTGTAGGGCACACGCTCTCTCTAGAAAAACAGAGAGAGACAGAGAGGTAGAAAGCGAGAAATCACCCCCCAGGGGGGATGGCCACGCTGCAATCCCTTCTCCTCCATTCTCCTCTCGGGATCTTGGGCACGCACACACATGCGCCTGGTGTAAGTTTAAGCCACTGGGTCCAGGATTCGAACTGTTGTCGTCTACATGGGTGTCCAGCAACATAGCCATTACACCAACTGCTGGTCCCTGTATAACACTGTTTTGGTAATAAGAGAATGTGGTTCCTGTAGCCAGAGAACACAGAGTGCCCATTAACTGGCCACATAGTAACACTATGGGCAGCCTAGGAAAATGGTTGGGATTTCATGTGGTGCAAGAGCAGCCCAAATGAATGCCTATGTTCTACCTTTTTTAATGAAATCATATGTAAATATGAGCACATATTAATAGAAAGTAAGAGAATGAGTATGGGTGACTAGTTTTCTTTCTTGGCCTCCTCGGAATCTTGTTAGGTGGTGATGGTGACTTCTGTCATTGGAGTATTAATGACAAGTATGGACTTTAGGGCCAAGTCAATGTCTGCATGCAGGTGACCACTGATCTCTTTGCAGGGGGGCCAGCACAGCTCACACAGCAGCTGCCGTCCTTCCTTCGCTCCTGTCATCAGCGGCCTACAAAACCTGGTTGGCACAAAAAAGGCTTCAGATCCTTCCCAGAAAAGTTCAGGTATTACACGCATACACCTCTGGTAAAACCATCCTGTGGTGGGTCAGCTAGTGATGGGGTGGTTAAGATGACTAGATCTCACAGGACCGATTTTGTGATTCAAGTCCCAGACCTAGTAACTTGAAAAACATGCCAGGCACTTGTGTATGCATGCCCAAAATCCCAAAAGAAGAATGGAGGAAAAGGGATTGCAGGATGACCATCCCCCCTGGGAGTAATTTCTCACTTCCCTACCTCCCCCTCTGCCTGGCAAGCACATGCACCTTATAGCAAAATTTAAAAAAAAAAAAAAAAAAAAAAAATCCTATTGCCTAATTTTTTTTTTTTTTGACATTCGTGCTTGTAAAACCAATGTGTTCATCTATGTTTAAAGCTTATTTATTATTCCAAGACCCTAACAAGGTCTTCACACTGCGACCCATTCTAGCCTCAGCCAGCCCAGATCACGTGCAGTGTGTACAGGGAGACCTCCAGAGGCAAACCCAGAACCTTCTCACGTGGGTCCCGCACTGCAGAGCATCGCGTTACCTCTGCACCACTGTCTGGCCCACTTTCACCTCTAATTAAAATGTTCTCTGATCTTCGAGCTTTGCCACGTTAGCTGCAAGCTTTCCGAAAGACCCGTACAGATGTAGGGAAGGCCACAGAGATTCCTTTTAGGAATGTGCCTTTAACAGTTCAAAAATCACACAACAAAGAGAAAGGGCCCCACCATCTAGTGGTTTAGGGAACCAGATCCCATATGGCCAACTGCAGTTCAAATCCTGACCCGGTGTCTTGAAAAACATGGGCAGGCATATGTGAACTCTAAATCCGAACAGAATAGAGGAATGCAGAAGAAGGAATTGTGGTGTACCCACACCCCACTAGGGGCAGTGCTTTCTCCCTCTCACACTTTGATGGGCACACATGCCCTCTGGCAATTAGAAAAAGAAGCAGGAAACCAGAGTGCAATATAAAGTAAAACTATTTACAAAAAGGAAATTAATAAATTACAGGTCACCAGAGGGAGGTCAGAAGTACATATACCACTGAGGGCAAAGCAACGGTCTTTTAAGTCTTCCACTAGGTGGAAGGTGATCGGTGATTAAGGAAGAAAAATGTACAATAAAGCGCAAATGCCTCATCCTCCAAGCACTTACTGTGTTCCAGGCAGCTGCTGCTACAGTCCATCAGCTTTTGTCAGACCAAGCCACTGTGGGCACATCTGTCGAGCAGAAAGCTCTTCTTTAAAATAGAGGACACAGCCGGCCCTTGATGCCAGTATAGCTGCCAGTTTGGGTGTTAGGAAAGAGTGAAGTGCCTGCTCGTTTTAGTATCCTCTTTGAAAGGCTGGGAAAATGATACCATTTGCATTGGATAGTAAGTATGATATCCTAAATATATTATCTCCGTTTTTTTAAAGTTCATTATTTTGCTTATTTATAGGCACAGATACGGGTCCCAGGACTGTTGAGATAATCAGGGTAAGTCAGCTATTTTGCGGTGTCTTTTCTGATTTGTATTGAATGTCCTAAATATACACCTTCCCCTTAACATAATTCATTGGATTGTTCATGTAGTCTTTCAAGTTACTGAAGCACAGTACTGCCTGTGTAACAGAAGTAAACTGACTTAGGAAAACACCATAAAGTACACAGATGGCCAGCATAAATTTTTTGTTAAATCATCCACTACATTGGGGCCAGCAGGTGGTGTGGGGGTTAAGGTGCTAGACTTCCTCATGGCTAACAGCGGTTTAAGTTCTGGACCTGACAGGTACCTTTCTCACTTTCCCTTTTTCTCTGTATCTCTCTGGTCAAATTAATAAAATAAGTAGTAATAACAAATGAAATGAAAGAAATAATTCTATAAAAAAAAAACTATCCACTATATTGTTTGCATGTGTGTGTGATTGAACAGAAAACTTATAAAACAAGAATATATCATGTTAGACACACTCCTGTAGCTTGCTTTTTTCACTTTGCATCATTAAGTTTTAACCATATCAATAAGTGTTTTTTATAGTACTTAGCATGATTTTTTTTTTTTGAGAGGTTTTTCACTATAGGGCGCGTGTGCTCGCCAGACAGAGAGAGACAGAGAGATAGAAAGCGAGAAATCACCCCCCGGGGGGATGGTCACGCCGCAGTCCCTTCTCCTCCATTCTCCTCTCGGGATCTTGAGCACACACGCACACGCCCCCAGCGTGAGTTTTAAGCCACCGGGTCCGGGACACGAACCGCGGTCGACTACGTGGGAGTCCAGCGACATAGCCATTACGCTAACTGCTGGTTCCCACTTAGCATGATTTTTATGGGTTGCATAGTATTCTTTTTTTTTTAATGAACAAAATTTTTGAAAGAATTTTTTAATTTTATGTATTATTATTAGTAGTAGTATTTTAATTTGACTAGAGAGAGAAAAAGAAAGCAAACTGCCAGGTCCAGGGCTCGAACTATGGCCAGCCATGAGGGAGTTCAGTGGCCCAACCACCATGCCACCTGCTGGCTCCTGGTTGCATAGGACTCTATCACATGAATTTGTTATGATTTTCTCCTTTTATTTTTTTAAAGAATTGTTTATTTTATTTATTATTATTATTTTTTAATTTGACTAGAGAGAGGGAAAGGGAAAGTAAGAAAGCAAGCCACCAGGTCTGGGACTCAAACCATGTGGGAGTCCAGTGCCTTTAAGCACTGCAAGCCCCTGTCATGATTTTTTTTTTTTTTTTTTTTTTTTGGAGAGGTTTTTGCTATAGGGCGCGTGCACTCGCCAGACAGACAGAGAGAGACAGAGAGACAGAAAGTGAGAAATCACCCCCCAGGGGGCATGGCCATGCCGCAATCCCTTCTCCTCCATTTTCCTCTCGGGATCTTGGGCACACACACACGCGCCCAGCGTGGGTTTAAGCCACTGGGTCCAGGACTCGAATTGCGGTCGACTACATGAGAGTTCAGCAACATAGCCATTGCGCTAACTGCTGGTCCCGTTGTTATGATTTTCTTAACCAGCTTCCTCTTACTGAAGAATTAGGATGCTGCTCAATTTATGCTCTTTTCTTTAATTTTTTTATAATTATGTATTTAATTTTATGTACTATTATTATTTTAATTTGCTATAGGACACATGTGCTCACTAAAGAGAGACAAAGAGAGGGAAAGTGAGAAAACAAATTGCCAGGTCTGGGACTTGAACCATGGTCAGCCATGTGGGAGTCCAGCGCCCTAATCACCATACCATCTGTAGGTCCAATTTATGCAGCCTTTTTTTTAGGAGAGGTTTTTGTTTGTTCGTTTGTTTGTTTTTTGCTATAGGGGCGTGCACTCGCCAGAAAGACAGAGAGAGACAAAGAGACAGAAAGCGAGAAATCACGCCCCAGGGGGCATGGCCATGCCTCAATCCCTTCTCTCGGGATCTGGGGCACACATGCACACACTCCCGGCGTGAATTTAAGCCACCAGGTCTGAGACTCAAACCACTGTCGACTACGTGGGAGTCCAGCAACATAGCCATTATGCCATCTATTGGCCCCAATTTATGCTGTCTTTTATGAAAGCAAAACTAATTCATGTTTCCCTTTTTGCCTAAACATGGATAATTTCTTCAGGATTAATTCCCAGATATGCAATCATTAGATCAAAGCCAAGCTTGTTAATAAAAGCTTGTATACATGTTGCTAAATTTCCCTTTGGAGAAGATTATGTAAGATGCAGTTCAGTTTATAAATTTGTCAAACCTTAATTTCACTCTTCTGTGATATGCAGAATATTAGAAAGTAGATTTCGTCTTTGGTCACTTTTAACTTTGAGGTTCAAGCAATAATAAAGTTATGACCCTACTATAATCACAGTAACCAATGGCAATAAAGTGACATCCAGCACAGCTTAGGGCCCTGACTCAGTCATCGCGCGTGTGAAGGTACTGAGCCGTATTTATCTGAATGGGTTTTCTAGAGTTGCCCTAACAGCTTGGCGAGGGCTGGGCGCCTCAAACAACACAAGTCATTTTTCTTTCTCAATTCTAGAGGGAGGCCAGAAGTCCAAGACTAAGGGGTAGCAGGCTTGATTTTCCCTGAGGTCTCTCTCCTGGACTTATAGGCGACTTCCTTCTTGCGGTGGCCATGTACGGCCTTTTCTTTGTGTCTCTCATTATTTCTGGTATCTCTCCTGTGTTCTACTTCCTCTCCTTTTAAGAACACTGGTAAGATGGGATCGAGACACACCCCGATGGCCTCATTTTAAAGACCGTATCTTCAAGTACAGTTACATTCTGAGGCATTGATAATTCAGGCTTCAACATAAGAATTTTAGGAGGTTAGTCTGGCTATCTAGCCTAGTAGTTAAGGGAGCTGAATCCCACATGGCCGACCATGGTTGGAATCTTGGCCCTACAGCTTGAAAACATGTATTTGTATGCCCCAAATCCTGCCAGGATGGGGAAATAGAGAAGGGATTGTAGTGTGACCATGCCCCTTTGGGGTCACACTCCCTCCCTCTCCTCCCCCGCCCCCACTCCTGATTGAGTGTATGTACTCTGATTAAAAAATAATAAAAAAAGAAAGAGGGGCCGGAAGGTGGTGTGGTGGCTGAGGGCACTGGACTCCCACATGGCCCACCGTAGTTCAAGTCCCAGACCTGGCAGCTTGCTCTCGCTCTTTCTCTTCCTCTTCCTCTTCCTCTTCCTCTTCCTCTTCCTCTTCCTCTCTCTCTCTCCCTGTCCCTCTCTAGTCAAATTAAAATAAATAAATGAATAAATAAGGTTAAATAAAAAATCCTGAAAAATAATAATAATAAAGAACGCAAAGGGGGAAAAATTCCATTTTAGAGAGATGCTGTTCAGCCCGTAACCTTAGCTATGTGATCTTTAAGAGTCAACCTCAACTCCTCAACTTTCTCAGCTACAGAATAAGAATGATAATGCTCATTTACCTCACAGGCAAATAGGGCTGTGTAGATAAAATATGGGAGAGCATGTAACGTCTTTAGCATAGGGACCTAATGCCTCAGTTGAATGCCCAGGAAGGGGCATCTGTTATTACAGCGAGAGCTTGGACTAAGTCTGCCTCGTTTGTTCCCAGAATCTTTCCACTGGAGTGGCAACCCACCTGTTCCTCCGAGGGGAAGTGAGGTGTACCAACTGTGTATCTAGGTATAGATAAATTAAGGAACCATTATCATGATGGGTTTAAGCAAAGCCAGATTATTCCATCAATTTCTCCTCTTTTCAAGTGTTTTTTTTTTTTTTTTTTTTTTTGGTTGTTTCTACAGACTTATAGTAAAACCTGCTCTTACCAACCCTGTCTCCCACACACGGTCTAAGCAGAAACGTCATAATAAAACACATCGTACAGTTCTGCGTGTAAGGCTTGGCTGTCAGTGCATTCAGAAAATATAAGTGAGACACACATACTTTGAAAACTAGACTATAGGGACCAGAAGCTGGCATAAAGGCTATGTCTCTGGACTCCCATGTAATCGGCCATGGTTCGAGTCCCGGACCCGGTGGCTTAAACTCACGCTAAGCATGTGTGCATGCATGCCCAAGATCCCAAGAGGAGAATGGAGGAGAAGGGATTGAGGCGTGGCCATCCGCCTGGGGGGTGATTTCTCACTTTCTGTCTCTCTGTCTCTGTCTTTCTGGCAAGCATATGCACCCTATAGTAAAAATCTCTCCAAAAAAAAAAGAAAGAAAAGAAAACTAGGGACCAGCAGTTAGCATAATGGCTGTCGCTGGACTCCCATGTAGTCGACCGCGGTTCGAGTCCCGGACCCGGTGGGCTTAAACTCACACCAGGCATGTGTGCATGCGTGCCCGAGATCCCAAGAGGAGAATGGAGGAGAAGGGATTGCGGCGTGGCCATGCCCCCTGGGGGGTGATTTCTCGCTTTCTGTCTCTCTGTCTCTCTCTGTCTGTCTGGTGAGTGCACACGCCCTATAGCAAAAACCTCTCCAAAAAAAAAAAAAAAAAAAAGAAAGAAAACTAGAATATAAGCTACCTGTGACTAGAGTAGTCTACACGGTCATTATTCTGTCTCATGTGTATGGTATGGCAGCATGAACAGAAATAACAATAATAATAAAGGAATAATTCCTCCTATTTGAGTGATACAACTTTCAAGTTTTTTCATATAGGGCTTCATTGTCACTTTGTTTTCTTTCCCTTTTTCAACTTCATGGAGGTATAACTGACATGCCCGGTTCAGTTCTCTAAACTTCGGCTCTGCTGGTTTGGATCCATCTCACATATAACGTAGTTTAGGACTGAGCCTGAGTGTTTCGTGGGTTTCTACACAGAATTTGAAGACCCCTTTCTCTAGCCTGTTTCATCGGGTTTTCTCCCCTCCATCTCCAGCCACCAGCGGCTCCTCTTCATGGCTCCTCTGGCCAGATGATGGAGCTTCTGTTAGAATGCTAGCACTTCGCTTCGTCTTTCCAGATCTTCAAGAGGGATCCTCCTCAGGGCCAAGCTTCCAGGAAAAAAGGATGCTGGCGTGGTGGACACTCCCACATGGCCATCCATGGTTCAAGTCCTGGACCTAGTGATTTGCTTTCTCACTTCCTCTCTCTCTCTCTCTCTCTCTCTCTCTCTCTCTGTGGTCAAATTAAAATAAATGAATGAGTAAATAAAATAAAATAAATAATTATTTTTTTAAAAAAAGGAAACTGGGACCAGCGGTTAACGTAATGGTTATGTCGCTGAACTCCCATGTAGCTGACCGCAGTTCGAGTCCCGGATCTGGTGGCTTAAACTCACGCCAGGCGCGTGTGTGTGCGTGCCCAAGATCCCAAGGGGAGAATGAAGGAGAAGGGATTACGGTGTGGCCATCCCCCCTGGGGGGTGATTTCTCGCTTTCTATCTCTCTGTGTCTCTCTGTCTTTCTGGCCAGCGCATGCATCCTATAGCGAAAACCTCTCAAAAAAAAAAAAAAAAAGGAAACTAAGAAATTTGCCCCTGCTGTTAAGTCTCCAAGTGTGACTCCTCACCAAACTATTGTTTTGGTTTCTTTCACCTATCAGAGGCCCAGGTAGTCACTTTGCGGGTTTCACCAGGACTACTTCATGATCAGTGAGAGGGTGATGCCCTAGTGTGTGTGTTCCACTGAGTCACAACTGGATTTTGCTGTTCATTCTTTTAGTGATTTTTAAAATATCAACCCTATGATACAAATGGCGGGGGGCTGGACTAGAGCTAGGCGTCTTCGCCAGGGTCTGTCTTCGGGAACATTCGCAGTCACATTCTACTTCTCTCTCCAAACTCGCCACGGCCGTGGTGTCCTCTGAGATCCTTTGTTCGAACACAGTTGTGTCGCTCTTTCAGAGCCAAGGGTGTCTGTTCACACCCAGAGGAGCATGATACGTGCGGCAGCTGAATCATAAACACCAGATGAGAACGTACTTGCCAAGTCTGCACCGAACTTGGCCACTGAACTGAGCAGTAGCATAGGGTTTTTAAAGTTTGTTTATTTATTCTTACTGTTGCCTTTTATTGAGCCTTTTTTTTTTAGACCAGGACTGGACTACCTCATCTCGTTTCACTCTCACACCAACACTGCGGCGAGTTTTGTAGGGTCCTTCCCATTTTATACTCAGAGGTGGAAGCTCTCAGAGGTTGAATAACTCCCCCGAGAGCCCAGAGGAGTTAAGTCCTGGAGCTGAGTTGAGTCTTTCTGACTCTGGCAGCCCTATGGTTAACTTCGCCGTCATCCTGAACTCCTGCTCGTGCAGGGATTTTCTTCAGCAGCCATCTGGGGACAAGCAGGCCGTGGGTCCTTATTAAATACATTAGTGTTACGTTTTCTTTCTTTTTTAGGAGCTCAGCGATGCCCTTGGAATCAGTATTGCTGGAGGAAAAGGAAGTCCCTTAGGAGATATCCCTATATTTATTGCCATGATTCAGGCCAACGGAGTGGCTGCCCGGACACAGAAGCTGAAAGTAAACAAGGGGCCCTGGTGACGCGCTAACAGCGTGTGGCGGGGTGGGAGAGGAAGTCGCAGCCGTGGGCGCTTTCTTTAAAGTTGGAATTCCAACAGCCATCCAAGACCCACACTGAGGGCAAAAAGCATTAGAGAAACTTTATACCTGAAACTCATTAGGTCCCTGGGCACATAAAAATATTATTGTTTGTATCAAAGCTTCTCCATAAAAGCAGAGATTGCAGCTCCTTCGCAAACCCTCCCATACCCTTCCTAGCACCTCATTTCGCCCAAAATTGGTTTTCCAATGAGAGAGTCTTGACCTCAGAGTCTTCCCTCAACCAAAAGAATCAACAGTTTTTATGATTTTTTTCCTGTTACCCCTTAGTCTTCATTTAGGTAGAAAAATAAAGCAGAAAATATTTGGCTTCCTCATTAAAGCTTTACTGAACAATTCATTTGTACCCCACTCTTGCTGGTGAATGGCTGTCTGAAACATCACCATTACCAAAATACAAAAGCGACTTTTTGTATTCCGAAGCCTTTTAATAATCAAATCTGACCCCCTTCTTGTTTCTCTGATCAGTCCATATTTGGACAAAGCCATTAAAATTTCCTCATGGTTCTCAAACATGCATGCGTAGTAGAAACCGAGTCTGCACAATAGCCCCAAATGGGAAATATGACTTACAGAGAATTTTAAGCATTCTCCTCAAATTTAATTTTTCTTAATGATAGTGATTTTCTACCACTTTTGTCCTTCCAGGTTGGAGATCGGATTGTCAGCATTAATGGGCAACCTTTGGATGGGTTGTCTCACGGGGATGTGGTTAATCTGCTGAAGAACGCCTACGGGCGCATTATCCTGCAGGTACTGCGATCAATGGGACAGGCAGCTGCGCGAGGCAGATAAGTGGCGTGCAGGAAAGATTGAGCGTCACTGGCAGTAGGCATCGCCACCCAGCAGGGTGCTTGCTGATGTGAATTATGAGGGTTGAAAGCAAGAAATTATTATTTTTATTCAGAAATTCTTTAATGCCACCCATACAGGCAGTGAGCATGATTATATGAAAGCATAACAAGAGGAGAAAAATTACTCTTTGCTTCACATGATAAATCAACAGGGCTTTTAGCTTCCAGCATTCTTTTGTAAATCAAAGTTTGCAAGGAATTGGAAATGATTTCTTTTCTTATGCCCAAAGACTGTTACTGAACTGCCCGAGTGCAGTTTCTTCCTTTCCCTTTAAAGGGAAAGAAAAATTCAATGCCCTTTCTCCATGGCAGAAATGATTGCCAACGCTGTTCAATCTCGCTACAGCAGAGTCCTTAACTAAGGTAGACAATAATTTGTCAGCTGTGGTCTCCCAGAGTATTGTCCAGAAGCTCAGGGGAATTACACCACGAAGGAAAAGCTAGGCGTGCTGTTAATTACCTGTCTTTACATTTCCACACTTTCAGTGTCTCTGAGATGGACGACACGCAGGGCCTGAGAGGCAGCATACTGGCAGTGCCTCCCATTAATGAGTTTCCCCAAAAACGTAGTTATAATCACCACCCTTCTGCCGAGGCAGTATAAAATGGTCTGTAGGTAAAAAGACTAAAACCCACCATGTATGGCCTTAAAGAGCTAACAAGCCACTCACGTAATTCTAGCCTTAAAACAGTAAGTTTGAATTGAGAAACCATTACATCTGGAAGAACCAATTTGTGGTGCTTATAGTGGTCTGACTCCACAGTGCCAGATGGACATTAAAAAAGTAAATGGCTTTCAGCATGTGTGAAGGGAATCATGAACATACTGTCAGTAGTTCTAGGGGACTTTATGGGCTAGGTCAGATATTACTAAATTAGTTGGGTCCCCAAGTTTCTACTGACACAAGCCAGAACACTGTATGGAATGGCCTGAGCTCTGCTTCCCTTACACTCGTGTGGCTGACTCTCAGTGGACACTTAGAGAATTTTCTCACACTTGCCTCCACCCTACAAATCTTTGCTGTTCCTTGTGTGCTCTGCTTCCTCTTCCTCCGCGTTCTGCTGACCCCTAGAGGCACTATGAGTACAACTCTGCTGGTCTTCAATTTTAGAGCTGTGAGCCATTAACCACACAGAATTTAAGAGGAGGGTCCTTCCAATGATAACTGTGACAAGAAAAAAGCTTCTTCTTGGCTTTACTGATATTTTCTCACACTGTTGTAATTTTTTCAGCTCCACCTTTTACAACAAGAAATTAGACACCATTTAAAAGCATAACATTAACTAAATTGAAAAAGAGCCTTACGTGAAAATAAGCTATGCTCTTCCATGCGGAATTAACATTGCATTTCAGCCAAATTGCCACCACTAATGTACTTTTCAGAGTTTCTTACTGTGTTCTTTTTCTGTATGTTAAGAAAATGGCATTGGGTTACAAATGTCCATTGCATTGCATTAATTGGTGGTTTTCTTTTTTTAAGATTTTTGCCATAAGGCACATGCATTACTGGAGAGATACAGAGAGAGAAAGTGAGGAGACAGAGGAAAAGTGAGAAATCATCCCCCAGGCGGGGATAGCCACAGTCCTCTCCGCTCTGTTCTCCTCCTGGGATTTTGGGCTTGCATGTACATGCACTGAGTGTAATTTGAGTGTTTTGTTTTGTTTGTTTGTTTTTGAGAGATTTTTGCTATAGGTCACATTTGCTTGCCAGAAAGAGAGGTAGAGAGACAGGAAGCAAGAAATCACCCCTTGGGGATGGCCACACTGCAATCTCTTCATTTTCCTCTCAGGACCTTGGGCATACACACACATGCACCCAGAGTGACTTTTAAGTCACCACGTCCTGAACTCAAACCATGCTCAGCCATGTGGGATTCCAGCGCCTTAACCACTGTCACTCTCTGGTCCCATGTGCTTTTATTTTCTAACATGTGCTATTAAAAGATTAATGGATGGGACCAACAGTTGGTGTAATGGCTATGTCACTGGACTCCCATGTAGTCAACTGTGGTTTGAGTCCCAGTGGCTTAAACACACGCTGGGCACAGACCCCGAGAAGAGAATGGAGGAGAAGGGATTGCGGTGTGGCCATTCCCCCTAGGGGGTGATTTCTCGCTTTCTCTATGTCTCTGTCTTTCTGGCAAGCACACGTGCCCTATAGCAAAAACCTCTCAAAAAATATTTTTAATTAAAAATAAATAAAAGATTAATGGAATCCTTTGGGATTTTGTAATTAACACACTTAAGGGTATGGAGCATACATGCTATCAAAGGCTTTATACAAAAAAAAAAATGATGAAACTTCTATCTTGCCTCAAGAATCTTCGATTGCTTTGTATGTTTTAATTAAAACAGTGTGTGTGGAGTAGTACCAGCACTATAACCATCACAGCTGACCTGTCATTAGGTGATTATTTTTATTCTCAGGCAAGCCAGCCCACTGGCAAGATGGTAGGAAAGGTTGGATGATGTGTCTGATGATGTGGGGAAAACTTGTCAGTGTGTCCTGAGAAGTCAGCAACTGCTGATCACGGGGAGGACTGGGTTCTGGGCTGGCAGCTGTCAGGATAGAACCAGACAGGTGGACAAGACATCTAGCATGCCTGGAAACTTCGTCCTACAGCTTAAATTGCTCTCTAGATATAATAAGGAGGTAGATATTTCTGCCTTTAATGTTCGATGGCTTCTTATTGCCAGTTATAGATAGGTGAATTAAGATTGATTTGACTATAGAGTCATTTTAATTTTATTTTTCATTAAATTTTGTGTACATGCCAGAGAGAGAGAGAAAGTACTCTCACGTGGGGATGGTCATAGCACACTCCCGACTTCATTTCTATTTCTAGGAATTACCCAGAGTGTTTTTGTTTTTATTTCTTAATTTCTTTTTTTTATTATTTTAGTTTTTATTGTCTTTTATTTGCTATAGGGCACATGTGCTCATCAGAGAGCGACACAGAGAGAAAGTGAGAAGCAAGTCACCAGGTCCCGGACTCGAATACGGTTGGCCATGTGGGAGTCCAGCACCTTAACCACCGTGGAACCTGCTGACCCCCACCTAGAGCTGCCAGCTTGGGACTTGACCTGCTTGGTCAGCCATGAGATCCAGCTGCCCCAACCACCATGCCACTGGCTGGCCCAAGGGGTCATTTTAAATGTTCTCAATTATATTTGCTTAGATAGTTTTCTAGTTTGCCTGGTTCAGCTCTTTACCTGTGGAATTACTGTAAAATCTTTTTGGAAAAACTCAGGTAACCCAAACTGCTGAAATTTTTTTTTTTCCTGCTGTAAAATTTTTTTGTGGTTTTACGTCTTTCTTTGAGGACGTAGAAAATAAAAACGAGGGGACCAGCAGGTGGCGTGGTGGTTAAGGCGCTGGACACTCCCACACAGCCAACCACAGTTTGAGTCCTGGACCCGGTGGCTTACTTTCTCACTTTTCCTCCCTCTCCCTCTCTCTCTCTCTCTCTCTCTCTGGTCAAATTAAAATAAATGAATGAATAAATAAATTTTTTTTTTTAAAAAAAAGAAGATAAAAGTGAGCACATCAAGGATTTTTATCACTAAAAGAACTTGTGGGGCTTATTCTGGGTTCTTTGAGAGATTTTCCAAACTATTTAGAAGTTCAGAGAAAAGGTGGATTGAGTATTAAGTAAACTAATGAATATAGGAGGAGCAGATGGGGAGATAATAAAATTTTTTTAGAGAGATTTTTGCTATAGGGCACCTGTGCTCACCAGAGATACAGAAAGCAAGAAATCACCCCCTGGGGGGAAGGCCACACTGCAATTCCTTCTCCATTCTCCTCTTGAGATCTTGGTCATGCACGCACATGCGCCTGGCGTGAGTTTTAAGTCAGCAGGTCCAGGACTCAAACCACAGTCGACTAGGTGGGAGTCCATTCCACCATCTGCTAGTGCCAAGAAAATAACATTTAAGTTTGAGATATCCATGTGGAGGGGTCCAGCTGGCAGAGAAAATACGCTGTGATGCTCAGAGAAACCTCAGTTTTGAACATGGAGAGTCAAATAGAGCCATCTGAACGTAATTATACTTGATAAGTATGGGGTGAATAAATGAATGAAAACAGAGACAGAGGCAAAGACTTAAGCCAGCAGCAAATACAGAGGGGAGAAGGAGAGAGTCTTGAAATCAGGGAGATCAAGTAAAGGTCGATTAGAGCAGTAATGTGAGAAGCCCTTTAAGGGCACCCTCCAAAGCACAGGAAAGTTGTCTTGACTTTTTTCTGTAATCTGCCCCCATCTCAAGATGCCAACTTTCTCAGGGGTCACCTTAACCTTACGGGTTTCCTGTCTGTTCTCAGCATGTCTGCATCTATAGATATTGGATCCAGGTTGGATGTGAGTGTTGAGTTTTATATTTTTGTGTATTTTGTTTGCTATCATGCGCATGTGCTCACCAGAGTGAGAGACAGAGGGAAAGGGAATAATCACCTTCCAGGAGGGATGGCCACACTGCAATCCCTTCTCCTCCAGTCTCCTCTTGGGATTTTCGGCACACATTCACACATGCACCTAGCATGTTTTTCAAGTTACCAGGTCCAAAACCCAAACCGCGCAGTTGTCCATGTGGAATTCAGTCACCTTAACCTCCATTCCATCTGCTGACCCTATATTTTTTATTTTAATTGTCAGAGAGTATGTACAGTTACAAGAGACCCAGGAAGGTGGGGAGGAAGCACCACCCAATAGGATGGGTAACACCACAATCCCTTTTTCTCCATTTCTCCATCCTGTTGGGATTTGGGACATGCATGCACATGCACCTGATGTGTTTTTCAATCCATCAGGGTCAAGTTTTGAACTTCAGTCAGCATGTAGAATCTGACTCCTCTAACCAGTAGTCTGCAGCACCAGCCCCTGAGTTTTATATTTTGTACTGAAACATTTAGGTCCAAGTAAAGCAGGGGGCTAATGTTCCTTTACAGGATTAGAAGCTCAGAAAAGTTCTAAACAAAGAGCTTAAGCTTTTGTGCATCATAATAGCCCGCTTACTATTACTTGGATTCTCAACTCTACAAAACATAATCCCCCAAACCTGTTTTTGAGAAAAGGTGGTCATCCTTGGGTCCATGCAATAAAGACCTGTGCTCTATTACTCACTTAGAAAGTTTATTAAACACTCAATATTTTAATAAAAAGCAAAAATTCTAATTGAATTCAGTTCTGCTTTTAGCCCAAATTATTAAATTCCACAAGGAACCAATGCACAAGAGAGTATATCACAATAAATACCTTCTGAGGAAATGCAATTTAAGGACCTGCAGATGAAACAGGAAGGCCTGCTGAGGGGGGAAGCACTGCAAGGTGAAACAAATTTGGAGGGAGAAACACAGAACTGGGCGTGAGTGCAGTTGGAGGGGGAAACACAGAACTGGGTGTGAGTGCAGTTGGAGGGGGAAACACAGAACTGGGCGTGAGTACAGTTGGAGGGGGAAACACAGAACTGGGCGTGAGTGCAGTTGGGGGAGGCAACACAGAATTGGGCATGAGTATAGTTGGAGGGGGAAACCCAGAATGAGAGGAAAGTGCGGAGTGTGGGGGAAACATGTCTATCAGTCCTCCTGGCACTGTGGCCCATGTCTCTGACTGTTCCTGGGGGTCCAAGGCCAGGGCTTCCTCATCCTTCATACTGAACATTTCTCCCTTCTTCGGTGGGTGGAATTTCTTCTCTTCCTCTGTGTCACATCTCTCCCCCTCCTTGTGTGTGGGGATTGTCTCGTTCTCTTCCTTGAAGTTCTCAGGTGGTGGGATTTTCTCCTCTTTCTTCTTTTCACACCTTTCCTCCTCAGGTAGGGGGATTTCTTCCTCCTCTTCCTTCAGGTCTGTGGCAGAGCCCACCTCAAGAAGGCAATCAATAAACATCAGATAATAGCAAGGGTTGCAGAGAATGTGGAGAAACAAAGTACTTCCTTAAACACCTGGTGAGTTTTGGGACCAGGAGTTGGCGTAACGGCTATGTCGCTGGACTCCCATGTAGTCAACCACAGTTCGAGTCCCGGACCTGGTGGCTTAAACTCACACTGGCCACATGTGCATGCATGCCCAAGATTCCGAGGGGACAATGGAGGAGAAGGGATTACGGCATGGCCATTCCCTCCTGGGGGGTGATTTCTCACTTTCTGTCTCTCTGTCTCTATCTTTCTGGCTAGCACATGTACCCTATAACATAAACATTTCAAAAAAAAAAGAAAAGAAAACACCTGGTGAGCTTAAACTGGTGTGGCCACTTGGCAGCTTAGGAAGTTCTAGAAATTCAATGCGTGCACCCCTCATCGCCCAGCAGTTCCACCTCTAGTAATCTACCTTACCAGCCTCAGAATGTCTGTACTAGTGCTGTGCCTGACAGTAGAGCGGTGTACAGGTTTGAACCACGTTAATGTTTTGAAGGGCCAATGTGGAGCAGGGAGACATGAACCACATTTCCGGGCCCCCAGATCTGGCAGGATGCGAGGAAAGTTGCTGTCTTGCATAATACAAAATGCCGACCATAGGCTATAGACCTTAGGGTTGGACCTGCCCCACCAGATCCGAAGACCCGAGACACCACAGCCTTTGAACTACACATGAGAGACCTTAATTCCCATCATCTAGTTAAGGTCCTCAGAGCCTTTCTGCCTTGCCCAGGAGGAATTCCTGCCCTCTCTCTGCTCTCTGCACTCTGCTGACTGCACTCTGACCAGCATGTGTTCACGTCTACCGGCCACACTAGGGAACGCCACTGCAAGCCTGCCGGAGGACAGAAAGCATTGCTTCCCCTCGGTTTCCTCTGCTCCCATCCCTATTCTCAGAATCTACCACAGAATAATGAAGAGTTCATGATTTACTTTAAAAAGAAAAAAATAATAATAATAAACTTTCCATTAGTCTGTTTGCCTCCTCCTTTCCCCCAAAGCACATGAATATCCACAGATGTCTTCAGGCCTACCTCCATTGTCTCAGGGTGGCTGGTAGGAGAGCACTCAGGCAGGGCTAAGCTCGGACTCCCAGACCACATCGCAACGAACGTGTATATAGCCGAACACACCCTTCGGAGATCAGATTATGCTCTGTCAAGCCCCAGGAAAGTTGAACTCTGCTTCCTATCAGATTACTTGCTGATCAGTCTTCAAACCAAGGGGGTTGATGCAGATGTCTCAGGCTGTAAAGTCATTCTGGGGGTGACGTATTTGTGTTCTCCTCGTCTTCCTCCAAAGACCAAGCTGTCAAGGAAAATCCTTCGTGTTTCCCACTCAGCCTTGGGTTCCACTCCTCTAAAATAGGAAGGAGCCTGGATGGCTCTAAGGATCCTGGGTGGGTCTCTGGGATTTAATACTGTCAGTGGTTGGGAGGCTTTTTCTTTCAGAGCTAGGGGATAAGCCAGAGGACTTCAGGTTTTGGAGGGAAGTGAGTTTTTCCATAAGATGGTGCTGTAGAAGTGTCTATATTTGTTTGTTTTAGAGGTTTTTGCCTTAAGGCCCTTGCAGGAGGGGGAGGGGAAAGAGACAGAGACAGTGAGAGGGAAAGTAAGAAATCACCCCCCAGAGGGGATGGCCACACCACAGTCCCTTCTCAACCATTCTCCCAGGATTTTACGCATACATGCACATGGGCTAGGCGTGGTTTTTAAGCCACTAAGACCGTGACTCAAGCCGTGGTCAGCCATGTGAGAGTCCAGTGTACCATCTATAATCACTATACCATTTGCTGGTCCCAATGTGTTTTTTTATATATTCTATTGGGTCATTGGAAAAGTCATGATATATTTTTCTATGCAAAAATACATCATGAAGGGACAAGCAGGTGGCATGGTGGTTAAGGCGCTGGACACTCCCACGTGGCTGACCACAGTTCAGGTCCTGGACCTGGTGGCTTGCTTTCTCGCTTTCTTTCTCTCTCTCTTTCTCTGTCTCTTTCTGATAAAATTTAAATAAATGAATTAATTAATAAAGTTAAATAAATAATTCTTAAAAAATACATCATGACTTTTCCGTTGACCCAATAGCTAGATGGTAAAATTTGGTTTCCACCCAATACAGCTATGGTTTTGGTTCTTACAACTCATATGGCTGGTGTCATGACTCTTGAAAGGATATCCTTCTTCCAAGAGTTAAACGTTAGTCATAGAACATGTGTGTGGGGGAGTTAGGTCCCACTCCCAAGCCTTCTCCTAGTTATTCTGGGGGTGAAGTCCCCCATTACCAAGTGCACACTGTCATGATCTCCTCCATTTGTAGCTGCTTGTTCCACCGTGTCTCTGCCTCGCTCTCGCTCCATGGCTGATCTGCAAACTCTGGTGTCCACTGAGGCCAGTTCTTGGACCGCTCGTACCATACTGTTCCAAGTACGCGATTCTAGGGGAATTTCTAGATTTGGATTTGAATCCTGGCTTCTCTGACCACGTGTGTGACCTTGGCAGTTAGGTACCCTCTGCTTCAGATTCGCCTTCTGTAACCAGGGAATGGGATTGGTGCCCACCTCCGTAGGGACCTGGAAGAGTGCTCAGCATGGAGTCGCTGCTGTGACATCCAGTAGTGGCCATGCTGTTGTACACTTACTCAGTCAGTGAGTAAAGGAAAAGGCAGGTCGCTACCCAGTCTTGGCCTTTGAAGGTACATTAGAAAAAGAATTTTTTCGTGATTTTTCTTCCTCAGCCCCAAAATGGATGGTGCGTTTCATGGGCAGCTGACACTGTATATTCAGCTTCTTATAAAGTCGAGGCATCCCCTTACCCGCATCTGAATTGATTGATTTTGAGCTTCTTTTTGAGCACTTGTATTGACGGGGTGCTCACGCCCTATCACACTGTGCCATTCTCTTCTGTAGCTGCCTCCGTTGTCCCTATGTCCATGTAAGCTCCATCAGTCTCTCTCTGCTCTGTTAAAATGCAGAAAGTTGAGTCATAAACCCTACTCCTTATGAAGGTGTTAGATTTGCTTGTTCACTCCCCAGATCTTACTGAGCAGTCACTATGTGCTAGGCGTGTGAGCATTATGCTAAAAGGAAGTGGTCTTTATCCTCACGGATCCTGTGATCATTTGAGAAAGGCACCCTAATTAAGTCACACAGATGTGTCTAACCACAATTTGTGGTTGAGAAATACTTTGAAAGTGCTATGGAGGACCAGCAGATGACATAATTGTTAAGTCGCTGGACTCCCACACAGTCAACTGTGGTTCAAGTCCCAGACCCAGGGGCTTAAAACTCACACTGGGTGCATGTGTGTGCATGCCCAAGATCCCGAGACGAGACTGTAGGAGAAGGGACTGCAGCGTGACCGTCCCCCTGGGAGGTGGGGTGATATCTCACTTTCTGTCCCTCTGGCGAGCACACATGCCCTATAGCAAAAGTCTCTCTTAAAAAGAATAAAAAAGAGGGACCAGCAGTTAGTGTAATGGCTGTGTCGCTGGATTCCCATGTAGTCAACCATGGTTCGAGTTCTGGACCCGATGGCTTAAACCCACACCAGGAGCATGTGCGTGCGTGCTCAAGATCCTGAGAGAATGGAGGAGAAGGGATTGCGGCATGACCATCCCTCCTGGGGGATGATTTCTCACTTTCTATCTCTCTGTCTCTGTCTTTCTGGCGAGCGCACTTGCCCTATAGCAAAAACCTCTCCAAAGAGAATAAAAAAGAAAGTGCTATGGAGGAAAAAACAGGCGAAATTAATGTAAGCAAGAATGGTCAGAGAAGGCTTATATAAGGAAAGTGACATTTAGGCTGATGCCATGCTGATGTGTTTAGGGAGGAAGGGATTTCCAGGCAGAGAACTGTGAAAAATTAGGTAGAAAAAAACAGATCGATGAGATTAGAGGACTAAGCTAGGGTAGGACCTTTTTTGGGCTAATTAGGAGGTCTGAATTTTATTCCAAGTACAAAGGGAAATCTCTGAAGGGTTTTACACTTGATCTTAGCCAACAGGCCAAGAAGCATAGGTTGAAAAGTTTTAAGCAGGGCAATGCTCTTAACTATTTTATATTTAAAAAGATAACTGGCTGCCATGGGTGAGAGAGATAAGAGGATACTGGGGATTCCCATTAAAAGGCACTTGAGGGGCCAGTAGGTAGCATGGTAGTTTAGGTGTTGGACTCTTAACATGCTGACCACAGTTTGAGTCCCGGATCCAGCAGCTTGAAAATCACACTAGGCATATATGTGTGCCCAAAATCCCAAGAGGAAAATGGAGAAGGGATTGCAGCATAGCCATCCCCCAAGGGCGTAATTTGTCACTTTCTCTCTCTCTCTCCCCCTCCCTCCCTCCCTCCCTCCTCCTCCCTCCCTCCCTCCCGACTAAGTACACATGCCCTATGGCAAAAACCTAAAAAAAAGTGGAGGTGGGAGGACTTGATGATGGGTTGAATTAATATGGTCACCTCTAGATGAGAAGGATTTGGGAAGCAGAATCTAGAGAACGTGGTATGTGGCAGGTGAGAATGCGAGGCATCAAGTTGATATTCAGAGTGAACATGTTTAGCATCCTTGCCAGTTGGACAGACACCAGCCAGTAATCAAGCTTTTTTTTTTTTTTTTTTTTTAAGAATTATTCAATTTGGGACCAGCAGTTAGCGTAATGGCTATGTCGCTGGACTCCCACGTAGTCGACCGCGGTTCGAGTCCCGGACCCGGCGGCTTAAACTCACGCCGGGCGCGTGTGCGTGCGTGCCCAAGATCCCGAGAGGAGAATGGAGGAGAAGGGATTGCGGCGTGGCCATCCCCCCTGGGGGGTGATTTCCTGCTTTCTATCTCTCTGTCTCTCTCTGTCTGTCTGGCGAGCGTACGCGCCCTGTAGCAAAAACCTCTCCAAAAAAAGAAAAAAAAAAGAATTATTCAATTTTGGGAACCAGCAGTTAGTGTAATGGCTATGTCGCTGGACTCCCACGTAGTCGACCGCGGTTCGCGTCCCGGACCCGGTGGCTTAAAACTCACGCCGGGCACGTGTGCATGCGTGCCCAAGATCCCGAGAGGAGAATGGAGGAGAAGGGATTGCGGCGTGACCATCCCCTCTGGGGGGTGATTTCTCGCTTTCTGTCTCTATGTCTCTCTCTGTCTGGCGAGCGCACGCGCCCTATAGCGTAAAACCTCTCCAAAAAAAAAAGAATTATTCAATTTTATTTATTATTGTTGCTTTTTATAATTTGCTGTTGGAAATGTGTGCTCACTAGAGAGAGGGAAAGTGAAGAAGCAAGCCACCAGGTCCTCGCCTCAAACCACAGGCAGCTATGTGGGAGTCCAGTGCCTTAACCACCATACCACCTGCTGGCCCCTCAAGTATTTTCAATATTATACCTACCGTATTTCTACCTGGGAAGCCAGACATACCATTTATTAAAATGAGGAAAACAGGGCCGGCAGATGGCATGGTGGTAAAAGGCACTGGATTCTCACATGGTTGACCGCAGTTCAAGTCCCGGACCTGGCAGCTTGCTTTCTAGCTTTCCCTTTCTCTCTCTCTCTCGCTGTCTCTCTCTGGTCAAATTAAATAATAATAATAATAACAAATAGAATTAAATAAATAAATCTTTTTTTTTTTTTTTTGAGAGGTTTTTTGCCATAGGGCGCGTGTGCTCACCAGAAAGACAGAGAGACAGAGAGATAGAAAGCAAGAAATCATCCGCCAGGGTGATGGCCACGCTGCAATCCCTTCTCCTCCATTCTCCTCTTGGGATCTTGGGCATGCACACACATGCGCCCGGCGTGAGTTTTAAGCCACCGGGTCTAGGACTCGAACCGCGGGTCGACTACGTGGGAGTCCAGCGGCATAGCCATTACGCTAACTGCTGGTCCCAATAAATCATTTTTTAAAATGAGTAAAACACAAGAAAAATGAGTTGATTGGATGGTTAGATCAATAGTTGGGATTTTGTTGTGTTAATTTTGATAAACCTTTGAAATATATTTAGATGAGGGCAGCTGGTGGCATGGTGATTAAAGTGACTGGATCCCACATAACTGACTGTGCAGTTTGAGTCCCAGACCCAGCAGCTTGAAAAACATGCCAGATGGTGCATATGTGTGTGCATGTCCAAAATCCTGAGAGGAGAATGGAGGAAAAGAAATGAGTGCTTTCTCACTCTCTCGTTGTCTCTCTCTTTCTTTGTCTCTCTGGCAAGAGCACATGCCCTGTAGCAAACATTCAAAAAAAAAACCACTGCAGATCTCAAGTTGGTGATTGGTTATAGCAGACGAAGCTGGGGTTGTTGGAATTTAAAGCCAGGGGGATGTGTGGTGAGTGAAATAACAATGAATAGCAAAGGCAGACCCAGCAGCAGGAGAAAACCCAGGAGAGCATGGGTCATGGAAGTATGGGCAGTGGAATGAAGCTGGGGAAGAGCAGGCTTGTAAAGGTGAAGCTATGCAGTAAGAGTGGGTAGGACGACCGAGACTGCGTGCAGAGATAACTTTCCCAACACCTGCCCCTGTCAGAGCAGAGAGCCGCCGGTCAGAGAACTAACGTCGGGGGTCAGGGAGTATCTGTCATTTGCTCCTTAAGTCGTTTATCCTAAATAGCCCGGCTCATTCAATTATTCTGCAAGTGATAGTGCTTCTAGACAGTGTTGTAACTTGCACATAACAGTGTCTCCCCCTAGGAGAAGAATCTTCTCCCAAATGGGATCTGAGCCAGCTGGAAAGGCCTGCACTTAACAGATGTAGTGAAATTCGGCAATTTAGGCAGCTGCGCCCTCTGTTGGCCCATTCTGAAACTGCAGCCAAACCAAGCAGGGACTATTATGACGGAGAAGCAAGACTGTTGATCAGGTTTGGTTTTGTCAGGTTTGAGACACCTGCTAGACATCCCACGAGAGATGTCCTGTTAGTTAGTGACTAGACAGAAGGAGCAGGAGCTAGGTGAGAAGTAGAGCTGGAGATACAGAATCAGGACGTCTCACATGAATGGTAGTTAAATTTAGATGAGATGAGTTAACTCTGTTTAGAGGGAAAAGGTAAGTACCTCAAGGGTTGGGCTGGCAGGTGGTGTGGTGGTTAAGGGTGCTGGATTCCCACATGGCCAACTGTGGTTTGAGTCCCGGACCTGGCAGCTTGCTTTCTCTTGCGTGCTCACTCGCACTCTCTCGTTCTCACTCTGTCCCTCTCTGGTCAAATTAAAATTAATTAATTAATGTGGGGCCAGCAGGTGGCATGGTGGTTGGGGTGCAGGACTCCCACATGTCTGACCATGGTTCGCATCCCCGACTTGGCAGCTAGCTTTCTCACTCTCTCTTCCCCCCTCTCTCTCTGTCTCTGTCCCTCTCTGCTCAAATTTAAATAAATTAAATAAATAAATAAATAAATAAATAAATGGATAAATAAAAAGTTAAATAAAATAATTCTTTTAAAAACTGATTAATTAACTAATTAGTTAAATAATTCTTAAAAAAAAAAAAAAAAAAAAAAAGAACCTCCAGGGCAGGGGCCAGCAGGTGACATGGTAGTTAAGGCTCTGGACTCCCAAATGGCCAACCATGGTTTAAATCCTGACCTGGTAGCTTGCTTTCTCACTTTCTCTTTCTCTCTCTGTCTCTGTGATCAAATTAAAAATAATAGTAACTCAGGACCAGCAGATAGCATAATAGTTACATCGCTGGACTCCCACATAGTCAACCACAGTTCAAGTCTTGGACCCGGCAACTTAAAACTCATGCCAGGTGCATGTGTGTGCATGCTCAAGATCTGGAGAGGAGAATGGAGGAGAAGGGATTGCAGCATGGCCATCAAGATTTCTTTCTTTATGGTACTGGCAGGTGGTGTAGTGGTTAAGGATGCTGGACTCCCCCCACATGGCTGATCACAGCTCGAGTCCTGGATCTGGCGGCTTCCTTTCTCACCTCCTCTCTCTCTCTCTCTCTCTCTCTCGCTCTCGCTCTCACTCTGTCCCTCTTTTATCAAATTAAAAATAAATAAATAAATAACATCAAATAAAATACTTCTTTAAAACAAAAGAGAAATTTAAGGGACCAGCAGTTGGCGTAATGGCTATGTCGTTGTACTCCCATATACTCGACCATGGTTCAGGTCCCCGACCCAATGGCTTAAACTCACGCTGAGCACGTGTGAGTGTATGCCCAAGATCTCGAGAGGAGAATGGAGAAGGGATTGTGGTGTGGCCATGCCCTCTGCGGGGTGATTTCTCGCTTTCTCTCTCCCTATCTCTCTCCGTCTTTCTGGCAAGCGCACATGCCCTATAGCAAAAACCTCTCTTTAAAAAAGAGGGAGATTTAAAAAAAAAAAGATTTCTTTTTTTCTGTCTCTTGCAAGCACACATGTCCTATAGCAAAAACCTCTCTAAAAAACCTACGTAGGGACCAGCAGTTAGTGTAATGGCTATGTCGCTGGACTCCCACGTAGTCGACCGCGGTTCACGTCCCGAACCTGGTGGCTTAAACTCACGCCGGGCGCGTGTGCGTGCGTGCCCAAGATCCCGAGAGAAGAATGGAGGAGAAGGGATTGCGGCATAACCATCCCCTGTGGGGGGTGATTTCTCACTGTCTCTCTGTCTCTGTCTGGTGAGCGCACGCACCCTATAGCAAAAAAAAAAAAAAAAAAAAAAAAAAAAAAAAAAAAAAAACCTACATAACTAATACTAACATATAAAATTAAATACATAATTATTTTTTAAAGAATTATTTTATTTAACTTTATTTATTCATTTATTTTTAATTTGATCAAAGAGGGACAGAGGGAGAATGTGAGAAAGCAAGCCACCAGGTCCAGGACTCAAACTGCAGTCAACAATATGGGAGTCCAGCACCCTTAAACACCACGCCACCAGCTGGCCCCTAAATACATAATTATTTTAAAAGAAAAAAAATAAATAACCTCAAAGACAGAGCCCCATAGCATTTAGAAAATTAGAAATGTATATTTAGAAAGTAGAAAAAAAATAGCAAAATGGGGTGTCCTGGAAGCCAAATGAAAATAGTCCAAGAGGGGCCAGCAGGTGGCATGGTGGTAAAAGGCATTGGATTCCCACATGGCCAACCGTGGTTCGAGTCCCAGACCTGGTAGGACCTGACAGCTTGCTTTCTCTCTTTTCCTTTCTCTTGCTCTCTCTTTCTCTGGTCAAATTAAAAAGTAATAATGAGGGACCAGCAGTTAGCGTAATGGCTATGTCGCTGGACTCCCACGTAGTCGACCGCGGTTCGAGTCCCGGACCTGGCGGCTTAAACTCACGCCGGGCGCGTGTGCGTGCGTGCCCAAGATCCCGAGAGGAGAATGGAGGAGAAGGGATTGCGGCGTGGCCATCCCCCCTGGGGGGTGATTTCCTGCTTTCTATCTCTCTGTCTCTCTCTGTCTGTCTGGCGAGCGCACGCGCCCTATAGCAAAAACCTCTCCAAAAAAAGAAAAAAAAAAAGTAATAATGACAAATGGAATTAAATAAATAAATCATTATTTTAAAAAATAGTCTAAGAGAGAGAAAAATATATTTTGTCAAATGGTCTAGATTGAACAACACGTGACTACTGGATCTAGCAGGGTATCTCTAATTCTCCTCTGCCTTATAAGAAAATATCTCCTTCTAACTTTCCCCCCAGGTTGTAGCAGATACCAATATAAATGCCATCGCATCTCAGCTTGAAAACATGTCCACAGGCTGCTACCTTGGCTCCTCGACTGCCGAACACCAGCTGGAAGATACAGAGTGAGTATTCTGGGTGTGGAGGGCCTATTAAGTTCATGCGCCCAGCTCATGAGAATGTTTCCAGATACTAAAGTGTAACTCTAACAGAGAGGAGGGGAGAGTGTACATTACTTTTTCCAGCTCTTAGAAAACCTCCAAGAAGGCACCTTCCTAATTTCTCATAAGATGTAGCCCTAACGAATGAGTTCTTCAAGACTGTTGTTTCTGAGCCTGTACCCACCGAGCCTCGGGTCACTTTGGCTTGGTGCCCATGCTTTCTTCCTTATGAAACACAGACTTATAGTCCAGGTGCACCCTGCTTTATCGTGCAAGGAGCTATGTTTCTTTGATTGTGAAAGCTAAAATAGTGTTCTGAAATTGAATCTGTACTTGCTGGCATGTTTCATTAAAAGTAGCCTCCCATTTAAAGTTGTTCTTCAAGGTAGACTTTCTCAAACTAGAATGTGCAGAAGAGTAATCGAAAGAGCATGTTCAATGATGCTAATTCTCCAGGCCCCATGGTTAGAGTTTCTGACTAGGTGGTCTATAGTGGATTCCAGAAACCTGATTTCAGCAAGTTCCCCAGTGTGATTCTGCTACCAATGAGACAGAGGCCCATACTTCGAGAAATGCCACGGGAAATTATTTCTCTCGGTACTTCCATCACTTGGCCGCTAGTAGGTGCTCAATAAATGTTTGTTGACTGATCTGCTGGGTCATCAGAAGACTCATGATACACTTTTGCATAGAAAAACATGTCATGATTTTTCTGACAGCCCAGTAGATAGCTCATGTGAAGAATCTCGCCATCACTGCCATTCTCGAGTTCTCCTGATAGTTCATCAACTTAAATGATATCTTTGAGTTTGTTTTTTCTTGAGGAAAGACTATGAAATAAGAATCTACTTTTTTCTGATTATACAAGTAATAAACACATACCATTAAAATATGACAAAAACAGTGAAGTCTAACATTTTCAAGTTACAATGGCCCTTTTGGGGAAAAAACAATTGTGACATTTGTAAACCTAGTGTACCTCGAGCATCCTTTGACGTGGCTCTGGAAATACCAGGATCTCTTTCATCTTGATTTCTTTGCTGCCATTCCATAGCTTGTGGCAGGTTGGGAACGACGAGCATATAAGCTCTCCAAGTCACTTATAATCCTAACATCTGGAAATTCTTTTATTAGTTTTTTATATATATATAAGAAACTAAATTAAAACTAATTGGTTGGGGACCAGCAGTTGGCATAATGGCTATGTCACTGGACTCCCATGTAGTCGACCGTGGTTCGAGTCCTGGACCCAGTGGCTTAAACTCACGCCAAGCACATGTGTGTGCGTGCCCAAGATCCCGAGAGGATAATGGAGGAAAAGGGATTGCAGCATGGCCATCCTTCCTGGGGGGTGATTTCTCGCTTTTCTGTCTCTCTGTCTCTCTCTGTCTTCCTCGCAAGCTCACACACTCTGTAACAAAAACCTCTCCAAAAGAAAAAAAAAAAAAAAAAACCTAATTGGATGAAAATGTTATAACATCGTGAGATAAAGGGAGGCAAATCCCATCTGATGTTGCAACGTGAGGACTAGAGCTATACCTTCCCTCCCCACAGTTTCGAAGGTCTCTAATGATTTGGTGGCCCCAGGGGCTAGCTCTAAAACAGTGGCTTTGGACATGGAGGGTCCCATCTCAATACCCTTGGGAATGGGGCTGTATTTGAGAGCGCAAACATGAATCAAGTTGATGTCCGGCCACCGAGCCATTGTTGAGATAACTTACAAAGCCACGAAGTAGGAAAAAGTAGGGCCTTATTCAAGATGTCATTACTGGGGCCAGCAGTTGGCATGGTGGTCAAGGATGCTGGACTCCCACATCTGACCACAGTTTGATTCCCAGAACCTGGTGGCTTGCTTTCTCACTCCTCCCCACCTACTCTGTCCCTCTCTGGTCAAATTAAAATAAAGAAATAAAGAAAGTTAAATAAAATAATTCTTAAAAAACATGTCATTACTGTCCTGCCATCAGGGATAATTCATTATTTCAACAGATATTTATTGAGCATCTTTCTAAGGTCAAACTTAAGAAGTCAAACTTAGCAACCTAAGGAAAGGTATTGCCCAGGTCTCTGGGAACTGCCAGAGAGTTGGAAAAACAGACCATGGTTACTAAAGAAGTGGAGGGGAGCTAAGTTCAATGAGAGAGGATCCTATGAAGTCATGGACATGGGGCATAACTGAATTAGGGAGTGGATTTTGGAGAAGGTTGAGTTTTCACAGACTAAGCAGAGTAACTTTCAGAACAGGTAACAAGGCATATAGCATAGACCGCCAGCAGTTACCATGGGAGCCTGCTGTGTACAACCAGGAAACACAGCAAGTAGCTGGTGTTGTGCAAACCCACTGAAAAGCCTAAAATAAGCCAGGCAAAATAGAGGAAGGGGAGAGAGAATATTCTAATCAGACAGAACAGCACATTCGAAGGTCAGCTGTATCCCCATTCTGCAAATGTTTCCAAACGCACCAACAGCTGAGTTTATCCCGGGTTACTCTGCCTCTCAGACATGCATGCTGCAGGTGTACAAATACGAACCCCACCACGAACGAGACGAGAGGGTCTGGGATGCCAGTGTTCCTCTAGGTTTTTCCCCTCTAGACAGTAGCCTTTGGGGATAAGAAATTGGCATCCGCTAAGCTTACACTGGATTACTTGAGCCCACATAGGTAATGTTGTTTCTGAGAGAGAAGACTTCCACACTGGACGAAGCTCCGAAAATCTAAATTAAACATTCAAAGCAGATTCTTTGTCCATTTTGCTTTCTGGCGCTTTTTGCTCTTCTCTCCTGGATCTCAGTTCTCGTTTTCACAGTCATGATTCTGAGTTTGTGATGAGCATAATGCATGGTGCTGGGAATACTCAGCTGACTGACACATGGGGAGTTCGCGGTCCGATAGAGAGAAAGATGAAGTAATTACGATATGGAACAATCAGTGCCAGGTGGGAATCTGGACCGAGAGCTGCGGGATCAGAGAGGGATGTGGCTCATTCCCCCAAGGGTGTCAGGAGAGCATCCTGGGGAGGCGGATGTGAGGAAGGACTCACACCCAGGTGGGAGTGGAGGGCAGACCTGGCTGGGGTATTCAGGCAGAAAAGGAGCACATTTCTGAGCTGTTGGCTATTATTCCTGTTATGGAAAAGGTCCACCTGAAGACCAGCCACCTCCCGCTGTGCTAGCATTACATGCTACCTCTGTCTCGATGCACAGTCCCCACCCATGTATAGCCAGCTAGCTCCCTTCAACTTTAAACAATAAGCTTGACATGGGGCATAATCGAATTGAGGAGTGTACTTTAGAGAAAGTTAAATTGAATTTTTTGCTTGTTTTTTTTTTTAATTGCATTTTAAAAGAATTGAAGTAAACAGAGTAGCTTTCAAAACAGCTAATAACGTATATGGCATAGACCACCTGCAATTGCTGTGGATGCTGCTGTAAACAACCAGGAAATACATCAACAAATAATGGTATGGAGTAAACGAGCTGAAAATCAGGCTGCTTCAACATGGAAACTGAAAGGCGCTTTAATAATTCCAGCATCATGACTTTATGTTTAATTAGATTCTAAAAGGAAACCCCTAAAACATCAAGAACATTGGTGATTAGTTGGCATGACATGGGAAATTGTAAAATAACTTCTAGATGGTTCTCTGAGAATTTGATTTGATAAACCCGACCTTTATAGTTTCTCAGTATGAAAGTCTCTCTCATATCTGTGTTCTTCCATGAAAATGAAATTCCCTGTCAATATTTACCCTCGACTTAAACAGCATGCATTGTGTTTTCAGAACACCTCCACCTAAGATTATTACTTTGGAGAAAGGCTCTGAAGGCTTGGGGTTTAGTATTGTAGGGGGTTATGGAAGTCCCCATGGAGACCTGCCAATTTATGTCAAGACTATATTTGCAAAGGTATTTTTTTCCTTTTTACTGTACTTTTTTTGTTTGTTTTAATCAAACTTAGGTGAGATTTTTTTTTTTAAAGTGCTTTGCTTTGGTTTCTTTTTGGGTTAAACCTGGATGTGTTCATGTATGCTCATTTTGGAATCTTATAGGAAATTCCCATATTGGAGTAACAAAAGAAAAGTTTAATAGTGGAGTCACCAAAAGTGGCATTTTCTTCAGACCCTATGACAGATTATAGATACTCACAGATTCTCAAGAATGTCTTCTTTCAGTAACTCAGTACAGGAAGCAGTGTCACACTCCTGGGAAGCTAGCCTTTGAAATTCTGTTCCCAGCTAGAATGATTACGCTTTCTCCTTTAAGAAAAGATGATAGGTTGGGAACCAGCAGTTAGCGTAATGGCTATGTCGCTGGACTCCCACGTAGTCGACCGCGGCTCGCGTCCCAGACCCGGTGGCTTAAAACTCACGCCGGGCGCGTGTGCGTGCGTGCCCAAGATCCCAAGAGGAGAATGGAGGAGAAGGGATTGCGGCGTGGCCATCCCCCCTGGGGGGTGATTTCTCACTTTCTGTCTCTATGTCTCTCTCTGTCTGTCTGGCGAGCGCACGCGCCCTATAGCAAAAATCTCTCCAAAAAAAATAAAAGAAAAGATGATAGGCAACAGAGGGCTGAGGCAGCTTTTTACAAGCCTTGGATCCGCAGAAGCATTCATGAAAACCTAAGGAACTTCTGCAGTTTCTCTTTTTCACTATTCTGCCAAGTACTAGCAGGATCAGCCTGATAGGTTAAACTATGATTAGGTAATAAAGTATTGTTCAGGAATTAAATATTACTGGGGGCTGGCAGGTGGCGTGGTGGTTCAGATGCTAGACTTCCACATGGCTGACCATGGTTCAAGTCCTGGACCCAGTGGCTTTCTTTCTCACTTTTCCTCTCTCTCTCTGGTCAAATTAAGTAATAATAATTATAATAAAAAATAAATCAAATCAATAATACTTTTTAAAAGTAATTAAATATTACTTTTGGGGCCAGCAGGGGATTGAAGCACTGGACTCCCACATGGCCTAGTGTGGTTCAAGTCCCGGACCCAGCAGCCTGAAAATCACAACAGAGAAATTGATAAATAAATAAGTAAATATTTTTAAGTAAATAAATAAATATTACTTCTAACCTAGCCTATCTAATTAGTACAGTGGTCATGGTGTCATTTCTACTCCTGCCTCTAACTGGCTCATAATTACTTTTAAGTTTATTGTGATTTTTTTACATTGGAATTTAATTTTTTTATACATCTTGAAGGTCTCTGAAAAGTATTTAGTGTTTTTTTAAAGAATTACTTTATTTAACTTTATTTATTTTAGTTTGATCAGAGAGGGACAGAAAGAGAGAAGGAAAGTGAGAAAGCAAGCCGCCAGGTCCAGAACTTGAACCACGGTCAGCCATGTGGGAGTTCAGCACCCTTAGCCATCATGCCGCCTACTGGTCCCCAGTATTTAGTATTTTTTCAAAGAGACCTTTGCCTTAAGGTACGTGTGCTTGGGAGGTGGGGGAGGAGACAAAGAAGTGAGAGGGAAAGTGAAAAATCACCCTCCAGGGGGATAGCCACACCACTATCCCTTCTCCTCCTGGATCTTGGGCACGCACACAGACACAGCTGGCATGAGTGTCAAGCCACCAGGTCTGGGACTCAAACCACAGTTGGCCATGTAACTGCTACGCCATCTGCTGGCCCCAGTATTAAATATTGACATTACAACTTTTGTCTTCATCAGTTTGTATTATAATCATTTATGAACTGATCCAATTGCCTCCCACTGGTTTATTTTCCTGAAGAAGTAAAGGCCTTTAGGAAAAGAAGTGAGATAGTTTCTGCCTCTATTGTATAGGAAGCCATACTAGACATTAAACCCAAACTCGCTTTTGCCTGTGTAGATCTTATGCTAACTGGGCTGCCCAGGACCTGACATAAGAGCCTTATGTCAAGGGCCAGTGAGTGACGTGGTAGTTAAGGCACTGGATTTTCACATGGTCAACCACAGTTCGAGTCCCAGACCTGATGGCTTGAGAATTGCACTCGGTGCATGTGCGTGCTTGTGCATGCTCAAAATCCTGGGAAGAAAATGGAGGAAAAGGGATTGCAGCTTGGCCATCCTCCCACTGCTCTGCCCCAAGCACATGCACCCTATGGCAAAAACCTTTATGTCATTTGCTTTTGACCACATTGGACAGCTGTGATGCCCCAGCCTGATAATCCCTAGGATGCATAAACCATATAAAGACCCTCCTTCTTCTGAGACACACTGAATACCTCAAGTAGCTGTGGCAATTACTCTCTTCAAAGAGCCCGCTATCTGGGTGAGGACAGTGGAAAGGCTGCCAGGTTAGCACCCACATTTAGCAAGCCCTGCTGGCCTACCTTGGCCTTCAAAGGCCCCTCCAGAATGCTCGCAATCACTAGCTCACTGAAGGATCAGGCAGTCCAGAGAGGGCTAGTTAGCTTCTAAGGTCTTTCGACCTCAGTCCAAATTGAATTTTACTCTCAGCTAACAAGAGATGAGCCTGAAAACTTCAATAACTCTGAAAATTTAGGGAGCAATATTTTAGAACACATGAAATCTGGAACATGAGTTTGCTTGTCAGAGGTTTGATTATTTCCTTTAGGGTTTTGTTTGTTTGTTTTGCCATAAGGTGCATGCTCTCACTGGAGAGAGACAGAGACAGTGAAAGAGAAAGTGAGAAATCACCCTGCAGGGCGACAGCCATACCACAATCCCTTCCTCTCCATTCTCAGGATTTGGGACATGAACGCACACATGCCTGGCATGATTTTTAAGCTGCCAGATCTGGGACTTGAACCATGCTCAGCCATGTGGGAGTCCAGCACCTTAACCACCACACTATCTACTGGCCCCACGAGTTATTTCATTTCGATATTTCTCTCTAGTAAAGACCTCGTTTTGAATATTCTTTGCTACCCATTCATATAGGAATTCCAGCCTTTTCAGTCTAGAAATTCTAGACAATTTCCCCAGCACCTCAGCACCTTTGCGCTGCAGGTGGACAGTCTCGGGCCCCTGAGAGCATTGTGGCGTGGCCTCTGACTGTGACAGTCAAGGCGAGTGCCGTGGGCTTTCGTTTCCGCAGTCAGTCCACCTCCTGTAGAGGGCTTTCCTGGCTCTGACTTTGAAGGGACTGTGGCAGCTATCCTGACAGAGAGAGAACATATCCTGCAGATCATTTTCCAGCCCTTTTCTTCCTTCACCAGTCCAAAGCATTTCTCAGAATGTGGCATTTTTAAAGACGCAGCTTTAGAATGAAAAAACCCAAGTTTCACTTGCTTTGTGCTGTTTTGAGATTCCATGCATGACTGAGTATATAAGTAGTCATTTAGAAACCTATTTAAATGATCAAAGATAAAGCTGGAGCTTTCGAATCTGATATTACAGAATATTCACGATGCTACACTTGGTAGATTTATACACTTAGAAAATGGGTTTTGTGAGTTATAAATCACATTCCATACAATTCACTCATTTAAAGGCTACCCCTATTTTTGATAGATCACAGTGCCGATGGCTTCATAATGCAATGTAAACCATGTGTCATGATGATATTGGCAATAAAAATAACATCAGTTCAGTTCTACCTGCCATTTTTTGTATTTTACATGCATATGACATAACATGACATCTGATTCCATTTAATATTGAATATTGAAGCAAAGCTCTGCTTGTATTAAAGGAAATGGGAGTGTCATACGTTTCTGCTAGTCTGTTACTTGGACGATAGATAATTGGGGTTACTATTCAACTACTATTATTATTCAAACACTGTGGCCTGTATTTTTCATCATTTTAAAGATGGCCTAAAAAATCTTTAATTTGTCACTTATAAATTTACTCTTTAGCTATGCACACCAGCCACAAGTTAGAGGTGTTAATATTAATGTAACATAAACTGCTTCGCCCTGGATTAAAGCGAAATGTTTCTTGTTTGTAGGGAGCAGCTGCAGATGACGGCCGATTAAAGCGTGGCGATCAGATTTTAGCTGTTAATGGCGAGCCGCTGGAAGGTGTTACTCATGAGCAAGCTGTCGCCATTCTGAAACACCAGAGAGGGACTGTAGCCTTAACGGTACTGTCGTGAGCCGTGGGACCTGATCTCGAGATAGATTTTAGCATCTCATAGGAAGATGGAGTTCTGGGTGGGGAGGGAAAGCAGCCAGGATTCACCTAAGGTTCACCCTCATTCTGACCACCCCACACGCTCGCTCAGGAGAGGTGGCCGAGGCTTCACGTGAATTTTCAAGTCCACGATCATCTCCCCAGTGTTTCTCAGCTTCTGCCACCTCTCGATGAGGTCGTGCTCCACAGCTTGAATGAGTCTTAATCTATTTTGCACTTAACATTGATGTTTGCCAACTAGTAGCAACCATTTCTGATTATATTTGACAAAACTGGAATTGTCAGCCTCTCATCCCTGTCCCCTTCTCTCCTTGCACATACTGAGCTTCACACCAGCTTCAGATCCCATTGGATAAACAGAAACGAATGCCGAGCAACTTGTCATCCACCCGTGATTTGCTTAGGCCAATTGTCTCTTCGAGTAAGCTGGAAAACATTAGCAATCTCATTAACTTACCGGATGAAATACAAGGCTCTCCTGTGGGAAATGGCCATGCTCTCTTCTGTACGATTTAGTTAGATAAGCCTCCAATCCATTTCTCTGCATGGATCTTGATCAGTCAGCCATTGGTGATTTGGATGAGACAAGTTACTGACTATAATGTAAAAATTCAAAAAGGCTTTCTAATTGTTTTCTCAGCTCCATAAATGCATAGCACGGAGCACATGTACCTTGCTCTCTGCAGGAACAGTTAACGCCCATGTTCTAAACTCTAACAATGTCAAATCACGTTCAAGTTCAGGAAGTTCATCTGGAGTTAATGGTGTCTGAGGAGGGAGGTATCATTCCTGTCTCCCCTTCGGTCTTCAGATGAGGTAGCATCTCAAAACCACATTGCAGAGATCAGGACGTTTTGCCTCAAGTCCAACGAGGCTTGGCAGGCTGTGGTCTTATACAAAGTAAAGTGACCAGTGTGACTGTCCTTCCCCATACCTCCACACCAGTCAGTCCAGGAGCACAGAATGCAGGAACCTAGGTGGACAACCTGCTTAGCCACAACACTTGTGAGCCACGGGCAGAACGAAGCCTCGGAACGGTGATGAACATGTTTAGCTCCTGTGGCTGGTCTCCAGGGAGCCTTCCATTGGCAAGGTTTGGCATGCTAAGACAGCAACTACAGCAGGAATAAAAGAACAACTCCGGATTCAATTACGGGCATCCTTACATATTGGCAAGAAAAGGGGAAGATGCTTAAATAATGAATATTATAGGGTCCTCTATATTAAAAAAAAAAAAAAAAAAAAAATAGGACAATGAAGGATGAGTACCAGGGTCAATAGTAGTCGTAGTCAACACTATTTAATTACAACACAATGCTGCAAATGATTCACAGTAATTATCAAAATTCAATGGGCTCTAATGTGATAAGTTATTTAACAAGCATAGATCTTAACTGAGAATTATCTTTGAGTAGACGTAATCACAAAGTGCATTAACTCTTGTTGGAACATTTGGTGGCTATTCCAAAGTAGAGAGTGCCTAAATTTTGTCGAAAATGTCTTTCCAGACTGATATTAAGTTTTCTGCGATGCTACATGGCTTTTGCGATTTCTCATGTATTGAGGACCTGCAGTGTTGTTAGGGTCTCGTCTTTCAATGTATGAGAAGCTACCAACCTCAGAATGTTCTGTGTCGATTATATCTGCAAGAAAACCTCAGGCAGCCCAGAAGAAACCAAGCGCAAATAAAACTTGAAAATGCACCTTAAAATGACATATACCTGTAATACTTTCGAAATGTGATTCTGCTTGATTTTGATGGAATGGCCATTAAATACACATTTTGAAATAATATATCATGGTTGTGTCTCTTTATCCATTGTCTTTTTAGCTCATGCTACTAGAAGTCTATTGATAAGGAATTGTGTCGTGTTCTACTTCTTGTAGTAAATTGACAGCATTAGTTCTTCTCATAGCTGGCTCTGTCTTTGCTAACATGACTGACACATAATTACCTTGCCAAAAAGATTTGCTTGCCTCAAAAATTACTGATAAGCTGAGAGGATAGGAAGATGGGAATTTTTCAAAAAATCATTTCCTTACAACAACATGTATTGTTTTAGCTTCATCATCTGTGCCATTTAAAGACAGGAATGATGTCAGTAATAGGAGTTATCATGAGAGGAAAGTAAACCAGGAGAAATAAAACTGCTGAAGGTCCAGTTGCTGGGGCAGTGATAAGACGTGATTCCTCTGTAAGGCAGATGTACATAAGAGGGTTACTGGTTCGTGTCTGGAGACCTCCCTGTACTCCAGGTATGTATTTGCCTATGATCTGGGTTGACTGAGGCTGGGTGTGGGTCATGGCAAAAGACCCTGTCAGGGGTGCTGTCTCTCTGTCTCTCTGTGTCTCTCTCACTCGTGGAATAAATAAAAAAAAAAAAAACTGTTTAATGTTTGATGTATGTTTCCACGGATTCTAAATAAATGTAGTTGCCTAAGGAGCAAATGGAGTCATATATGGAAAAGTTTGATATCTGCATCTGATTTTATTTTATCTTTAGGGTTTTTTTTTATTTTTTCCCTGCAGGCCAAAAAAAAAAATACAACTTATAATTGAGTTTTCCAGCATCCTATTAAAATCTGGGGGTTGGCAGGTGGTGTGGTGGTTAAGAGCTGAGAATTCTAGCCAATGCCTGTATAATATATAAGGTCTTTTTTTTTTTTTTTTTTTTTTTGGAGAGGTTTGCTATAGGGCGTGTGCGCTCGCCAGAAAGACAGAGAGAGACAGAAAGCAAGAAATCAACCCCCCCCCCGCCCGGGGGGGATGGCCACGCCACAATCCCTTCTCCTCCATTCTCCTCTCGGGACCTTGGGCACGCACACACACGCGCCCGGCGTGAGTTTAAGCAACCGGGTCCGGGGCTCGAACTGTGGTCAACTACATGGGAGTCCAGAAACATAGCCATTACACTAACTGCTGGCCCCAAGGTCTTTTTTATATATATATAACAATTATTTATTCTATTTAACTTTATTTTATTTGACAAGAGAGAGAAAGCCACCAGGTCCAGGACTCGAACCGTAGTCAGCCATGTGGGAGTCCTGTGCCCCTAACCACCGTGCCACATGCCACCTGCCACCTTTCTCCTCTGACAGGCTGAAACTTCATAGCCCTGTGTGAACTCCAGGGAGTGCCGTCCGGTGGCTCTCTCTGGCTGGAGCAGCGCCCTCTTGCGCAGGTGCAGATTAGTACCCAATGAAGAGCTGACCCCCACAGCGCTCTGGGCAGCGCCTTCGCGTCTGGTTTCTACCTGACAGCAATTAGATGATGTTGCTATAAATATCTACGTGCATAGCCCAGATTTTCAAGAACCTATTTCAGTTCTCCCTAATTTGTGTACACAACACAAGATACATACAAGGTAATAAATACATAAATGAAAGCAAAGGATAAAAAACAAAAATCTTTTGCTGACAGAAGATGTTGACAAAGAGGACCTGGTCTACCAAATTGCCATATGTCTCCATTTCTGTGATGAATTCTCAAGTCAGTGTTTCCAGTCTTTTTTTATTTCATTTAATTTTTATTTGTTATTATTATTAGTTTTTAAATATTTCCAGAGAGAGAGACACAGAGAAAGGGAAAGTGAGAAAGCAAGCCTCCAGGTCCAGGACTTGAACCATGGTCTGCCATGTGGGAGTCCAGCACCCTTAACCACTCCACCACCTGCTGGCCCCCAATCTTTTTTCTTTTTTAAAGTTCTTGCCGTAGGGCACATGTACTTGCTGGAAAGTGACAGAGAGAGGGAAAGTGAGAAATCACCCCCCAGGGGGAATGACCACTCTTCAATGTCTTCTCCATTCTCCTCTCAGGATTTCGGGTGCGCACACACACGTCTGGCATGAGTTTCAAGCTGCCAGGTCCAGGTCTCGAACATAATCAACCATGTGGGAATCAGTGCCTTAATCATCATGCTACCTGCTGGCCTCCCAGTGTTACCAATTTTTTAAAAAAGAATTATTTATTTAATTCCATTTCTTATTATTTTTCTAAATTTGACCAGAGGCAGAGAGAGAGAGAGGGAAAGTGAGAGAACAGTCTGCCAGGCCCAGGACTTGAGCTGCAGTCGGCCATGTGGGAATCCAGCGCTTTTAACCACCATGCCATCTGCCGGCCCCACCAGTTTTTAATTTATTCTCAAAGATGGGATCTTTTGCCATTTGATGTTGCTGAGCCAACTTAATGAAATGAAACTGAGTGTCACGGCACAAGCTTTATTCGATGGCTAAGGGATGGAGTAGCAGGAGACCAGCTCACAAATAATTTCTTACTCATCATGACCTGGGGAGTTTAACGTAGTAAACTTTCCTTGTAAAGGTGGGGGGACGTCCCAGAATTTAAAAACTCACCTTTGGGGGCCGGCAAATGGCATGGTGGTTAAAGACGCGGGACTCCCATATGGCCGTCTGTGGTTCAAGTCCCGGACCTGGAGACTTGCTTTCCCACTTGCCCTCTCTCTCTCTATCCCTCTCTGGTCAAACTTTAAAATAAATAAAGTAATTCTTTTTTTAAAAACCTCACTTTGGGGGGCTGGCAAGTGGTGTGGTGGTTAAAGGCGCTGGACTCCCACATGGCCGACCACGGTTCAAGTCTCGGACCTGGTGGCTTGCTTTCTCACTTCCTCTCTCTCTCTCTCTGATCAAACTGAAAAATAATAATGGTATAATAATAAATAAAGTTAAATAAAATAATTCTTTAAAAAAAAAAACAAAAACAAAAAACCTCACTTTGGGGCCAGCAGATGGCATAGCGATTATGTCGCTTGATTCCCACAGGGCTGACTGCAGTTTGAGTCCCAGACCTGGTGACTTGAAACTCACGCTGGGCACATGTGCATGTGTTTCCAAGATCCCAGGAGAAGGGACTATCCCACTTCTGGGGCCATAAGGCACATAGTGCTTAAGATGCTGGATTCCTACCTGGTTGACCTCAGTTTGAGTCCCAGGTCCAGCAACTTGAAACTCAATTCCGGGCGTGTGTGCGTATGCCTAAAATCCCAGGAAGAGAATGAAGAAGAAGGGACTGTGGTGTGGCCAACCTTCCTAGGAAGTGATTTCTCACTTTCCCTCTCACTGTCTCTTTCTCTTTGGGCAGCACACATGCTCTAGGGCAAAAACTTTTTTAAAAAAGCCTCCTTTTTCTCCTATAACGATATTTTCAGTGGTTTCCCTGGTAAACCATTAAGGCATTGAGAGATGTGACATTTACGATTTACATGACATCATGATGAGGTTTGTGGTCTTCCAGAGGTCATTATGATGGCCTAATGGCATGACAGGCAGGTCCCCAACTTTACTCTTCCCAAAGGACAGAAGAAATGCTCAAGCACTAAACTGCACAAGCCACTCAACTCCTCTCTTGAGCCATGTTGTATTCTCCTGGGAACTTGAGGTCTCCCGGCCCCTTCCCCCAAGGGATGGGATTCCCCTGCTTTTAAAGTTGGGGCAGAGATTTACTGTTTCTGCATTGTGTAAGGGCTCTTCAGAGAAACAAAACCAGCCCCTGCAGGCTGGCAGGTGGTGAGGTGGTTAAAGGCGCTGAATTCCCACATGGTTGACCATGGGTCAAGCCCCAGACCTGGCAGCTTGCTTTTCTGCTTTCTGCTCTCTCTCTCTCTCTCTCTCTCTCTCTGGTCAAATTAGAGAATAATAATGACAAGTGGAATTAAATAAATAATTCTTTTAAAAAATTAAAAAAAAAAAAACCAGTTCCTACAGTTATTGAGATGCACGTTTCTAGAATCCACATTGTGGGCCAGTGGGCCCAAGACAAAAGAATGAGCAGTGCAGGGCCAGCAGGTAGTATGGTAGTTAAGGCACTCCCACATATTCGACTGCAGTTCGAGTCCCAGACCCAGTGACTTGAAGATTGCACCAGGCGCCTGTGCGTGCCCAAGATCCTGGGAGGAAAGTGAAGGAGAAGGGATTGTAGAGTAGCCATTTCCTGGTGGGGGAGGGGGTAATTTCTCACTTCTTCTGTCTCCTGTGAAGCATGCCACAAGCCCTATGGCAAAAGCAAAAAAAAAAAAAAAAATCAGTGGTGCATTCCAGTCCAAAGGCCCACAGGCTGAAGAATTCCCTCAGGCCAGGACGCAGGGCCTTTTGTTCTGGTCAAGCCTTAACTAATTGGAAGAGGCCCACTCACTACTGCTATTATGTAAGACAATCTGCGTACTTAAAGTTCACTGATATTTTTAGAGGTTTTTGCCAGAGAGAGAGAGAGAGAGACAGACATAGTGAGAGGGAAAGTGAGAAATCCCCCCCCCCCCCCCAGTGGAGATGGCCACACCACAGCCCCTTCTCCTTTATTTTCCTCCTAGGATCTTGGGCACACACGCACATGCACCCAGCATGATTTTGAAGCCGCTGGATTCAGGACTTGAACCACAGTTGGCCCTGAGGGAGTCCAACTATGTAACCACTGTGTCATCTGCTGGTCCCAAAATTAACTGATTTAAATGCTAATCTCATCCCATAATCCCCCACAGTTGATATATCAAATTAACATCACAGACATCAGGAGACCTTGAAATGACCCCTCTAGGAATGGCTTTGTCTTAGGGTGGCCTGTCCTTGTTTTCAGCCCTTGTCCAGCCCTCTGTCCCACCTAGTATCCACAGTTGGGGTGCAGTGACTGTCATTGCTAAAGCTCCCAGAACCTCCAGGAGCAAACTTAAGATCTTCTGCTATCCCATCACCCAAGAGCCCCTAGATATTTGTGCACCTAATTAGGTGGCTTCTCAGAGCACCCTGGGTCAAGTCCAAACTCCGCCAGCTTGGAAGGTATGCCATACTTAGTTTCCATCTCAACTCCAGCAGGAACGCGAGGGTGTAGGGGTGATCAGGCCTACACTCCCAGTGGGATACTTGTCTCACACTCACAACAAATTAGAGACACAGACACAGAGGTGGAATAGTAAGGTGGAGAGTTTATTGAAGGGGAAAAGGAAGAACAGAGCTCTCAAGGAGAGGGGTCCTGAGATGGGTTGCCAAGGAAGAATTGAGGCAAGGGGTCTATATTTTGGTCAGGAAGGGCTTTGTTGGAACTTGTTCTGGGTGAGACTTGCCCATACGTCTCTTGTAGCATGTATGGGGACGGGGGCACATTACACCACGCTGGGGCGTCAGTTTCTCCCCTAATTTTGGAGTGGGTACGAAGGTCAGGAGATTCTTATTCTAGAAACTTTGGGCTATGAAAGCCATTATCTTATCTTCTTCCCCAACCGTGGCAGGGCTTAGAAAAAGCCTTCGTTTTAGGTAGAGGGCTTGCTGCCTAGGTCAGTCACTGTTTCAAGCTGTCTCACCTGAGCCAGCAGCTGAGCAGCTTTGTCTCCATCTTAAAACTTAAGCTATTTTGGGGCCGGCAGGTGGCGTGGCCAACCATGGTTCCAGTCCCAGACCTGGCACATGTGCAAGTACACCCAAAACCCCAAGAGGAGAATGGACAAGGGATTGCAACATGACCATCCCCCCAGGGGATGACTTCTTGCTTTCTGTCACTCTGACAAGCACACATTACCTATAGCAAAAATCTCTCTAAAAATGAAAAATTAGCCATTGTTCTTAACGTGGGCTGTACATTAGTATCATGGGGTAATTGAGTCAAAAGACCCCCAGAATACACTCCCAGTCCATTGAGAAGGGGAACTAGGGGGAGCAAGAAAAACATTCAAGAACTGTTTTCTTTGAAGTCTCCCAGGGGTCTTTAACATGCACCCCGAGTGGAAAGCAGCTGTCTTAGGGCCTCCTGCCTTGAACCAGGCAATTGCCACAATATTCAGACTTCGCATCCAGTCAGATAACAGACTCTTCTGGGGAGGGGAGTCTTTGGGAGAGGGCCTGCAGGACGGGGAGTTCCAGGCGTAGACGGCTGCCTCCGACCACGCTGTTGCTCTTAAGGTCCTCGGTCCCAGGGGAGGCACTTCCACAGGCTGGAAATGCGGCCACCTCCCCTCGACCGCGCACTTGCCATTTCCGCGGCGGCTCCGCAGCAGCCTGCGAGACCTCAGGCGCCACGTGGGGGCGCACGAGAGACGCCGCGGTTCCGGGCCTCCGATCCTTCGTTCGTTCCTTCAGCTCAGTACTGCGAGGGGACACCCGCTGTGTCCAAAGGCTTTGCCTCCGTCCTTGCCAGAGCCTCAGAACGTGGGCGCTCCCAGCAGTGGGGGAAAGCCGGCATAACCCTCATACCCGTTGATGCTCAGCCCCTGACCACGACCGGGTTTTCTTGCCAAAGAAGCAACCAGCCGAGTTTTGTTTTTTAGAGAGATTTTTGGTGTAGGACTCCTTGCGAGAGACAGAGACCGAAAACGAGAACACCCCCTCATCCCCCCCTACCCCCCCCCCCCCCCCGGGAATGGTGGGGATGGCCTCGCTACAATGCCTTCTCGTCCAGTCTCCTCTCAGGATTTTGGGCACGCACAGGACCCCAGAGGGAAATTTAAGCCTCCAGATTTGGGACTCAAACCAGGGTCAACTACTTGGGAGTCCAGCAACCTAACCATTGTGCCAACTGCTGGTCCCACCAACCCGGCTCTTGAACTAACCAATTGGATGGGTTTGTGTGGCCTTTGACACTGAGCAGTAAGATACAGGTGTGAGAGTTTCAGGACTGGAGTGTGGATTGCAGCCCCGAGGTGTAGCCCACTCCACCCCCCCCCACACACACACACCCACACCCGCCTTCCCACCCCCCACCCCACCCCCACCCCACCCCCACCCCCGTCCCCATCGAGGACCTGCATCTGGGAGGAGCCTTGTTGCTAGAATTCATCTTTTTATGGTGTGTTTTAAAACAAATTGCCGTGTAGGATGCACTTAGAGAGCAAAGCAGGGCATTTAGGGCCCCGGTGACACAGCAGCTCTGGGAGGCTGACCCTTGGGGAAGGCTCCAGGTTCCTCTTGGGACACTCCTCAAAGACACCAGGCACATGCATACCCATGATCTGAGAAGGGGCGAGGGAATGGCATCGAGATGGGGGTGCATCTCTCTTTCTGCCACTCTTCACTCACTCACAGAAGAGATAAATGGATTTTTTTTTTTTAAATTTTGCTAGAGGGCTCATGTGCTGCCGGTGAGAATGTGAGAGAGAAAGTGAGAAACAAAACTCCCTATGGGGGATGGCCACTCTAAAATCCCTTCTTTATTTCTCCCTTCTCTTGGAATTTTGGGCACACTTACACACATGCCTGGCATGTTTTCAAGGTGCTGGGTCAGGGACAATTGGCCATATGAGATCCACTGCCTTAACCACCACACCCCCAGCTGGCCCTATAAACTTTTTTTTTTTTTTAAGAATATTTATTTAATTTTAAGGGGCTGGCAGGTGGCGTGGTGGTTAAAGGCATTGGACTCCCACATGGCCAACCACGATTCAAGTCCCGGACCTGGTGGCTTGCTTTCTCACTTTCCCTCTCCCTCTCTCTCTTTCCGTCTCATCAAACTGGAAAAAAAAATAAATGAAATTAAATATATATTATTTTTAAGAATTGTTTTATTTAACTTTATTTATTATTATTATTTTTGTATTTACTGAGAGAGAGAGAAAGGGAAAGTGAGAAAACAAGCTGCCAATTCCAGGATTCAAACCTTGGTCAGTCATGTGGGAGTATCCAGCACCTTAATCACTCAACCCCTGTTGGCCTCCCTATAAACTTCTTTTTTTTTTTTTAACTTCTTTTAAAAAGAAAGTCTTGGGGGCCAGCAGATGGCATAGCGGTTCCGTCATTGAACTCCCACATGGCAGACTGCGTTTGGAGTCCCAGACCTGGTGGCTTGAGAATCACAGGCACATGTGAGTGCATGTGTGCCAGGGTCCCGGGAGGAGAATGGAGGAGAAGGGATTGCAGGGTGGCCATCTCCCCGGAGGGTGATTTCTCACTTTCCCTCTCACTGTCTCTGTCGCTCTCTCACCCCATGAATGCACGGGCCCTAAGGCAAAAACCTCTTAAAAAAAAATGCGGGACCAGCAGATGGTGTAATGGTGGTTACATCACTGGACTCCTACGTAGTCGATCTTGGTTCAAGTCCTGGAACCAGCAACTTTAAAAAACTCACGCTGGGAGGAGGCCAGCAGGTGGCGTGGTGGTGAAGGGCGTTGGATTCCCATATGGCCGACCGTGGTTGGAGTCCCAGGCTTGGTGGCTTGCTTTCTCATTTTCCCTTTCTGTCTCTGTCTCTGTCTGGTCAAATTAAAAAATTATGTTAACAAATGTAATTTAAAACTAATTAATTAAGAGCCAATGAGTGGCATGGTGGTTAAGGCACTGGACACTCCCACATGGCTGACCACGGTTCAAGTCCCAGACCTGGTGGCTTGCTTTCTCACTTTCCCTCCCCTCTCTCTGTGTCTCTCTCTGGTCAAATTGAAAAATAGGTGAATGAATAAATAAAATTAAATAAATAGTTCTTTAAAAATAATAATTAATTATTGAAACAAAACAAAAACTCACACTGGGGCATGAGCGTCCATACCCAAGATCTCAAGAGGAGAATGGAGGAAGAGGGATTACAGCATGGCCATTCCCCCTGGAGGTTGATTTCTTGCTTTCTGTGTCTCTGTCTCTCTGTCTCTCCAGCAAGTGCACATGCCCCATAGCAAATATCTCTCTCTAAAAAAAGAAAGAAAGAAAATGCTGGGGCATCCAGTGGTGTAGTGGTTAAGTCACCGGACTCCCACATTGCTGATCGTGGTTTGAGTACCGGACCTGGTAGCTTGAAAATCACACTAGGCAGGTGTACATACTTGCCCACAATCCCAAGAGGAGAATGGAGAAGAGATTGGGGCATAGCTGTCCTCCCTAGGGGATGATTTCTCACTTTCCCTCTCTCTCTTTGTCTCTGTCTCTCTCTGGTGAGCACGCAGACACTATGGCAAAAAAAAAAAAAAACTTAGAGAAAAACTGCAGATTTAGCAATTAACCTTAATTTTTTATAGCCAGAGGACACATGTGTTCATACACGTGAGAAAGCACAACTCTTTGCCCCTCTCCCCACATGGAGATGGTCATGCCTCAATCCTTTTCCCTCCATTTCTCCATTCTGTCAAGATTTGGGACATGGGGACCAGCAGTTAGCGTAATGGCTATGTCGCTGGACTCCCATGTAGTCGACCGCGGTTCGCATCCCAGACCTGGTGGCTTAAAACTCACACCGGGCGCGTGTGCGTGCATGCCCAAGATCCTGAGAGGAGAATGGAGGAGAAGGGATTGCAGCGTGGCCATCCCCCCTGGGGGGTGATTTCTCGCTTTCTGTCTCTCTGTCTCTCTCTGTCTGTCTGGTGAGCACACGCACCCTATCGCAAAAACCTCTCCAAAAAAAAAAAAAAAGAAAAGAAAAGATTTGGGACATGCTTGCAAGTGCACAATGTGTTTTTCAAGCCACCAGGCCTGGGATTTGAACCCTGGTGAGCCATGTGGAATGTGGTTCCCAATGGATAGAGTTTAACTATTGTACTTCAGAGCCAGCCCTAAAATTGATCTTGCATATGAGGTATATTAAAATCTTTTACCTATTCATCTAATACTTACTAAGGGCTATGTGTTGGGTTCAGAAGCTACAGAACACAGTCCCTGCCCTCAGTTCGTTTAGGCTAATGTGGAGACAGACAGGAAGCAGTGATTGCAATGGAGGGAGCCCACGAATGACAGAGCACAGGGTATGACGGAACCTGCGCATGGAGCAGAGGGCCAGGACCGCCACCTGCAGAGGCTGGGAGTTAGCCAGGTGGTCGGGCCTGGAGCAATGGGTGTGCTACGGAAGGTGTCCATTTGCAAAGGGAGAGGCAAGAATGGCGAGTCCTGCAAAGAGTCAAGCATGACTGGAACAGAGGATGTGAACAGAGAGGGGGAGCAGCAGATGGCTTAGCGGTTACATCACTGAACTCCCGCGTAGTCGACTGCAGTTTGAGTCCCGGACCTGGCAGCTTAAAACTCACACTGGAAAACTCACACTGGGCACATGTGCATGTATGTCCAAAATGCCAAGAGGAGAAGGGACTGTGGTGTGACCATCCCCCTAGGGGTGATTTCCTGCTTTCTGTCTCTCTGCTTCTCTTTCTCTTCAGTGAGCACATGCACCCTATAGCAAAATCTCTCTAAATAAATAAAAAGACGTGAACAGAGAGTGGAAAGGGATGCATCTGCACAGAGAGGTGGCGTCCATGGCAGGATGGACCCTCCTGGCCACTCCAAGGAGCCTAGAAGTTATCCTTTCAGTATGTGGAGCTGCTGAGGAATTTTAGTCAGGTGAATTTCGCGATCTGTGTTCCTTTGAAGAAATGAAGGCGTGGCCATCATCGTTTTCCCCGTTTCTCAGCTTGTGCTCCATAACCGTTTACATCAGAGTCCGGGATGGGAGCAGGTGCACACTTGGAGACAGGAGTCCGTGTCTTCACCTCGCTGTCCAGGTGATTCATCGAATACACACACACGCCAGAGTTTGAGGAACCTCAGGTTTGAAAGCTAGGAAAGTGGAGGAAACCTGGTGTCTTGTAAGGAACAAGTCTTCAGAAAGCTACCTTCATGATGGCCAGAAGGTGGCGCAGGTTTTCCATCTGCTTAGTCGCACAGGTCTCCAAGGGATGGAAATCCTGTTCAGGAGAAATTGCTTGATTGCACTGCACCAGTCCAGAAGAGGGCCTCGTAGGAATTGTGAAGGCAGATGAGAAATGAGAAAAATTCACTTTTTCTTTCTTTCTTTCTTTCTTTCGTTCTTTCGTTCTTTCTTTTTTGTTGTTGTTGTTGTTGTCATTTCAGTTTTGCTATAGGGTGTGTGTGCTGGCTGGAGAGAGACAGACAAGAGAGAACCAGAGTGAAAAATCACCCTCCTGGGGGAATGCCCACTCCTCAATCCCCTTCTCCATTCTCTGGAGACCTTGGGCATGTGCAACACATGCCTGTTGTGTTTTCCGAGCCACCAGGTCCAGGATTTGAACTATGCAGTCAGCCAAGTAGGATCCCGCTGTCTTACCACCAATGCCACTGGCTGGCCCTAGGAGGACTACTTTATAACAAATGAGAACAGGTATCCCATCTCCATAGAGGCCACCCTTCTCTGTGGAGAGATTGACAGATGGTATGTCCTCTAGGCTAGAGTACTATTACCACCACCGCCACCCGCAAAGGGAAAGCTCTAACAATCCCCTTGTTGTTGTTGTTTTTGAGAGGTTTTTGCTATAAGGCTTGTGCACTTGGAGAAAGAAAGAGACAGAGACAGAGAGAAAGAAAGCGAGAAACCACCCCCCAGGGGAATGGCCACGCCGCAATCCCTTCTCCTCCATTCTCCTCTCGGATCTTGGACATACACGCACACGCACCCGGTGTGAGTTTAAGCCACCGGCCCGGGACTTGAGCCATGGTTGACTACATGGAAGTCCAGCAATATAGCCACTACACCAACTGCTGGTCCCTGTTGTTGTTTTTTAAGGATTATGTTATTTATCTTTATTTATTTATTCATTTGACCAGAAAGGGACAGAGGGAGAGAGAGGAAAGTGAGAAAACAAGTCACCAGGTCCAGGATTCGAACTGTGGTCGGCTATGTGGGAATCTGGCACCCTTAACCACCACGCCACCTATTAGCCTCCTGATCCCTAGTTTTACTCTGGCTGCAAAATCTGAGCCAGTTAGGAGAGTGTGGGTCTATGTGGGATCTAGGAGCAGCAGCAGGTGACCTCCAGCCCTAGGAAAGGGAAAGGGCCTCTAGTCCCGGGACAGGGGAGAGGAAGGCTGCAGACTCCGATCCTGGTGACCCACCTAGCCAGATTTCTCCTTCTGCTCCTAGTCAGAGCCCTGGTATCAGAGGAAGCTGGAGGCAGAGCCTCCCGGCTTGGCACCTTCATGGAGGACATGTAAGTAGTTACTGGAGCACACTTACCAACTGTTCAAAATACCATGTTCTTCAAGACACCCATCCTCTTTTTGTTTTAAAGAATTATTTAGTTTTATTTATTATTATTATTTAATTTGCCATAGGACGTGCGTCTACGAGAGAGAGAGAGAGAGAAACAGAGAGAGTGAAGGGAAAGTGAGAAAGCAGACCACCAGGTCCAGGACCTGAACCGTGGTCGACCGTGTGGGAGTCCAACCCCTAAACTACTATGCCACCTGCAGGCCGCATCCCCATCCTCTTAAGGCTTCCAAGAAACCTTCCCCAGACCTCTGCAAGTCCAGTCACCTCTGCCTCCGCTACCAGTCCATCAAACCCATTGCCTACCTTTATCTTTTCTTTCTATTAAAATTAATCTGCTGGGGCCAACAGATATCATGGTGGCTGAGGCGCTGGACTCCCACATAGCCAACTGCAGTTTGAGTCCTGGACTTGGTGGCTTTCTTTCTTTTTTAAAAAAACAAAAGAACTATTGGGACCAGCAGTTAATGTAATGGCTATGTCACTGGACTCCCACGTAGCCGACCGCGGTTCGAGTCCTGGACCATGTGGCTTAAACTTACACCGGGCACGTGTGCGTGCGTGCCCAAGATCCTGAGAGGAGAATGGAGAAGGGATTGCGGCGTGACCATCCCCCCTGGGGGGTGATTTCTCACTTTCTGTCTCTCTCTGTCTGTCTTGTGTCTTTCTGGCAAGCACATGTGCCCTATAGCAAAAACCTCCCCAAACAAAAAAAAGAATTATTTTATTTAACTTTGTTTATAATAATTATTATTATTTTCCAGTTTGACCAGACAGACAGAGAGAGAGAGGGAAAGTGAGAAAGCAAGCCACCAGGGGCTTCCCTCCCCCCACATCCTCATCTCTCTCTGTTGAGTATGCCTGCCCTATAGCAAATTAAAATAATAATTAATTTTAAAATTTAATTTGTGAGAATTGGTCTTGCAGCCTGATGGTTAGGGAAGTCGGATCCCCACATGACTGACTGTGGTTTGAGCCCCAGCCTGAGTGGCTTGAAAGACACACCGGGTGTGTGCGCATGTTTGTTCAAAATCCTGACAAGATAGAGAGGTTAGGAAAAGGGGATCGTGGCATGACCATGCCCCACGGAAGGGTATTTTCTCCCTCTCTCTCTCTCTATCTCTGGGGACCATATGGGCTCTCCAGCAATTAGAAAAAATTAATCTGGGAACCAGCAGATGGCATACCTGTTACGTTACTGGGTTCCCACATGGTTGACCACAGTTAGAATCCTAGACCGTCTCTCTTCTCCAGCAAGCTTATGCATCCTAAGGCAGAAGCCTCTCAAAAAACATAGAAAAATTAATCTGGGGCCAGTGAATGGCATATTGTTCAGGCACTGGACTCTCACATGACTGACCCTGGTTCGAGTCCCAGATCTGATGACTTACTATCTTGCTCTTTCTCTCTCTCTCTCTCTCTCGTGAGTGCCCATGCCCTATAGAAATTTTTAAAATAATAGTAATTAATAAAATCAAATAAATAATTATTTAAATAAAATAATAAATTTTAACAATAATTACAAATATTACTCTTTTATTTTATGTCGCTGTGTTTCTGTGTTTCTGGTGAGTGCACATACCCTATAGGAAACATCTCTCTCTCTCTCAAAAAGAAGCATATTTTATTTATTTATTTTGGAGGTTTTGGCTGTAGGGCACGTGCGCTCACCAGAAATGCAGAGAGAGACAGAGAGACAGAAAAATCCCTTCTCCTCCATTCTCCTCTTGGGATCTTGGGCACACACGCACACGCACCAGGCGTGAGTTTAAGCCACGGGGTCCAGGACTCGAACCGCTACGTGGGAGTCCAGCAACATAGCCATTGGGTCAACTGCTGGTCCCCCATAGTCTTTCTTTAGTCTTTTGCTATAGGGTCCGCGTTTTCACCAGAGGAAGGGAGGGAAAATGAGAGACCACCGCCGAGGGCGGATGGCCAGGCTGCTCTCGATTTTGGATACGCCCGCACACACACCTGGCGTGATTTACTAAGTTGCGGGTCTGGGACTCGGAACCGCTGTTAGGCGTGTGGCAATACAACGCCTTCACCACCACGCCACCTGCTGGTCCCGGGGGAACCTGTATTAGGAAGTGAGCGGGAAGTCAGCAGGCTGGGTGGGGCGGGAGTGGGGTGGGGACAGAGGTAGGGGTGGGGGTGGGGATAGAGGTGGGGTCGGGGTTGGGGGGCTGGGCACGGTCCCTCCCAGGCTTGTCCCAGAGTAGTATAAGGGCGGGCGCTCAGGCAGGGCCGCCTACCGGATGCAGCCGTGGGGGGCCCGGAGGAGATTTGCGGGAGGCGGGGAAGGGAATGTAGATTGAGAGGGAGGGCCTAGAAATCCACGAGGGAGGGAAAGAGCCCTCAGGGGAGCTCTCGAGTCTGCTGGTTCCCGCCTTGGCTTGCGTACCGGTCCGCGGCACCCCACGGATTGGCTTTCCAGGGGGATCCCATCTTCCCCAGGTAAGGCTGACCGAGGTGTGTGGGGCCGGGATGGGGCCCCGCAGTCGGCCCGCGCCCCCACTTTATCTTTTGTGCTCATCGCCTCGCTGCGGGGACACCGCAGGACACCGTACTAAGCCTCCTTGCCCCAATGGGATATTAAAATAGCAGTTGTGGTGAGAAGAAAATGAAATCAGGAAAGCGAGCAGGGACTTAACCAGTACCTCCTTGCAAAAAAAATGGGGAGGGGAGAGAGCCGGAGGGGGAGAGAGAAAAAAAGAAACAAAAAAAGGGGGGGAGGGAGGTGAAAACCCATGCCGAGTGTCTTGGGGGAGCAGTGCAACAGGGAGTGATTTGGAGCCAAGTGGGCCTGGGTTTCATTCCGTCTCCTCCGTTAACTTCCCAAATGTGGACTTCGAACCTCGCCTCCAACATTTGTCCTTTTTTTCCAAGTTTTTTCGTCAGAGTGTTTCTGTATCTGATCACAAAATAGATTTGGGAGCAGTAACTTTTGTATTTTTAAAAATTATTTTAGCATTATTTATTTTAAAAAGAGTTATCTATTTAACTTTATGTATTTATTCATTTATTTTAATTATACTAGAGAGAGAGAGGGAGAGGGGAAGCAAGTCACCAGGTTCGGAACTGGAACCGTGGTCGGCCACGTGGGAGTGTCCAGCGCCTTAACCACCACGCCACCTGCTGGTCCCCTCATTTACTTATTTTTAATTTGACCAGAGGGATAGAATGAGAGAGAGAGAGAGAAAGCAAGTCGCCAGGTCTGGGCGTCCTCAACCACTACGGCACCTGCCGGCCCCATAACTTTTGCATTTGTTTAAAAAATAGACTGAATACATTTTCAGAGAAAAATACGTGTCTTCTTACAAGAAGAATTCATGGCTTAGGTAATGGACCCCAACTTGAACAAAGAAGCCGTCCTCTGCCCTGTCCCTTCCCTTCAGCCTCAAATTCAGGTCAGGGTCCTTCTCTTCCCCTCCCTCCACCTCCAGGCTCAGACTCTGTTTAGTAACTTAAGTGTGCCTTTTTAAGCAAACAGGAAACGAGACAAGTGCTTTTTTCCCTGTCTTCAAATCGGGGTGATGTTTGCGTATTATACCGTAAACTTTAACTCATCACAGACTCCACTTGGTCCTAGGCACTGAGACACAGCGCGGCGGGGCTGCTCAGGGAGAGCGGGTCTTCCTTCCCGGCCGAGGCCAGAAGCGGGTAAGCTGGAGCCGGGCGGCAGGGTCTGGCAGGGGATGTGGGGCGGGGGAGGGGAACGCTTTACCCGAAATGGGGAGGTGGCCTTTAGACTGATAAAAACGAGTTCAATCTAAAATCTGTTTGGGCTTGGGGTTTTTCACCTGATGCCGGAGATCCCGGTAGCCAGGTGGTATTAGCAGAATCCACGACTTTGTCACACCATAAATTACTGGTATTTTCATTTCATCTTACAGTTGAGGGCAGTATGGTGGAGCACCGTTTCATAATCTCACAACCTTGAGATTTGAAAGTATAATTGTTTAGTCTTACCGCTTGGTCTTGTTAAATAGGCCAAGAAGGTCATACAAAGGCACCTCCAAAAGTTCATGGGAGGTGCTGGTAGTTAAGGGCACCTTACTACCACGTGGCCAAGCAGGATTCCTGGCAACTTGCTTTCTCACTTTCTTGCTCTTTTTGCCTCCCTCCAGTCAAATTAAAATAATAGATAAAGTTAAAATAATTATTTTAAAAAGTCTGATAAAAATGGAATTACAGTATGGTGCAAAACACTTTGAAATCCATTCAGGTTTTTAAAAAAATATTTAATTAATTAACTACTGTACAGATTTGACCAGAGAGAGACAGCAAGGGAAAATGAGAAAGGAAGCCACCAGGACCAGATTCGAACCCCGGTCTACCATGTGGGAGTCCAGCACCTTAACGGCCATGCCATTCACAGGCCCGCAGAATTTTATATGTTCCTTTAACATGAAACTTTTTAGGATTTCCTCATATACCCTGTATTCCAAAGTTAATTATTCATTTATTTATTTTTAATTATTTTAATTTAACTTTATTTACTTATTTTACTTTGGCCAGTAAGGGATGGACAGAGTGAGAAAGAGAAAGGAAAAGTGAGAAAGCAAGCCGCCAGGTCCAGGACTCGAACTGGAGTCTGCCATGTGGGAGTAAGTTGACCGAGAGAGAGGGAAAGTGAGAAAGCAAACTGTCAGGTACAGGACTCAAACCGTGGTCAGCTATGTCGGAGTCCAGCCGCCTTAACCACTACACCACCCATCAGCCCCAATTTTTTAAAGAGACAATCTTGCTATGTTCTGACGGGCTTGGAATTCCAAGGCCTCTTGTCACAGCCTCCCTGGTAGCTGGGACTACAGGCACACTTTACTGTGACCAGCATCAAATGTACTACTTTTTGGTAACTATATAAAATGCTGAATTACATGGGGCTGTCAGGTGGCATGGTGCTAAAGGGTGCTGGACTCCCACAGGGCTGATTGTAGTTCCAGTCCCAGACCTGGCGGTTTATGTTCTCTCTCTGTCCCTCTCTGGTCAAATTAAAATAAATAAACAAAGTGAAATAAAATCTCTTTTAAAATGCTGAATGACAGATTAATGAAGATAAATATTTGTGATTTCTTTCCCCAACATCCCAAATACCTGAATTCCATCCACAGGCCCTGTGGGTTCAAAATCCCTCATCGATGATGAAACGAGGTTAAACATGGAGGCTGGGGGAAATTTAGCAAATTTGGGGTTAGGCTTGGATGGCAGCCATCTAAAGGGGTTAGGATATAGACCTAAACGTGATGAAGACTTTGTAGGTTGTTTGTTTATGCACTGAGGAGTTTGTATTTATAACAGTGTACAGCAGGGGGACTGTTGTGGGAGGCAGACCAGTTGAGAAGGTTAAAAAAATTCTGCTTCATCCTTAGCCTAAGGCCTTGGGGGTTGGGACAGTAAATTCCCCCTCTGGGTGGGAAAAAAAAAAAAAAAACTTATGGTGATTTGCATTTCCAGGCTTAAGAGCATCTTCTTTTCAGATGTTTATCACCTACTTGCATTTCCTTTGTGGTGAGCTACTTTTTCAAGGCAGCAGTGGGCTGCTGGTTATTGTGTTTGTGTTTGTGTGAGTGAATTAGCTAGATTTCTCTTTTAACTTAAGTAGAATACCCAGCCATCTTGACCTAAGGCTACCCAGAGTTTGATGTGTTTCTCCTTGATGTGGAATGCCTACTTTCTATGGGTGCTGGGAAGAGGAAGGAGAATTTTAACTTCAACTTCCTCTCATTACTGTGTCTCCTTTCTTGAGTCAGGGTTCAGTTTTTTTTTAAAAAAAAAAATTGTTTTAACTGGCTTTATACCATGAATTAAATTAAAACAACTCATTCCTTCCAAAATAGGACTAGGAAGTGGTTGAAGAGATTAGACCTTTGTGCTGAAGGCAACCTATGTTGGAATGTGTACCCACCCTTAGTCTATCTGCTCTCCCATAACATAGACTTTGCTCCAAGATTTCCTTCCCTGCCTACAGACCTAACATGACAAGAAAGAGAAAAAATGATCTTCAATCTCTCCTTGAGCGTTAAGATTAGAAAATACCCACAAACCTAGACAAATCTTTTTTATTTTTAAAGAACTATTTTATTTAACTTTCTTTACTTATTTATTTATTTTAATTTGATCAGAGATGGACAGAGGGAGAGTGAGAAAGGAGAAAGCAAGCTGCCATATCCGGGACTCGAACCATGGTCAACCATATGGGAGTCCAGCGCCCTTAACCACCATGCCACCTGCTGGCTTCTAGACAAATCCTATGATGAAGTACTAGTCTGTCTCCCAAGCCAATTCTGCTTGCAAAGAGAATTACTCACCCTTGCCTGAGCATTAAACCTGTCGTTAACCCTTTTAAACTATTTTATAATATCAACTGTCACGCTGACCCCAGAATGACCATGATATAAACCTCCCCCCTTACAGAATTTAGTCAATCACTGTTGTGCCAGTCTAGTATGGCTTTTTAAGTTTTTACCATAGGGTGCATGCTCTCAGGAAAGAGACACAGAAGAAAATTGAGAACCCCAATCCCCGGGGTATAGCCATGCCACAATCCATTCTCCATGTGGAATTTTGGGCACACACATCCAGTGTGATGTTATTATCTTCTCTTTTTTTAAAAAAAAATTTAATTTTGTTTATTATTGTTAGGGTTCAGAGTAAGAGTCAGGAGACACCACCTCAAGAGAAAAAGGAAAGTTTATTTTTAAAGAATGAGCGCCCATCACTGGGCCCAGACTTCAACCAACCATGGTTGGCCATGTGAGATTCCTGCACCTTAATCGCTGCGTCACCTGCTGGGCCCTCCAGTATAGCTTGTGTTTATTTTATTTCACATTAGGTTTTTCATTTTCAGTAGGTTGTGTTCATCATTTCCTACTCTTATATGTGCAGGTTTCGTCAAAATGTGTAGCATTCCATTTTTTGAACAAAGAATATTTTGGCTCAGTTATTCAGTTCCTCAGTGGTGGCCATTAGTTTCATGGACCTTCATGTTTTCAACAAAAGACACACTCCCAACCCTAAGTGATAGGGGACCTATCAGGATGATTACCCACAAAGGCTAAAAATTCCCAGGGCCACTTTAAAGGTGGGGAGGACGGCTATTTGTCCCAGCACCTACTGTGAAAAATCCCCCAGGATGGAAGAGAAGGGACTGTGGTGTGGCTTTCCCTGGGGAGTGGTCTTCCCCTTGAGGGTGGTTTCTCACTTTGTCTCTCTCTCTGGTGAGTGCTGCTCCTTATGACAAAAACCTTGAAAAAAAAAAAAGTTAGTGGGCCCGCGGGTGGTATGATGGTTTAGGTGCTGGATCCAACAAGGCCAAGGGTACATACATTTCAAGTCCTAGACTCACCTGTGCTTACGGGCCCAGAATCCCTAGAGGAAAATGGAGAAGAGACTGCAGCATGGCCATTCTGCATGCAGGATGGGGTGCCTTCTCACTTTCTCTGGCAATCTCACAAGCACTATAAGAAAAAAAGCTAAAAGGCTAGGCTAGTGAGAGGCTTGGTAGATAAGGTGGCTGGATCCCTCTTGGCCCAGTGCAGTTTGAGTCCTGGACCCATGGACTTGAAAAACACCAGGCATGTGTGAGTCACTGCCCCAAATCCCAGCAATAGGGAGAAATAGAGAAGGGATTACAGTTGACCCCCCCCCCCCCTATGGGGGACTTTTTCTCATTTTTCTTCTATTTCTGACCTGTGTATGTGCCTGCCAACAAATTTGGAGGGGGAAGTTGAGATAGTAAATCCTAGAGCCAGCAGGTGGCATTGTGGTTAGGGTACTGGACTTCCACATGGCCAGAAAAGGTTCTGGCCCTGGAGGCTTGCTCTCTCTCTCTCTCTCTCTATTGAGCGCACGTGATGTAGTAAATTACCATAATAATAAAATAAGTCTTTTTTTAAAAAGATAGTAAATCTATGTTATGTATGCTTTATCACAGTATTTTTAATTTGACCAGAGAGGGTCAGAGTGAGAGAGAGAGGAAGTGAGAAAGCAAGTCACCAAGTTTGGAACTCAGACCATAGTTGACAATGTGGGAGTCCAGCACCCCTTAACCACCATACCACCTGCTGACCCTTATAACAGTATTTTTAAAAAGAACGTGAGAATTTAAAAGTGAATAACTTATAAATCTAATTATATTAGACACGAAAAAAATGACCATTCCAAAAAATTATTTTGATAAATTTAACTTTTGGTACATTTTTTGTTTTGTTTCGTTTTTAAGCTTGCTAGCCAGAGAGAGAGAGACCGAGAGGGAAAGTGAGAAATTGCCCCCCAAAGGAGATGGCCAAACTGCAATCTAGTCCCTATTCTTTATTCAGGACTTTGGACACACATGTGCACATACTTTGCATGGATTTTCAAGCCAAGACATCCAGGATTTGAACACTGTAGTTGGCCATTTGGGATCCAACCACTTTAACCTCCATACCACTTATTGACCCCAATAAGTTTAACTCTTATTTATGGCAAAATAAGCCCCAAATTGTAAGCGACAGAAGGTGAATAAACAGACCAGATATGTTCTACAGATTTTGGCTGGGGCGGCTCTGCGGTTTCGTGGTTAAGGCTGCAGAAAGCACATGGTCAACTGCATGTACTTTGAGAGTTCTGACCCAGTGGCTTGAGAAACACTAGGTGCGTGAGCGTTCATGTCCAAAATCCCACCCAAAAGGAGGAAGACAGAGAAGGAATTACAGAGTGACCATTTCCATAGAGGGTGACTTCTCCCTGTCCCTCTCTGGCAAACTTGTGCCCGCTAACAAAAGAATAAAAATGGGGCCAGCAGGTGACATGGAGGTTGAGGTAATGGATCACACATGGCCATCTGGGCGGGTAGCATGTGCCTGCCTGCCCAAAATTCTAAGAAAACAGAAGGGGTCTGAGGTGTGGCCATCCCCTGTGAATATGGTAAGCACATGATACCTATAACTAAAACTATAAAAATACACATTTTTATATATAATTTTTTTTTTTTTTTAGAATTATTATTTTTTCACATAACTTTTGCCAGAGAAAGACAAAGAGAGGAGAGAAAGCAAGCCACCAGGTCGGGGACTCAAACTATGGTCCGCCATGTGGGAATTCCAGCACCTTAACCACCAAGCCACCTGCTGGCCCCCATATATTATCTTTTATTTTTTTAGGAAAGATTTTTGCCATAGGACACGTGCACTCAACCGAGATAGACAGTGATAGTGAAAGTGAGATATCTTCCCCCATGGCCATGCTACCATCCCTTCTGGGATTTTGGGCATACACACACGCACATGCATCTGGAGTGACATTTTAATCCACTAGTTCCAGGACTTGTACTGTGATTAGCCCTGGGGGAGTCCAGTGCCTTAACCCCCATGCCACCTGCTGGCCCCAAAATATAAAGATCTTGATTGAGCCAGAACAAAGGTTAAGAGGGAAACTAATAGAAGTGTGGGTTATTCTGACTATGGACTGAGTAATGATATTAAGGAATAAGAGTTTTATTAGTTGTGATAACAATATTGTGGTTATTTCTTTTTTTTTTTTTTTTTTTTTTGAGAGGTTTTTACTATGGGGTGCATGCATTTGCTAGAAAGACAGGGACAGAGAGACTGAAAGCAAGAAATTCCCCGCCCCCCAGGGAGGATGGCCACACCACAATCCCTTCTCCATTCTCCTTTCGAGGTCTTGGGCATGCACACACACGAGCCTGGCGTGAGTTTAAGCCACCGGGTCTGGGACTTGAACTATGGTCGAATACACAGGAGTCCAGCGACACAGCCATTACACCAACTGCTAATCCCCAAATGTTTACTTTTTTTAAAAAAATATATCTATCAAAGTGTTTTTTTTTTTTTCTTTTTTAAGTTTTTTTGCTATAGGTTGTATGTTCTCACAAGAGAAGGAAATCACTTTCCTGGAGGAATAGCCACGCCACATCCCCTTTTCCTCCATTTCATCTTGGGATTTTGGACAGGCGTGTACACGTGTCTGGCATATTTTCCAAGCATCCTGGTCTAGTACTTAAACCGTGCAGTTGGCCATGTATGATTCAACTGCTTTAACCATGATACCACCCTTGAAGTTTTTAGGGATGACGCGGCATGCTATGTGTGGGATTTACTTTAAAATACTTTTTCAGGACCAGCAGATGGTGTAATGGTTAAGTCACTGGACTCACACTTGGCCAACTGAGTTTCAAGTCCTAGAACGGGTGACTTGAAACTCATGCCAGAGGTGTGTTCATGCATGCCCCAGATCCCAAGAGGAGAATGGAGAAGGGATTGCAGCGTGGCCATTCCCCCTGGAGGGGGGATGATACTGCGCTTTCTGTCTCTCTAGCAAGTACACACACCCTATAGCAAAAATCTCTAAAAAATAAAGTACTTAATCAACAAAAGAAAAAAGGAGAAATGAAAAATGGTGGGGGCCACTAGGTGGCATAGTGGTTAAGGTGCTAAACTCTTGCTGATGGTGGTGTGAGTCCCAGACCTGATGGTTTGTTTTCTCACTTTCTGTCTCTCTATAGTGAAATTAATAATAATAATAGATACAATTAGATTAAAAAGTTCTTTTTAAAAATATATAAAAAGAAATCACTCTGTGTTTCATTCTTTCAACTGAAACACACACTGAAGAAAGATAGTATTAAAACAAAACACTGGGACCAGCAGATGCTGTGGCGGTGACATTGCTGAACTCTCACATGCCTGACCACGATTCAAGTCCCAGACCAGTGGCTTGAAAATCATGCCAGGTCCCTGTGCGAGCATGTCCAAGATCCCAAGAAGAGAAGGGATTACAACCCTGGGGGATGATTTCTCACTTTCCCTCTTCACTGTTTGTCCTCCTGGCAAGGGCACGTACCCTGAAACAAAAACCTCTTTAAAAAAATAAGAACAGGGAACCAGCAGTTAGCGTAATGGCTATGTCGCTGGACTCCCACGTAGTCGACAGCGGTTCGTGTCCTGGACCTGGTAGCTTAAAACTCACTCCGGGCGCTTGTAAGTGCGTGCCCAAGATCCCGAGAGGAGAATGGAGGAGAAGGGATTGCGGCGTGACCATTCCCCCTGGGGGGTGATTTCTCGCTGTTCTATGTCTCTGTCTGTCTGGCGAGTGCATGCACCCTATAGCGAAAACCTCTCAAAAAAAAAAAAAAAAGAACAAAACAAAACATCAAAGATTGCTGAAAATAAGACCAAAATTGTACAAATAAATCCAGACAAATTAAAGCACAGGAAAGGGGGCTGGCAGGTGCCGTGGTGGTTAAGGGCGCTGGACTCCCACATAGGTGACCGCAGTTGGAGTGCTGGACCTGGTGGCTTGCTTTCTCTCTCTCACTCTGTTTCTCTCTGGTCAAATTAAAATAAATAAACAAATAAAATAAATTTTTAAAAAGTTAAAAAAAAATAAAACACAGGAAAGGCAATACTAATTTAAGGTCAAAAGCATGAAGTGAAACAAATAATTTTTTAGTTATGGAAATCCATAAACATAAGTATCTTTGTCCAAAATCCAGCTAAGAGAGCAGCAGGTGGCATAATGGTTATGTCTCGGGGCTCCCATGTAGTGGACCCTAGTTTAAGTCCTGGACCTCACGACTTAAAACACGGGGGGGTGGGGGGCAGGTGGCATGGTAGTTAGGGGCGCTGGACTCCCACGTGGCCAACTATGGTTCAAGTCCCAGACCTGGTGACTTGCTTTCTCACTTTTCTTTTCTCTTCTCTCCTCTCTCTATCTGTCTCTGGTCAAATTTTTAAAAATAAGTAAATAAATAAAATTAAGTAGTTCTTAAAAACAGACTCCCCCCAGGTGCATGTGGTGCACACTCAAAAATCCCAAGAGAAGAAGGGAGAAGGGACTGCGACGGTGCTTTCTCACTTTTCTCTGTCTCGTATCTGGCAAGTGTATGTGCGCTGTAGCAAAAAAAAAAAAAAAAAAAAAAAAAGCTAAAAAGAAATAAACTCCTTTATATCCGCTTTCTGTCCGACTGCAGGTAATCACTATTCTGTTTAATGTCTCTGACGATTTTGACACCCTGGGTGCATTTGTGCCCAAAATACCAGGAGGAGGAGGGATTGCAATGTGGCCATCCCTGGAGGGCGGCTCCTCACTTCCCTCTTGTCTATTCCCTCTACCCCTCCCCCTTACTCTCTGGTGAATGCACATCTGTTGTGGCAAAACATTTAGAGGTAGCTTTATTTCTTTAGGTTTGCGAAAGAGCATATATGTTCACCAGAGAGACAGGATGAGGAAGCATCCCTCCCCATGGGGGTCGATCATGCCATAATCTCTCCATTTCTCTTTTCTGGAGTTTGGGCACATGCACACGAGCCCTGTGTGGTTTTTTTTTGTTTTGTTTTGTTTTTGTTTTTTGTTTTGTTTTGAGAGGTTTTTACTATAGGGCACGTGCGCTCGCCAGACAGACAGAGAGAGACAGAGAGACAGAAAGCGAGAAATCACCCTCCAGGGGGGGTGGTCACGCCGCAATCCCTTCTCCTCCATTCTCCTCTCGGGATCTTGGGCACGCATGCACACGCGCCCAGCGTGAGTTTAAGCCACCGGGTCCAGGACGCGAACCGCGGTCGACTACATGGGAGTCCAGCGACATAGCCATTACGCTAACTGCTGGTCCCCAAGCCCTGTGTGTTTTTCAAGCCATTGGGTCAAAGGACTTGAACTACATATTTGATCATGTTGGTATACAGCTACCATAACCACCATGCCATCAGCCAGCCCTGGGGAGGGGTGCTTCCCCTTGGGGAGATGGCCATGTCACAGTCTTTTCTCCATTTTCTTCTGGGTTTGGCGCAGGCAACACTTGCATTAGGATGATTTTTAAGCCTCTGGGTTTGGGACCCAAACAACAATGGGCCTTGCAGAAGTCCAGTGCCCTAACCACTTTGCAACCTACTGGCTCTTCTTTCGTTCTTTTTATTTTTTTGTAATTTTTTTTTCTTTTTAAGTTTCAAGAGAGCCCAGGCTCAATCAGACTGAAGAGGTGCCAGAGGGGAAAAGCAGCTCCCAATTATGCATATTCATGCCATAATCCTTTCTCCCTTTTTATGGGGGGGGGGCAGGGGAGGGGAGAGGTTTTTGCTACAGGGTGTGTGCGCTCCCCAGAAGACAGAGATAGAAAGCGAGAAATCACCCCCCAGGAGGGATGGCCACGCCACAATCCCTTTTTTATTTTCCTCCTGGTATCTTGGGCACACACGCACAGGTGCCCAGCATGAGTTTGAGCCACCAGATCTGGGACTCAAACTGTGGTTGGCTACATGGGAGTCCAGCAACTTAGCCGTTACACCATCTGCTGGCCCCTCTCCTTTTTTTTTTTTTAATTTAATTTTATTGTCATTTTTAAAAAATTTTATTTATTCATTCATTCATTTATTTTAATTTGGCCAGAGAAACACACACAGAGAGAGAGAGAGAGAGAGAGAGAGAGAAAGTAAGAAAACAAGCCACCAGGTCCAGGTCTTGAACAGTGGTTGGCTATGTGGGAGTGTCCAGTGCCTTAACCACCATGCTACCTGCTGGCCCCTATATTTTATTATTTTGAAGTTGACCAGAGAGAGACAGCGAGAGAGAAGGAAAGCGAGAAAGCAAGCTGCCAGGTCCAGGACTTGAACCATGGTCAGCCATGTGGGAGTCCAGACGCCTTAACCACCATGCCACCTGCCAGCCCCTTTCTCCCATTTTTTAAAAAAGGTTTTCGCTATAGGGCATTTTAGCTCACTGAGGAGAGGGAGGGAGAGGAAAAGTGAGAAATCACGACCACCGGTCCCCCACCAGGGTGAATAGCCATGCTATACTCCCTCCTTTACCCTCCTCAGGATTTTGGGCACAGGTGACCAGCGTGTCTTTAAAGCCTCTGGGTTTGGGATTTGAACTGCATAGTTGGTCATGTGCGATCCAGCTGCCTGAACCCCACCCCACTGGCTGGACCCCATTTCTCCGTTCTGTTGGGATTTGGGTCACCCACTTGGTTTTGTTTTGAAGAGAGATTTTTGCTGTAGGGTGCATGCACTTGCCCAAGAGACAGAACATAAGAAGTCACCCCACCCCCCGGGGGGATGGCCACGCCACAATCCCTTCTCCATCCTCCTCAAGATTTTGGGCGTACACTCACACACCTCTGGCATGAGGTTTAAGCCACCGGGTCTGGACTTGAACTGCAGTCGACTATGTGGGAGTCCAGCAACGTCACCATTAACACCATCTGCTGGTCCCCCCCCCCCCCCCCACTTTTGAATTTTAAGAGATTTTTGCTGTAGGGTGCATGCACTCACTAAGAGAAAGTGAGAAATCACCCCATGGGGGTTGACCACGCTACAATCCCTTCTCCATTCTCTCGGGTTTTTGGGCACACACACGCACATGCACCTGGCATGAGTTTTAAGCCACCAAGTCCAAGTCTCAAGCCATAACTGCTGACTATGTGGGAGTCAGCAATGTAATCAGTATGACATCTGCTGGTCCCCCACCCGCTTGGTTTTAAAGCTAACCGGACCAGGACTTGAACTACACTCAGCCCTGTGGAATGCAGCTTCTCTTAACCACCAGTCTATGGCTATGGGCCAGATCGTCGTCCCTTTCCTGTTTTTTTTTTTTTTTTTTTTTTTTTAATTTATGATAAAGCATATGACAGAGAAGTGAGGTGAACACTCTTCTCAGGATCTCATCCTGTTGTTTCCCCCCTTCCTCCAGTTCTCCCAACTGGTGGATCATGCACCCTCACATTTGCCCCATGTTTGAGGCTGACTGGACTGGGGACTCTACCTCTCCACTTTACATAAGATTCATGTTTTGGGACTAGCAGAAGGCACAATGGTTATGTCACTGCACTCCCGTATAGATGACTGTAGTTCGAGTCCTGGACCCAACAGCTTTAAACTCACTCTGGGTGCGTGTGCGTGCATGCCCAAAATCCTGAGATGAGAATGAAGGAAAAAGGATTATGGCACGGCCATCCCCCCTGAGGTATAATTTCTCACGGTCTGTCTGTCTGTCAGTCTGTTGACATCTTTTGTAAATGGAGTTTTAATGATCATGTATAAGTTTTATGTTCTAATTTTTTCTCTTAAAGTACACATACCCATCTTGTTAGTGACCCTTTATAATAAAATTGTATAGAGTACATAGATTTCTTTTTAAAGAATTATTTTATTAACTTTATTATTATTATTTTCCGATTTTATAAGCAAGAGAAAGGGAAAGTGAGAAAGCAAGCCACTAGGTCCAGGACTCAAACTGCCATTGCCCATTTGGGAGTCCAGCGCTCTCAACCAATATGCCACCTGCTGGCTTGAGTACATAGATTTCTTTCTTTTTTTTCTTTTTTTTAAGAATTATTTATTGGGGCCGGCAAGTGGCATGGTGGTTAAAGGCGCTGGACTCCCACATGGCCGACCGCGGTTCAAGTCTCGGACCTGGTGGCTTGCTTTCTCACTTCCTCTCTCTCTCTCTCTGCCTCTCTCTGATCAAAATAATAATGGAAAATAATAATGATGATAATAATAAATAAAGTAAAATAATTCTTTCAAAAAGAGAATTATTTATTTATCTTTATTTATTTAAATTTGACCAGAGAGGGACAAAGTGAGAGTGAGTGAGAGAGAGAGAAAGCAAGCAAGCCGCCAGTTCCGGGACTCCAACCACAGTCAGCCACGTGGGATTCCAGCATTCTCAACCATCATGTCACCTGCCAGCCCTAGTACATAGATTTTTTTTTTTTTTTCTTTTTTTGGAGAGGTTTTTGCTATAGGGCGCGTGCGCTCGCCAGACAGACAGAGAGAGACAGAGAGATAGAAAGCAGGAAATCACCCCCCAGGAGGGATGGCCACGCCGCAATCCCTTCTCCTCCATTCTCCTCTCGGGATCTTGGGCACGCACGCACACGCGCCCGGCGTGAGTTTAAGCCTCCGGGTCCGGGACTCGAACCGCGGTCGACTACGTGGGAGTCCAGCGACATAGCCATTACGCTAACTGCTGGTCCCCATAGATTTTTTTTTAATGAAGATCATATTTTTTAGTTTCTTGAGGACTCTTTAGTAAACAAGTTTTTCCCCCCTTTATTTTTCAGGTGGACATGTTTTAAGAGCCTTCAATTTCTGGACTTCTTGTAGGCCTACAGGAACAAAAGTTATTCTTAAGGAAAGACAAATTCAGTTTTAACAACATAGCCACAATGACCAACGTACAATCAGAGATTGCTAGACTCATGAAGACACAGGAAAATATCACTTGTGTTGATCAGAAGGGCTTAATGGAAACTGATGAAGAGTTAGCCCCAATATTAGACTTAAAATGTAAAAACATATCTGCAGTCTTTACGAAAAAGTTTAAGGTTTTGATGGAAATCCAAGACCTGATGTTTGAAGAAATAAGGGGAACTCTTAAAAATGACCTAAAGGAGATTTTAAGAGTAGAAAATATAATACCTGAAGTGAAAAGTTCAGAGAACAGCAATAGCAGGGAAGAAAAACAACTAAAAGATGTAGCCTCACTGAAAACAGGGTTGGCTGAGAAAATAGGAGGAAACGCTAAAGTAGGTGAGGATATTGAAAGTTTAACCTCTGAAAGAGAAATAGATGAGCTCAGTACCAAAACAGGCAAAGATAGTGGAGAAGATAAACTGGTCAAAGAAATGGGAAAAGGAAATAAACTTAGGAACTTCACAAATGAAGAGAAAACTCCAAAAGCATCCAGTCAGGAAAAAGACTTGCTTGAGGAAGGAGCAGTACTGACGTTAGCAGCAGACTTCTCATCAGCAACACTGGATGTTAGTAAGCAATGGAGTAAGATATTCAACATTCTGAGAGAAAATGATTTTGAACCTAAGTTTCTATGCAAACTTAAGTTAGCATTTACATGTGATGGTGAAATAAAGACATTTTCAGACTTGAAAAGCCTCAGAACATTCATCAGCCAAAAATCTGTCATGAAAGAATTACTGAAAGATGTATTCCCACAAAATGAAGAAAGAAGATGTGAAATTCAAGGAAAAGTGGTAAGTGTACAGAATTTTGAAACTTAAAATGATTGGAACAGTTATTTTGAAGGTTAAGTTCATTTTTAATAAATGATTTCTTACAGACAAGCAGTTGGCGTAATGGCTATGTTGCTGGATTTCCTCATAGTCAACTGCGGTATGAGTCCTGGACCTGGTGGCTTAAACTCACACTGGGTACGTGTGTGTGCGTGCCTAAGATCCTGAGAGGAGAAGGGATTGCAGCATGGCCATCCTCACTGGGGGGGTGATTTCTCACTCTCTGTCTCTGTCTTTCTGGCAAGCGCACGCACCTTATCACAAAAACCTCTCAAAAAAAAAAAAAAAAAAAAGATTTCTTAAAAGCATGACATTTTAAAAACAATAATTTTTTTTGAGAGAGATTTATGCTATAGGTGTGTGGGCTAGCCAGACAGACAGACACAGAGACAAAGTGAGAAATCACCCCCCAGGGGGATGGCCATGCCACAATCCCTTCTCTGTTACCCTCTAGGGATTTTGGGCGTTCATGCACGTGCACCAGGTGTGAGTTTTAAGTCACTGGGTCTGAGACTCGAACCGCCGTCAACTACGTGGGAGTTCAGCAACATATCCACTATGCCATCTGCTAGTCCCCTAAACAATTATTTTAAAATGTGTGCTGTTTGGGTTTCTTTGCTCCTAGCCACACTGGTGCTAGCAGGAGGGCATTGCCTCATGAGGCCAGGGCCATGTGGGACTCCCGGGTAGAGGTCCTAGACCAAGTTGACAAGGCCTGGTGTGGCAGAAGGAGATCCCAATGCTAAGTCATTGGGAGCCTGAGAGCAGAGTATTGCAACAGGAGATCTTATCAAAAATAACACTGTCCTCTTGGGACCAGCAGTTAGCGTAATGGCTATGTTGCTGGACTCCCACGTAGTCGACCGCAGTTCGCGTCTCGGACCCGGTGGCTTACAACTCACGCCGGGCGCGTGTGCGTGCGTGCCCAAGATCCTGAGAAGAGAATGGAGGAGAAGGGATTGTGTTGTGGCCATCCCCCCTGGGGGGTGATTATTCGCTTTCTGTCTCTCTGTCTCTCTCTGTCTGTCTGGCGAGCGCACGTGCCCTATAGCAAAAACCTTCCCAAAAAAAAATAATAATAACACTGTTCTCTTGTCCCTTACTCTCCTTTTTCCTTTATTTTTTTCTAAAAAAAGAATTAATTTATTTAACTTTTGATTCATTGTTTTATTTTAATTTGACCAGAGAGGGACAGAGAGAAAGCAAGCCGCCAGGTCCAGGACTCAAACTATGGTCGGCCATGTGGGAGTGTTCTTAAAGACACTTAAGTTATTTTCTGAATATTTCTCATTATTCTGTCTTTTTGTTTGTTTTATGGAAGTTTTTGCCTTAGGGCCTGTGTGCTCTCTGGAGAGAGACAGTGAGAGGGAAAGTGGAAAGTCACCCCCCAGGGGAAATGCCTATGCTGTAATCCTTTCTCCTCCATTCTCCTGGGATCTTGGGAAGGCACACACATGGGCATAGTGATATTTCAAGCCCTGGTCAGCCATGTAGGAGTTGGGGAGTTCAACAACATATAGCCACTGCGCCATCTGCTGCCCATCATTGTAATATTTAAAAAAGATAGTCCTGGGGCCAGCAGATGGAGTGGTGGTTAAGGCACTGGGCTCTGACATGACTGACCACAGTTCGAGTCCTGAACCTGGTGGCTTGAGAATCACGCAAGGTTCATGTGTGTGCCTGCCCGAAATCCTAGGAGGAGAACAAAGGAGAAGTGATTCCAGATGACAGTGCCCCCCGGGGAGTGATTTCTCACTTTCCTCTCCTTGTCTGTCTCTTTCTAGCATGCACCCTATGGCAAAAACGTAAAACAAAAAAAGTCATTCTTCTAGCATAATATAGAGATTTTTTTTTTTTAAAGCAGGATTTTTTTTTTTTTAGTGTTTTTTTTGTTTGTTTGTTTGTTTTGTTTTGTTTTTGGAGAGGTTTTTCGCTATAGGGCGCATGCACTCGCCAGGCAGACAGAGAGAGACATAGAGACAGAAAGCGAGAAATCACCCCCCAGGGGGGATGGTCACGCCGCAATCCCTTCTCCTCCATTCTCCTCTCGGGATCTTGGGCACGCACGCACACGCGCCCAGCGTGAGTTTTAAGCCACCAGGTCCGGGACACGAACCACGGTCGACTACGTGGGAGTCCAGCGACATAGCCATTACGCTAACTGCTGGTTCCCTAAAGCAGGATTTTTGTAAAGAATTTATTTTTGTCTTTAATTTGAACAGAAAGAAACAGAGAAAGAGAAAGTGAGAAAACAAGCCACCAGATCTTGGACTCAATCCTCTCTTGACCATGTGGGAGTCCAGCACCTTAAGCACCAGACCACCTGCATAAAGAGTCTTCATGCATGTGCTATGCATGTGTTTTTATTATATGTGATAACCCACCCACTGTTAATAGGTAGAATATTTACCCTGTGTCAGATACTGTTCTAGGGTCCAGCACATGATGTTATGGTTATGTTGCTGGACTCCCACCTAGTCGACTATGGTTTGATCCCTGGACCTGGTCACTTAAAACTCACTGCTGGGTGCATGAGTGTGTGTTCAAGATCCTGAGAAAAGAATGGAGAAGGGATTGCGCGTGGCCATCCCCCCTGGGAGGTGATATCCCACTTTCTGTTTCTCTGTCTCTCTCTGTCTTTCTGGTGAGCGCACGCACGCACCCTATAGCAAAAACCTCTCCATTAAAAAAAATTTTTTTTAAAAACATTATTTAAAGTAATTACCTCTTTTTTAACTTTCAGGGCAATATCCTAACAGACTCCAAGCATGGAGTTGGAGAAACAGCAAGCGATGGCTTGAGCTTTCTCTTTGTTAAAGAGGTAAAAGTTGCTAAGCCAGGGGAAGTGCAGAACTTAGAGGCCCAGAAAGAAGAGTCTTCAGCATGGAAAAAACACACAACTCCTAAGCTGGAGGAAGAAGAGGCCTCAGAGGTGGAGGATGTGGAGGAAGTGTCCTCAGGGCTGGAGGAGGAGGAAGAGGAGGGAGAAGAGATCTCAGAACTCGAGGAGGAAGAGGAAGAAGAGGGAGAAGAGACCTCAGAACTAGAAGAGGAAGAGGAAGAAGAGATCTTAGGGCTGGAGGTGAAGGACTCAACTTCTCAGGGTCGTGCTGTGGTAGATACAAAGTATGAAGTTGAGAAACTCACTAATGATGGCTCCAAGACTGTTTTCATGGATAAGTATAAAAAGTATTCACGTGCAAATTTGAGTATTTTATTGGGAGATGCAGATCTTTTAAGAAAAACAGAGGAAGAGGAACACAAAACTCTGCAAACAGAAGAGTTGACATCCAAAGAAGCAAATTTAAAACAGGACACAGAAGAACACTTTAGAAGAAGTGTGATTAATATCATCAGAGAGATACAAGAGGAAATTAGTAATACAAAAAATTACCATCCAGAAGTCTTGGCAAGTAAAAATGGAGTAGATGATCTGAGAAGCAGAATGGATCTCCTGGAGGAAAGAGTGAACAGTCTAGAAGGTCGAATTAAAGAGTTCTCAAAGGATACGATACATCTAACCAAACAGATAATCAATGAAGAAAGATTAAGAGATAAAGAGGATAGATCCCGAAGTTACAACATTCGTATAATAGGAGTTCCAGAAAAAGATGGGAAAGAGAATGGAGCAGGGGATATAATTAAGGAAATAATCGAAGAAAACTTTTCAGAGCTACAGAAATATTCAAGCCTTGATATTGTCAGTGCTAACCGAGTACCCAGTAAGATAGATGTAGAGAGACCCACTCCTAGACACATCTTGGTGAAATTTTTGAATTCCAGTGATAAAGAGAAAATCATGAAAGCTTACGAAGAGAGGAGAGTCATAACCTACAAAGGAACACGAATCAGATTGACAACAGACTTATCACTGGACAACCTAGACGCTAGAAGCCAGTGGAGCAGTATTATGGGAGTTCTGCAGGAAAAAGGGTTTAAACCTAGAATCCTATATCCAGCTAAGTTGGCATTTGAGTTTAAAGGTAAACCAGAGGTTTTTTTTGATGTCGAAGAATTCAAAGAGTTTATTTCTTACACGCCATCTTTGAAAAGATTGCTAAAGGATATACTTTAACAGTCTAGGGTGACTAGAAGCACACATGCACAGTATACCTTCTTCATACCAACACACACACATCCAAAAATTGACAGTAAACCAGAAAGTACAATATTGCATCTCTAAGCAAAAGAATGGACCACTAACAAGATACTTGGGGGGTTACGGGAAAGGAAGTTACAGATAATACATAGAAGTTGGTATATAGTTAAAGGGTATATTTTGAAATTTTTAATGGTAAACATCCTAGCTTATATATAGGAGTAACCTTTGTATACTGTTAGGGGTAGAGGGAGGTGGTCACATTTTTATTGTAACTGTTAGAAAAGGTGACTGAAAAGTAATAGAGAATTACAGAGAAAAGGTTGATAAGTTAAAATACAAAAACATAGAAGTTGAATGCATAAAGAGAAGGGTACTTCATAAATATGATCGTTTATGATGTAAATTTCAAATCTGTATTAAACCTCTTTTCTCTGAATATGGTTCATTTGCTTGTTTAAGAGTTTTCTGTTTTCTGAAGTACGCTTAGCATATAGTCTGATAACTTATGTTTTATTGCATTAGTCTGTCCACTAAGAGACCATATCTTTTTCCCAAAGTGTGACACTAGTGTGTATTCAATTGTTAATTACTTAAGAATGAAGCGAGTCATGGGGCTGTCAGGTGGCGTGGTGGTTGAAGCACTGGACTCCCACATGACTGGCCATGGTTCCAAGCCCTGGACTTGGCAGCTTGCTTTTTCACTTTGTTTCTCTCCAGTCAAATGACAATAATAATAATTTAAAAATTATGTATATAGATCTTTTTAAAAGATAAATGAATCCATTTGCAATGGATAGGTAATTAAGAAATCATGGAAGAGTAGCCTTGCCAGGGAGAGTGAGAAAGCACCAAAGCCTCTGCACCCCCCACCTGTGGGTGATGGTCACAGCACGCTCACTCTGTGTCTCTCCCTTTGGGCTTTTGTGCATGCATAACACGTGCATTATGTTTTGTTTTGTTTAGGATTGTTTGTTTACTTTTTATTTATTCATTTATTTTAATTTGACCAGAGAGAGCAAGAAAGTGAGAAAGCAAGCCACCAGGTCCAGGACTTGAACTGTGGTCAGCCATGTGGGAGTGTCCAGCATTCTAAACACCATGCTACCTGCTGGCCCCCTTTTTCTTTTTTAAAGAATTACTTAATTTTTATTTATTTATTCATTTATTTTAATTTGACCAGGGAAAGTGTGAAAGTGAGAAAGCAAGAACATGACATTGTTTCTCAAGCCACCTGGTGCAGGACTCAGCTACACAGGTGACCGTGAAATCTGGCCTTAACTAGCAGCCCACAGATCAACTACATGAGAGTCCAGTGACATAACCATTGCACCATCTGCTGGTCCCTACCATGTTCTTACACTTAACATACTATAAAGTTTAGGCACAGTAAGAGATTAATGATAGTACAATAGAACAATTACAGTAATACTCAGAACTGAATTAAAACTTAACGAATTATTTGTGAAATTTTCCGTTTAATGTTTTCAGACCACAGTTGACTTCAGTTCAATGAACCTGAAAGTGAGACTAGATAAGTAGGGGTACTACTGTCATTTTCTTTTTTTTTTTTTAAGACCACAGATTAGTTTATTTTTAACACCCATCATGCCATGAATTCATAGGGAGTAGGTTCCAGTAGCTCAGGCTCCTTTCCATTGGTTCTCACAAAGTGTGCTTCTCTGGGTGGAGCAGGCTGGCGCTTTAGTTGAACCCAGGTCCCTTTCTCTTTGGCTTCCTTCTTTTTCTGGTCATTTTCCTTCACACGTTTTAGGAAGCTATCTCAGCTCTTAGAATGTTTAATATGCTCAATACGCACATTGATTCTCTTGGCAAGAATCTTGCCCTTAACTTGTTTGTTCACAGCAATGCCAACAGCATGCTGAGTAACACTGTAGACTCTTCCAGTTTTGCCATGGTAACATTTGTGGGGCATTCCTTTTTGAACAGTACCCATTCCCTTGATGTCTACAATATCACCTTTCTTGTAGATTCGCATATATGTTGCCAAAGGAACAACTCCATGTTTTTTTTTTTCTTTTTTTGGAGAGGTTTTTGCTATAGGGCGCGTGCGCTCGCCAGACAGACAGAGAGAGACAGAGAGATAGAAAGCAGGAAATCACCCCCCAGGGGGGATGGCCACACCGCAATCCCTTCTCCTCCATTCTCCTCTAGGGATCTTGGGCACGCACGCACACGTGCCCGGCGTGAGTTTAAGCCGCCGGGTCTGGGACTCGAACCGCGGTCGACTACGTGGGAGTCCAGCGACATAGCCATTAAGCTAACTGCTGGTCCCCAACTCCATGTTTTCTAAAAGGCCTAGAGAACATGTATCGGGTGCCTCTCCTCTTTCCCTTTGTGTTCGTCATTTTGGTTAATTATGGGCACGAGGAACCACGCGCAGGCCCTACCTGGAAGATATCATTTTCTTTTTATGAGAGAGAGGGAGGAGGAGATAGAGGTCTTTTTGACAGTCTCCCCATCAAGTATCTCCAGTGGTGAGTTCTCATTTAGTATGCAGATGGTACTGAAATGGCACTGGGCTTCCTCACAGGTATAGTTCTTCCTCGAGCCATTTCTCAGGTGGCGTGGCTGTGGAAGTCTCCATTTGGGTCGTCTCCTCTGTTGCCACTTCCCAGTGCTCTTTGGAGTTTCATGATTTCAGGTTTTTTGTTTGTTTTAAGAACTATTTATTTTATTCATTGTCATTTTTTTTTTAAGTTGATCAGAGAGAGAAGGAAAGTGAGAAAGTAAGCTGCCAGGTCGAGACCCAAGCTGTGGTCAGCCAGGTGGGAGTCCAGTCACCCTTACCACCATGCCACCTGCCGACCCCAATTTCAGGTTATTTTTCGTGTTAGTGATTGCCTAGAACAGGCCCATGCCCATATGTGCTACACACTCAGTGTTCTAACTTTATGGATACAGATAGAAATGTCTATCTTCTAGTTAAGAACTTGGGTTAGTGGAAGGACATTCAGATTCCAGTTATGGATAGGCAGCTCAACCCTAACCCCATCTTAAACCATGTCTAGTTTCAGCTCCTCAATGAAGACCAGGTCCTTGCTCATTTTAACCCAAGTCCTCACAGCCTGCGACTGCCCCAATCCCCTCATGGGCTGTACTATTCCAGTTCCTGCCCAGTTTATCTGGCAATTCTTGAAGTCCCCTTTTTTACATGTGAGACTTTTTTTTTAGAATTATTTCATTTTATTTATTATCACTACTTAAATTTTTGCTATAGGGCATGTGCCCTCACCAGAGGGAGACAGTGAGGAAGGAAGCCTCCAGGTCTGGGACTCAAACTATGGCCCACCATGTGGGATTCCAGCGCCTCATTCACATTGCCACCTACTGGTAGCTTAAGAGGTTTATTTATTTATTAATTAATTAGATTTATTCCTTCCATAAGCAAGAGATAGAGTAATCCAACAGCATACTATGATCCAGATGCTGTGATCCGCCCCTGGCAGTAGCCGGCACTGGATTCTCTGTTCATGATACTGTTCAAATCATGAACACTGGGTGCCCAATGTACTCACAAAGTCTTCCTGCAGAAACCTGGAACTTCCCCACGTGGGTTGGTCATCCCATTGTACTACTGCAGTGCCCTCTAACTGGGAAACATGCAGTACAGCATTTTAATTCTAGATTTTTTTTTAAAAAAAGAATTATTTATTTAATTTTTAAAATAGTTTTTTTTTTTGAGAGGTTTTTGCTATAGGGCACGTGTGCTCGCACTTGACAGACAGAGAGAGACAGAAAGCCAGAAATCACCCCACAGGGGGTATGGCCACACCGCAATCCCTTCTCCCTTCTCCTCTTGGGATCTTGGGCACACATGCACACACACGCGCCCGGTGTGAGTTTAAGCCACCGGGTCCGGGACTCGAACCGCGGTCGACTACATGGGAGTCCAGCGACATAGCCATTATGCTAACTGCTGGTCCCTTAAAATAATTATTTTATCTATTCATTCATTCTAATTTGACCAGAGAGAGGGAAAAGTGAGAAAGCAAGCCACCAGGCCCAAGATTCGAACCGTAGTCAGCCATGTGGAAATGTCTGGCGCCTTAACCACCATGCCACCTACTGGTCCCCTATTTATTTAATTTTATTTATTTATTCATTCGTTCTCATTTGACCAGAGAAAGATACACAGAAGGAAAGTTAGAAAGCAAGCCGCCATGTTCAGGACTTGAACCATGATAGGCCACTTGGGAGTATCCAGCACCTTAACTACTGCCACTGCTAGCCTTAATTCTAGATATTTAAAAAGCGTCCTATCTAGGAGCCAGCAGGGGGCAAGTGGTTAAGATGGCTGGATCTCATAGCCAATGGTACCGTTAAGGAGTCCTGGATCCAGTGACTTGAAAAACACTGGGCACATGTACATGCATGCCCAAAATCCCAAGAAGAGAATGGAGGAGAAAGGATTATAGTGTGCTCACTCCCTTTGAGGGAGGGGGAGTGCTTTCTTTTTTTGGAGATTTTTTACTATAGGGCACATACACTCACCAGAGAGACAGAAAGCGATGTCGCCCCCCAAGTGGGGTTGCCATGCTGCAATCCCTTCCCCAGTCTCCTGTCAGGATTTTGGGCATGGGCATACATGCCTGGTGTGAGTTTTGAGCCACTGGGTCTGGGACTTGAACCACAGTCGACTGTGGGAGTCCAGCGACATAACCATTACACCACCTGCTGGTCCCAACTTTTTTACTTATTAGTAGATGAGAAACTACTTCCACATACATGCTAAGAGGAGGTTAGGCACTAAATGTGTTCCCCCAAAATCCCTATGTTAAAGCCCTAACTAACCCGAATGTGCTAATGTTAGAAAGTGGGGGCCTTTGAGAGGTAATTAGGCTTAGGTCAAGGCCTGAGAGTGGGGATCTCAGGATGGGATTAGTGTTAACAGAGGAAGAGAGAGAGGTCCAACCCCATGGCCTAGTGGTGAAGGGGGCTGATTCCACTTGTCTGCGGTTTGAGTCCCAGACCCAGCAGCTAGAGAAACACCTAGTGTGTGTGTGTGTGTGTGTGTGTGTGTGTGTGTGTGTACACGCACGCATGCGCTCTCCCAACAGGACAGAGAAACAAAGAAGGGATAGTGGTGTGATTATGCCTCATTAGGGAGTGCTCCCCCCCTCCCCACTGCGAGCGCGCATGTGCCCTTGAGCAATTAAAAAAAGAGAGAGAGAAAGAGATCTCTCCCCACATGCACGGGCAAATGAAAGGCCCTGAGCAAATAGGAGGAAGGCCGGAAGAGGGGCTTCCCCAGAGCCTGACAGTGCTGGCCCTTGATTTCAGACTTCCGGGTTCCAGAACTAAGAACGTAAATGTCCATGGGTGTAGCCACCCCGTCTATGGTATTTACTACAGCAGCCCGAGCAAAGTCAGAGAATGGTGTGGAAATTTTACTAAATTCATTTTCCATGTTAATAGAGGTTGTCGGCCCAGCCACAGTGGCACAGGTGGTAGGGTGCTGCTGTGTGAGACAGAGCCACACGGGAGGCCTGGGTTTATACCCTGCGTCAGCCCGAACGCAACGTGCACCCCGTGTGCCTGTGGTCCTCACTGGCTGGGAAGCTGGAGGATTCAATGTGGTGAGAATGTCAAGGGTACCTCTTTCTCTCATGAAAGAAATAAATAAACTTAAGGAAGATTGCTGGGGCCAGCTAGATGGCACGGTGGTGAAGGCAGCTGAATCCCACACGGCCAGCCAACTGCACAGTTGGAGTCCTGGACCTGCAGCTTGAAAAACAAGCCAGGCACATGTGTACTCACGCCCGAAGTCCCCAGAGCACAATGCAGGAGAAGGGACTGCAGAGGCCCATCCCTCTGGGGGGTGAGTTCTCACTTTCCCTCTCCCTTTTTCTCTACAGGCTACACGTGCACCCTATGGCAAAAAAAATTTTAAATGCTCTTGGACAGTTTAAACAGCATAAACATAAATGTTCTTTCAAAACTTGAAAGATTCACATTTACAATTATCTAGGCTTAGAGATTTGAGAATTTTTTTTAGAGGTTTTTGCCATAGGGCATGTACGCTCCCTAGAGAGAGAGACACACACAGAGACAGTGAGAGGGAAAATGGAAAATCACTACACCCTCTGCTGGTCCTGGTTATTGAGAATTTTAATTTCTTTCATGTCATTAATTTGTTTAGGATTTCCATCTCTTTCCAACCCGATTTTGTTAATACGTGTATACTTTCCCAGAGGATTAGCAATGTTGTGTTGTCAAATATATTATAGTGGCATATAACAGTCCCATATAATAGTGGCATACTGGGGCCAGCCGGTGGTGTGGTGGTGAAGGGGGCTGGACTCCCACATGGCTGACCACAGTTCGAGTCCCAGACCTGGTGGCTTGCTTTCTCTCTCTCTCTCTCTCCCTCTCTCTCATTCTGTCCCTCTCTGGTCAATTGAAATAAATAAATAAATGAATCGATAAAGTTAAATAAAATAATTCTTAAAAAAAATAGTGTCGGGCTACAGTTCCGGCCCAGGTCTCCTACCTCCAACTTGAGCAAAGCGAGCTTCGGAGCCAAGCTCCGCCGATCAGGATGATCACCGACGTGCAGCTCGCCATCTTTGCCAACATGCTGGGCATGTCACTATTCTTACTTGTCGTTCTCTATCACTACGTGGCCGTCAACTATCCCAAGAAGCAGGAATGAAAGTGGCGCCTTCTCTGCCCCAGGGTTCCAGGACATAGAATGAGGCAAGATGGAGGGTGTGAGGGGCCTTCACACTTCACTTCATCCCTTCTACCCATCACAACATACAAAGCAACTACACCTGGATTTTTCCAAACAACTTTTATTTTCTCAAAGTCTTCCTTAACCCTATGGAACAAGAAGCTGCCACTGAATAGGGCCCAGTATAGGAGCTGCTTTCTTTTCTACTCCCACCCACCCAATATAAAAATATAGATTAAAAAAAAAATAGTGTCAGGGCTGGCAGGTGGCATGGTGGTTAAGGTCACTAGACTCCCACATGGTCGATTGCGGTTCAGGTCCTGGACCTGGTGGCTTGCTTTCTCATTTTCTCTCTCCTCTCTCTCTCTCCCTCCCCCTCTCTCCCTCTCTCCCTCTCTGATCAAGTTAAAAAATAAAAATAAATAAATAAAGTTAAATAAAAATAATTCTTTTAAAAAAAAAGTAGTGGCATGTAATAGTCTATATTTTTCCCGCAAATTGGGCAAGTTTCCTTCGGCACTTCTTGTTTTGTATTTTTTTAAGAATTATTTATTTTAATTTTATTTATTATTATTGTATTTTAATTTGTTCAGAGAAAGACCAAGACTGAGAAAGAGAGAAGGAAAGTGAGAAAGCAAGCCACCAGATTGGGGACTTGAACTGCAGTTGGCCATGTGGGAGTCCAGCACCTTAAACACCACTCCACCTGCCGGCCCCTCTTATTTTGCATTTTTGTGCTCTCTCCTTTTTTCTTGTTTAGGTCAGCTACTGACACCCATATCGTTAAGGGATCCAACTTTTAGATTTAGAAACTCAAATTTTGTTTCTTTAATCATTAACTTCTCGTGTTAATTTTATTTCTTCTACTTTCGTTGGGTTTGTTTTATTATTTTTCTAACTTTTTGAAATAGCTGTGTTTCACATTTTTTTCATGAGACTCCCGCTAGTGACTAAATTTTCAGAGGCAGTGAATGTCGGCTCTATCGCACCATCTGCTGTTCTCTCAGGGTAGTGCATTGACTACCTAAGAAGAAGGAGACGGCCTTTTGGCACCTTAAATTCCAAAGACTGGCGAAAACCCCTGGCATTGGGCATGGAAGCATCACAGTAGGTAGAAGACACAATGTTAACCATTCTCACTGGTAGATACAAACTAAAGGTATTTCCTAGGATGAGTTGTGTAGTGGTGGTCTTTGTAAGGGGAGAATGGTGTTGGATGGTGTTGGACCACACCAGACTTAGAGTTCAGAGAGTTTCTTTTTTTTTAATTTTTAAAATTTATTGGGAACCAGCAGTTAGCGTAATGGCTATGTCGCTGGACTCCCACGTAGTCGACCGCGGTTTGCGTCCCGGACCCGGTAGCTTAAAACTCACTCCGGGCGCGTGTGTGTGCGTGCCCAAGATCCCGAGAGGAGAATGGAGGAGAAGGGATTGCGGCGTGACCATCCCCCCGGGGGGTGATTTCTCGCTTTCTGTCTCTATGTCTCTGTCTGGCGAGCGCACGCGCCCTATAGGGAAAAACCTCTCCCCCCCAAAAATAAAATTTATTTAATTCTATTTGTTATTATTACTTTTTAATTTATATATATATATATATATATATATATATAGAGAGAGAGAGAGAGAGAGAGAGAGAGAGAGAGAGAGAGAGAGAGAAAGGAAAAGTGAGAAAGGAAACCACCAGGTCTGGGACTCAAACCGTGGTCTGCCATGTGGGAATCCAGCACCCTTAACCACCACACCACCTGCCAGCCCCGGAGTTCAGAGAGTTTCTAAAAACTGTGGTGAGCTACTGATGAGATTGATTGATTGATTGATTGATTGATCTGAGAGAGATTTTTGCCATAGAGTGAGTACATGTGCTTCCAGAGACAGAAAGTGAGAAATCACCCACCCCCCACTCCATCCCCGGGGGATGGCCACACCACAATCCCTTCTTCTCCATTCTCCTCTCAGGATTTTGGGCATGCACGTACATGTCCCTGGCATGAGTTTTAAGCCACTGGTTCCGGGACTCAAACTGTGGTCAATCATGTGGGAGTCCAGTGACGTAACAATTACGCCATCAGCTGCTCCCCTGATGAGTTTTACTTAAGGTAGGATGGCATGAGCTCAGAAGAGTCCAGCAGATGCCAGCACCAGAGTGTCAGATGCAGTGGGCAGTGTGGGACATCAGGCCGTCCTGCAAGATCAGTACCCAAAGTCTAGGATGGGCCCCGCCTCGTTGGTGCAGCTGGTAGCATACTGGACTGCAGTGCTGGAAGCCACATGTCTGGCCACTGGTTTCGGTCCCCAGTCGGGTAAATCTGACACCTGCTAGGGTGTGATGCAAGTGTGCCCAATATCCTGGTGAGCTAGGACTAGAGGAAGGGGAGCCAGGCATGACAAGACTCTGCTTGGGTGCCTCTCTGTCTTCTCTCTCTCTCTGCATAGAATAAAACGTAAGGGTCAGCAGGTGGTGTAGTAGCTAAGGCACTGGACTCCCACATGTCTGACCGCAGTTTAAGTCCTAGACCCTACACGGCTTGAAACTCACGTCAGGCACATGTGTGCACATGTCCACAATCCCGAGAGGAGATTGGAGACGGGGTGGTGGCATGGCCATTCCCCTGCTGGGGAGGTGATTTCTCATTTTCCCTCTCACTGTCTCTCTCTGTGTCTCCAGTGAGCACATATGCCCTATAGCAAAAATTTCTTAAGAGCAACAACAAAATCTTAACAAAAATAAGGTGGGATAAATTGGAGCTTTTCAGACCACTGGGTCTAGGACTCAAACCATGGAGTCAGCCATGTGGGATCTAGCACCTTAACCACCAGGTCACCGGTTGGTCTGTAAATATGTTTTTAATAGCTGTGCTCCCATTTTAAAAAAGGGAGTGATCCCATGGAAGTCGCCACCCTAGTAGGAGATACAGAGATAGACCCTAAACTGGCACAGAGGACCCAGGCCCACCCACTGCCACCTGCAGAGACATGGGAGGAAATAAGACCTGGACTGCAAATTGGATGGTTTGTGTGGAGTTCTCATCTCTCTCTGTTTCTCTGGAAAACACACACGCCCTATAGCAAAAAACACTCTCTCTAAAAAGAAAACAAAGAAAATAAATGCAGACTCATGGGGCCAGCAGCTCTCTCTCTGGCAAATGCATATATCTTGTGACAAAAACCTAAAAAAAAAAAAAAAAAAAAAAAAAAAAAAAAAAAAAAAAAAAAAAAAAAAAAAAAAAAAAAAGCAGTCTCTCAGGCCTTACCCCAGACCTACTGCTTTCTGAGACAATCCCAGATTTGTGTGCACTTAAAGGTTAGTAAAGCACTGGACTAGGACATTTATTAAAGTAGGTTTTTGCTCTTATAATTTGTATTGATGTCAAAATAAACCCATTTAAAGCGTTTTTAGGAGTGTCTGCTCCATCCGCTTCACCTCTGTACAGCATCAACCCGTGGGTGGTCCTGCTCTCAGACCCTGAGCCTCTCTTACAAGTCACGCCGGCATAAAGGAGTTGGCAACGCCATCTTTAGACAATAAAAGACAGGCTTTATTGGTTACAAACTGGAACCCCAAACTTCCATCAGTTGTCCCTTGCACGGCACCCCCAGGAGGTAGGTCGTATGGTAATTTCTGTCCTTAGAGATGATGAAACTGGGGCCCGACGAGGCTTCGGGACTCACCCAAGGGGCACCAAGCAAATCAGTATTATAGCCAAAATGACAATCTAGCTTTTGGGTTTCCAACTTGGGGCTTCCTGAACTTTGATATTTCTCGTTTTTTTTTTTATAAAGGGAATATATTTTGCATAGGAGGCTTTAAGAAAGAATACATTCACTACTAACCTTGTGTGAGCTAATGAGTATGAGCCATGCACGTGCAGGCCCCAGGGACTATGGAAGCTTAAGGATTTGCTTGGTGGAGAGAGATGTTAGTCCAGGAAGGGCCCTGCCCAACCCTGCCCTGCCCACCTCAGCCCAGCCCTGCCCTGCCCTGCCCTGCCCGGTCCTGCCCTGCTCCGCTGCTGTGGTCCTGCAGCCCACGGTCAGTCGGTCGGAGACTCTACAGCCTTGGAAAGTTTAGAGCTGACCTTTGCTCCTAGGGATTATGAGCAGAGAGGACCTGCATTATCATGAATCTGGATACGGCTATGGCTACGAGGAAGTGTGGAGGCTCCCAGAGGACAATAACCCACCCCGGGGAGGAAGCGCTGTTCACAAATGCGAATCGCTGGCATGGCTGGGCTCTGTGCGTCACAGATCTGGACTGTCTGGTTAATTCCAATTTTCCCAGAGCAAACTGGAACCAAATGAGTGACTCAGGAAGGATCAGGACTGTATATTGGGCAATGACACCCAGGCGCTTCTTCCTACCGTGTTCAAACTTAAGATTTCTTTCTCAACCTCATCTAAACAAAGCCCCTACACGGACTCGTTCCGTTTCGTCCATCTGTGTGGTGATTCTCCGAGGGTTCTCTAGAGAACGATTGCCCAGGCAGCTGCTTAAATTCCCTCCCATCCTCTCTACACATGCATACTCAATCGGACACGTTTGTATAGACTTGATTAAACAAAACAAAACAAAGCAAAACAGAAAGGCCATGTACGGTAAAATTCCATGTAAAAAATATTGCTTTTCTACTGTGCTAATGAGCTCCTGCCGCCTGCCTGCTACACGGTGCTACAAAGGGTAGAATGACGAGGGAGTCAAAGCTGGGGAGGTTTTGGAGTTTTGGAGGACACCAGTACACCCCGCCAACCCACACCTTGCACTCTGAGGGCCCTGGCGTCTCGGGACATGACCTAAGACAAAAACTACAAAGCGTCCTAGCGAGCAGAATTCACGACAGGAATGTATGTGCATATCTGACATAGTTTCTTCTCTTGAGGGGCAGCCCTCTGGTCATGACCCCTGCCCTCTCCAAGGGTGAGGGAGGAGGCCAGAGAAGGAGGCTTTTGTTGGGGCTGCCAGTCTTCTGCTGCCCCTTACAGCCCCAGGGACCTGCCCTGCTCCGCGTGGGCCCGCAGAAGCCCTGCGATTTCCACATGGGTGGGTGACTTCAGAGCGATGGCCAAGGCTGTGCGGCCGGCCTAGGGAGAAAGAAAAAGAGAAATGAATTTTAGTTTCCCTGCCTCTCCCTCAGGAGAAGGGTGAGTTCTGAGTAGAAAGTATGTCCCTAGAGCAGAGGAGACTATTTCAAGCATTGGACACCCCAAGAGAGGAGATTCAAATGAGGATCATGAAACAGGGGTTCCCCTTCCATGGAAGCCCCGCTCACTCCGGGGAAAGCCATGCCAGTGGAAACAAAGAAGGGTCACTTTTCACTTGTACATTTTTTAGATGTATTTATTTGTTTACTTATTTATTTTTAATTTGGCCAGAGAGGGACAGAGTGAGAGAGAGAGAGAAGGAGAGAAAGTGAGAAAGCAACCAGCCAGGTCCGGGACTCGATTCCCAGTCAGCCGTGTGGGAACCTAGCACCCTTAACTACCATGCCACCTACCGGCCCTGTGTTTTTTTTTCTTTTTTTTTTTTTTTTTTTTTTTTTTTTTTTTTTTTTTTTAGTTTTTGCTATAGGGTATGTGCAATTGCAGAGACAGAGAGAGAGAGAGAGAGAGAGAGAGAGAGATAAAGGAAGTGAGAAACCACCCCTCAGGGGAGATGGCCACACCGCAATCTCTCCTCCATTCTCCTCTCAGGATATTTTGGGCACATGTACACATGTGTCCAGCATGTTTTTTTTTTTTTTTTCTTTTTTTGGAGAGGTTTTTTTGCTATAGGGTGCGTGCACTCGTCAGACAGAGAGAGACAGAGACAGAGAGACAGAAAGCAAGAAATCACCCCCCCCCCCAGGGGGGATGGCCACACTGCAATCCCTTCTCCTCTGTTCTCCTCTCAGGATTTTGGGCACACATGCACACGTGCCCAGCGTGAGTTTTAAGCCACCGGGTCTGGGACGCGAACCACGGTCGACTACATGGGAGTCCAGTGACATAGCCATTACGTTAACTGCTGGTCCTTGAGTCTGTTTTAATTTTTAACTTACCATAGTACTCTGTAAGATTTTCCCCTGTTATTACATAGTCATCATAACACATTATTTTTCTTTTGGCTGCATAATATCCCATAAATATCCCTTTTATTGGAGATTAGTGTTGTCTGCAAGTCTCTACCATCATAAATTGAGTGCAAAAAGTATCCCACCCCCTTTTCTTCTATAGAAACTATATTTTTCTACATATAGGGCACATGTGCTTCCCAGAGAGAGTCAGAGAGAGAGAGGGAGGGAAAGCTAGAAAGTACCTCCCCAGAGTGGAGAGCCATTCCACAATCCCTTCTCCTGCATTCTCCACTTGGGATATTGGGCACACGCACACACACACCTGGTGTGAGTTTTAAGCCACTGGGTCTGGGATTTGAACCACAGTCGACTATGTGGGAGTCTAGTGACATAACTGTTACGCCATCTGCTGGTCCTCCCAAGTTATTTATTTTTAAATTTTTATTTATTATTATTTTTAAAAATTTATTATAGGGCACGTGTGCTCACCAGAAATAAACAAAGACAGAGAAGGAAAATGAGAAAGCAAGCTGCCAGATTCAGGATGGGAATCCAGCACCTTAACCACCATACCCCCTGCAGGTCCGAATACAATCTTTTTAATGAAAAAAAATAAACATTTATGGGACCAGCAGATGGTATAGTGGTTAAGGTGCTGGACACTCCCACATGGCTGACCATGGTTCGAGTCTCGAACCTGGTGGCTCGCTTTCTCACTTTCTCCCTCTCTCTGCGTGTGTGTGTCTCTCTCTGGTCAAATTAAAATAAATAAATGAATGCATAAATAAATAAAATTAAATAAAAAAAAACATTTATGAAAACCAACTACTTTCTTGGAAACTCACTTGGATGCAAAAACCCAGTCTGAGGCTATGTGGAAGCCTTGTTCAACCTAGTTTGTGTGAATATTTTTACAGTTTGCTACAGAAATATGAATGAATTTGATGGGTAAGGAGCACCCAAGACACCCCTAGATTGTTTTCTAATTGTATGAGAGGACTTCAGAAAAAGTGTGGAAAAATGGAATTACAGTACAAGTTTCTTTTGGTGCATAACATCGTAAAATCTGTGCATAGGCTTTTTATAAAATGTGCATTTCCATGAACTGTTCAAAGTCCCCTGCCCTCCCTTCCTCACATGCATGGAATTACTTTCTCAAATGTGAAACATTCTTTCACAGAAGCAGGTGGGAAGTGTTAACTTCTAGCTGAAAACTCCTCAGGGTTTGCCCGGGTACGAGGATGGAATCCAGCTGCCGTCAGGACGCTGCACACGGGAACACAACCGGAATGCACAGGATGGGCTAAACGCGCCGGAAGAGAGGACCGGAGTGGGTTCAAGGGAGGCCACTGTGTGTGAGGGTGGAGGGGGGAGAGGAACATGGGTCAGGGTGCAAGCTGGAGGTGGTTGGAGTGAGGCAGAGGAAGGAAGCAGCATTTCAGGGGGATCCCCAAGGACGGCACATAGGTTTTCCATTTACCACCCTTTATTTGTGGGGTGATTTGATAAATCTCGAGCTCCCTGCACCCAGGAACTCAATCTGGCTGTTCACTGCTCCACCCTGGCCCCTGGCCCAGGGCCTGGTATTTGGTGGGCCCCCAACAGCTCTGGGGAGAGAGAAGGCTGCAATATTATACAGGTATTCCTTTCAAGTTGACGAAGAACCCGAGCTACCCCAATCTTAATGAGTATTTCTTAGATTGGAAAATACTCGAACAAAGCAAAGCTGTTCTGCAGGAGAGCCTTCAAAAGCCCCCTAAAGAAGGGGTTATTGGGAACCAGCAGTTGGCGTAATGGCTATGTCGCTGGACTCCCACGTAGTCGACCGCGGTTCGCGTCTCGGACCCGGTGGCTTGCAACTCACGCCGGGTGCGTGTGCGTGCGTGCCCAAGATCCCGAGAGGAGAATGGAGGAGAAGGGATTGCGGCGTGACCATCCCCCCTGGGGGGTGATTTCTCGCTTTCTGTCTCTATGTCTCTCTCTGTCTCTCTGGCGAGCGCACGCGCCCTATAGCGAAAAACCTCTCCAAAAAAAAAAAAAAAGAAGGGGTTATTTAGGCCTGTGTTCTCGAACCCTGCACTCCATCACGCTGTGCGGTGTCAACCTCGAAGCTCTACGTAAACATGGAAGACGGTGTAATTACTGTTACTATGGGAAAGGGCCACAGGGCTGGCCCCGGGGAACCCGCACCTTCCAACAGGCCCCATCTGCCATAGGGCGGGCCCGCCATGCCCCTAACAGGGCCCATCTGGACACAACAGCTGGCATCTGTGGGTGCCCCAGGTGCAGACATGCTGAGTGAGTGACCCTGTTCAGCTCAGGAAGTGTGGCCCACGAGTCTGCCTGGGTGGTGGTGGTGGGGTGAGTCTCCGAGGCCTGGGGAGCAAGCCCATGGTGTGCAGCTCTTGGGGAGCCTGGCATGGCAAGCCCCACACCACAGCCCTGGGCAAGGAGCTTCTGACTGAGACCGAAGGAGGAGATGGAACGGCTCAGGCAGCCACCATACGTGAGGGTGGGCGCTCGCGTGCGTGCATGCACATGTGTGTTGGGAAGTATCTCTCAATAAAACAAGATCTCCCGTGAACCCACTCTGTCCTGGACAAAGATGAATAACGCGTGTCAGTGCCTTCAAGAAGGTTTCAGTTTGACAGGTGCTTTGAAGAAGCTGCCAAAACAAGCCCTTCAAAGAAAGGGGGAGCCCCTGAGGCCGGGTGCTCAGTCCTCACCACCACCTCCTCCACTGTCGTTCCGGAGGAGGCTGACAGGCTGAGTTCCCTGAAAGACCTTCCAAACCTCAGACCCAGGGAAAGTTCTGCATTTACATCCAACTTGAAGTGTTGAAGGAGAAACTAATTTCAGTGCATAAATTCTCTTTGTTTTTAAGGAAATTCCCTGGTAGCCCCTACTCTTTTTTTTTTTTTTTTTTTTTTGAGAGATTTTTGTTAAAGGGCGCATGTGCTCGCCAAAGAGACAGAGAGAGATAGAGAGATAGAAAGTGAGATATCACTCCCGCAAGGGGGATGGCCATGCCACAATTCCTTCTCTATTCTCCTCTTGGGATTATGGGCATGCCTGCACATGTGCCTGGCATGAATTTTAAGTCACCGGGTCTGGGATTCAAACTATGTGGGAGTCCAGCAACCACCACACCACCTGCTGTTCCCTAGCTCCTACTCTTTTTATTTTTAAATAATGATTTTATTGAACTTTATCATTATTATTATTATTACTGTTATTGATATTTTCCAGTTTTATCAGAGAGAGAGAGGGAAAGTGAGAAAGCAAGCCACCAGGTCCGGGACTTGAACCAAGGCTGATTGTATGGGAGTCCAACTCACCTGCTGGCCCTTCTAACCTCTACTTTTTTTTTTTTTTTAATTATTTTATTGGGACCAGCAGTTAGCATAATGGCTATGTCACTGGACTCCCATGTAGTCAACCACAGTTCAAATCCCAGACCTGATGACTTAAACTCACGCCAGGCGTGTGTGCACATGTGCCCAAGATCCCAAGAGGAGAATGGAGGAGAAAGGACTGTGGTATGGCCATTCCCCCTGGGGGATGATTTCTCGCTTTCTGTATCTCTGTCTCTGTCTTTCTGGCAAGCGCATGTGCCCTATTCTCATTTTCCCTCTCTCTGGTGAGTACACATGCCCTATGGCAAAAACCTCTCCAAAAAAATTTTAAAAAAAGAATCATTTTATTAACTTTATTTATTTATTTTAATTTGGCCAGAGAGGGACAGAACAAGAGAGAGAGAAGAGAGAGAGAGAGAAAGTGAGAAAGTGAGCCACCAGGTCCAGGACTCGAACCATGGTTGGCCATGTGGGAGTCCAGTGCCCTTAATCACCATGCCACCTGCTGACCCTGGGTTCAGTGTTTTTCAAGATGCTGGACCAGGATTTGAACCACGGTCAGCCATGTGGGATCTAACTCCATATGCATAGCCCCTTCTCTGGGCTACCAGGTGGTCCACATTTTAGGGTGTATAGCAGCATCTTAGCTTCTACCCACTGGGCAGCAGGAGCATTCCCTCCCAGACTTGTGCCAAATAAAAATGTCTCAGAAATTGCCAAATCTCCCCTGGAGGCAAAGTCACCCCCAGACGAGAACCACTGGCCTAACACAAGTATGTGCACCAGGTAGCTTCTCTGTTTAGGAGCCAGACTCCCGCCTCTGACTGGCTGCAGCACTTCAGAGCTTCATTCTCCAGACACTGCCTGCAAGGCCAAGGTCCGTCCTCACTGACTCGGTGGTTGCTTTGCTTTCCTGATCACTGGTCACCTGTTCATACTAATAAGTTACTATAGGGCCAGCAGGGGGCATGGTGGTTAAGGTACTGAATCCCACATGATCAACTGTGTGGTTCAAATTCCGTACCCAGCAGCTTGAAAAACACACCAGGCCCATGTGTGTGAGTGCCCAAAATCATGAGAGGAGAATGGAGGAGAAGGACTGCAGTGTGGCCATTCCCCCTGGAGGAGTGATTTCTCATTTTCCCTCTCTCTGGTGAGTACACATGCCCTATGGTAAAAATCTTAAATAAATAAGTTACTATCAACTGGTACTTTATAGATGTCAAATATGGACAGACAGAAAGTGAGAAATCACCCCTCAGGGAGATGGCCATGCTGCAATCCCTTCTCCTTCGTTCTCCTCTTGGGATTTTGGGCACACACGCACACGTGCCCCTTGTGAATTTTAAGCTGCTGGATCTGGGATATGAACCATGATTGGCTATGTAGGAGTCCAGCGATGTGACCATCATGCCATCTGCTGGTCTCAAAATGAATAATTCTTTTTTTTTTTTTAAAAAACTTTTTTTTTTAATAATTATTGATTTTATTTTTTTATTTATTCATTCATTTATTTCTTAATTTGACCAGAGAGAGACAGAGGGTGAGAGTGAGAGAGAAAGGAAGTGAGAAAGCAAGCCACCAGATTCAGGACTCGAACCCTGGTCGGCCATGTGGGAGTGTCCAGCGCCTTAACCACCACGCCACCTGCTGGTCCCTCAAAATGAATAATTCTTTAAAAATAAACATTCATTATATGTTACAATGCAATAATAATGGACATAAACTTGCATCATAAACGTAATGCGCTTGAATCATCCTGAAACCTTCCTCTCCTGGGGTCCTTCCATGACACCATTTCCTGGTGCCAAGAAGGCTGCGGACGGCTGCTCTATTGCTACCCCATTTTACAGATAAGCACAAAGAGGCTCAGCGTGATTGGGTGAGCTCCCCAAAGGCACACAGTCACTAACCCAGATGCAAACTCATGTGTGTTTAATTTTAAAGTTCTAACAATCACACTTGCGGTGTCAAAGTGCAACAGGTCCTGCCCCCCACAGCTCTTCCTGTACCCCCAAAAGCAGCCATAGCTCCTCTTACCTGTAACTGACCTCCACAGGTGCCTGGACAGCTCTCAAATTCACTGCCTGGTGTTCCCTGCTACCCAGGGACTTCCAAAGTCGCCCACCTGTCTCACAGGCCTCCCTTCTCAGGCCTCTTGGAGGCAACAGCAGTGGCCATTCCTCAGGCCTGTGATGTCGACCCCTTCCAGAGTTAGAGCTGCCTTCCTCTTCCCCAGGGCTACCCAGCAGGGGGTTCATTAGCACAGATCCTTTGTCAGACACAAATTTGGGAAAGGAGACTGGGAGCCCACCTCTGCCCCATGTGCATTTCATGGGTGCCTGCGCTCTCTCAGAATGAGCTGGGGCTCACCGGACCCAGACACACTGCAGAGCGTTTGCTCTCTGGGCGTGACCTGAGGGGCTCTGCAGCTTGACTCGCTGGTGATTCAACAGGCGAAGAATAAATCTTGGGAGTCCAGCTGTGGCCCTGTGAGAGAAGCTGACCCTGGGCATGGAGCCTCTCTCTGGGCTTTTGTTTCTCTGGAATCATTGTTGATAGGAAAGTGTACCGATGTCTGTTTATTTTTACTTATTTATTTTTAAAGATTTCTTGCCATAGGGTTCACGTGCTCACCCAAGAGAGACAGTGAGAGAGAAAGTGAGAAATCACTCTCCAGGGGAGATGGCCAAGCTACACTCCCTTCTCTATTCTCCTCCTGGGATTTTGGTCATGCACACACATGCGCCAGGTGTGATTTTCAAGCTGCCGGGTCTAGGACTCAAACCGCAGTCTGCCATTTGGAAGTCCAGCACCTTAACCACTATGCCACTGGCTGGCCCCCAGATGTCTTTTTAAAGCTTAAATTATAGTATCAGCTTTACGGATACTGGAGTCCAATGGGCCTGAATCTCTGCTCTGGAATTAGCACCTTGCAACCCTCCAACAGCGATTTGACATCTCCTGACCTCTGTTTCCTTATCAGTAAACCAAGATTGCAATTATCTCATTGAATTATTGAGAGACTTACAAGCAATGCACGGAAAGGGTCTAGTTCCCAGGTGTACACCAGGAATGTTACCTCTGGAACAATCGGGGTCAGTCACTGCTGATATTTACCTGCGAAGTTGAGTGTTCATGCACTCGGTTACTGACTCGCTCACGGGGCTATGGCAGGCACACTTCCAGGTGCCGGGGGTTCAGCAGAGAGCCAGTGGCATGGATGCTCCATGTGACCACAGTGGTAAGACAGAACAGGTCAGAGTATGGCTCAGGGGTTTGATGGAGCTGGGTTCCACCAGCTGTGTGATCTCGAGTCTGTAACCTAGCCATTCGGTGCCTCTGTTTCCTCAAGCGAAGTACCAGCAAGTCCACCTCACAAGGTTGTTGTGGGATTTAAATATTTATTTATTTGAAAGAATTACTTATGTAATTTTATTTATTCATTCACTTGTCTAAATTTGACCAGAGAAAGACAGACACACAGAGAGAAGGAAAGTGAGAAAGCAAGCCACCAGGTCCAGGACTTGAACTGTGGTCAGCCATGTGGGAATTCCAGCACTTTAATCACCACACTGCCTGCTGGCCCCTGTTGTGAGATTTAAATGAGATGGTCCATGTAAATGCTTAGTACAGTACCTAGTAGAGTAAACCTTGGGAACATGGTAGTTAGCATCGTCATCAATATCACCCTACAGGAAGTCATCTCAGAGGCCCGCATCGTATCTGGCACTGCGACTTCAAGCAGGCTGGTTGGATGGGATGGTCAGCGCCATTGAATGGTCAGTGTCAGAGAGGTTCTCTCAGCTCAGCGACTGCAGAGCACTCTGTAAGGCTGGTTCCTTCAGCTGGCTTCCCGGTCCCCACTGGACAGCAGTGTTCCCTCATCCTCGCTGTTTCTCTCTCTCTCTCTCTCTTTTTTTTTTATTAATAATTATTGTATTTAACTTTATTTATTTATTTTAATTTGACCAGAGAAGGACAGAGAGAGAGGAAGAATAGAAAGCAAGCCACCAGGTCCGGGACTCGGACCGTGGTCGGCCATGTGGGAGTACAGTGCTCTTAACCACCAGGCCACTTGCCAGCCCCCCTAGCTGTTTCTTTAAATCCATATGCTATTATAGGGGCCAGCAGGTGGCGTGGTGGTTGAGACTCTGTGCACCCTCATGGTCAACTGTGGTTCGAGTCCTGGACCAGGCAGCTTGCTTTCTTACTTTCTCTCTCTCTCTGTCTCGTCTCCTTCTGGTCAGATTAAAGGATAAATAATAATAACAAATAGAAATGAATATATTACTTTTTTAAAGAGAGGTTTTTGCTACCTCTCTTTAAAAGAGAGCATGTGCACTCGCCAGGGAGACAAAAAGAGACAGAGAGACAGAAAGCAAGAAATCACCCCCCCAGGGAGGACGGCCATGCTGCAATCCTTTCTCTTCTATTCTCCTCTCAGGATCTTGGGCACACACGCACATGTGCCTGGTGTGAGTTTTTAAGCCGCTGGGTCCAGGACTCGTACC